>OZ005743.1:175268975-175600772 GCA_963930735.1 Dioctria linearis | reverse complement strand
AAATAAAAAAACAAATTCTGTCATTGTAATTTAATCCATTATTAACAGAAATAATAAAAAAAAAATTAGAATCTTAAAAAACATTGACAAATTCGTGATTCTAAGTCATTTTTTTGGTTTTTCTCAATCACAATTTTAAGCGGTTTTAAGACAAATATACCCTCAAGATATTTAGACCATTTTGAAGTAGACATTTTGATAGTTAAATTGAGCTCAGATAGAATATTTAAATCGGAAAACAACACGAATAAAGTTTCCCTTGCAGATTTTTTTTTTTTTTTTTTTGAAAAATGTAATTATCTCAAAAACTACTTTCTTTTCAGATTCCAAAAAAATCCAGCTTATTCAATGCAAAAACAGGTAAACTTTTACAAAATTTCATGCTAATGGAATTTTTTTACGAGAGGAAAAAATAAGAAACTGAAAATCGGTTCTCGCCATTTTCTCGGAAAGTTTGAAGATATGTTGAAAAATGCCTTAATTGAAAGTTTTCGATTTTTTTATTATCTACAACTTTTATGAAGTATATTTTCCGCCAGGCGGTCAGGTTTTCCGTAAAATCGCAAAAAAATCACTTTCAACCCCTAAACATCCCCATTTGACAATTTTACTTTATCTCGTGTTTAATTTTTGTTTTTTTTTTGTCTTAATTAACTAATTTTCTAGCTGGTTAATAATTTCTTATTTTTTTGTTTTTTTTTTCCGAAATTGGATTTTGCTACTCTGTGCAGGTTACGCTGTTATGATATTGCTAGTCTTGCGGTTATGCAGTATCACCAACGAAATCTGTCCAATTTCCTACTAAAAATTCAAAGCAACTGATCGAAATCATTTTCAAAAACAACCAAAATTCAAGAAATGAAATTCTGTTTTTTTTTGTAATTATATTATAAAATTACCAAATACGTCCAATTTTATACAATATAAACTCAAAACCCCAAACTTTTTTTTATAAATTGCCTAAAAAAATCCACCCTCACTATATGGCAAAAAACAATCAATTTCAATAAAAAATTCATGACATTCTCATATGTAAGGAGTGAGTACATACCTCGTGCGGATTAAAAAATTCCTCATCGCAATTATTCATGTCTGGCAAAAAAGCGGACACTTGATGATCCCAGTCCTCATTTACGCCAGGCAAGTCCATTTTGTTACAATTGAATTAAAAAGAAAAACACTTTTTTTGTAACTACACACACTTTACACACCTAACAATAGTAGTAGTAAATGAATAGTAAAACATTCACAAACAACACTATAATTATGACGTCACCAGAAAATAGAAAAGATTTGAAAAAAAAATCCGTTTTTTTTCTTCTATATCCAACGAATAACAGTAAAAAACTTTACACGCACTTAGGAGGGTCACAAATTAATGCCGAGAAGTAAAAAAAATTTAAAAAAAATTACAAAAGCTTTTCGTGTTGTGTGTTGAATTAAACGTGTGACACTCTCCTCAGCTTGTATTGGCTACTTTCGGGCTAAAGTGTCAAAATTACAACATAAACCGACCAGCACAGAACACACTAAAAATAGACACACGACGTGAGTAGTAAGGTTGTCCTATGGTGATACTTGGCTCACTGTTTTGTTGCCGTGCAAATATTATCTCTCCCTTGCGGTAGTATGATGCTGCTGCTGCTGTAGTGCATTTTCGGTAATGTCAATACGTTACTGATGTTGTAATACAGACCATCGCACACAATGTTTTTGTTATTGTTATTATTTCTAGCTTAGCTAGATAAAATTAGAAATTTTTCAAAGTCGCTTTGTTTCTCTAATCCCCTATACTTAAGCCAGTGTTAACACAATTTTTTGTAACAATCACAGATTCAATTACGATACTCGAGCACTTTTAACTAATCCAATCCAATCCCACTAAATACACTTTTTTCAACCAGAACAACAATAACAACAAAATTAAAAAATCAAATAAAAAAAATCTCTCAAAAATGTCCTTCGTTAATAAAATTTCTGTTTCATATTCTCAGTCACCTGATGGCGTTACAATCGTCTCTAACCGTCAACAAGTTTCAAATCAGCAAAAGAATAAAAAAAAAAATTATGTTCAACATCTCTAGCCTCTATGTCCGTGGTGGATGGTGTGTAGAGAATGGAAACGAATTTTCGAACAATTCAAAAACACACGTTGTGACGTGAACTTTTAGCTCCAAAATAATTGGGTGCCCTTTTGTTTTGTATGAATATTTGGGTAACTGCCAGTGCTGTCAGGCCTCCTCCTGATGAGATACGATACTTTTGGGGCCGTTCGAGGATATCACAAGTCGTCCGTATATTGAAATTCCATATCAAGAGCACATATACACACACACACACACATACAATCAAAACAATTAAAATTCCAAATCACGAACGTGCGCGTACTGTTCTGTGTGCACTTCTTCATTCGATTCCATTATATTCCTCTAGTGCCGCATGTATTCTAAAGCTCAGTGCACACAAGATAGGATAGAATTTGTGTTAGGATTGTGTGAGTTACCTTCAGTCGCAGTTATTGAAATGGGAAACGAGAACAGCAAAAGCCTGACTCGACACGGGCATAATGTGGTACATTCCACATGGGGCACCTACATATATCCACTACCACTAACTACTAGTACCACTACCGTGCGCCTGTACATGACATTCGTTTCACTGCCATACCGTGCCGAGTAACCGAGGAGAGCTTACTTGATGATGGTGGAGCCATAATACGACGAACTCCAGCAGCTAGAGAGTTGCTCCCCAATTCAGATGGGCATGGATTTGTTGTTTGTTTCGGCCTGTTTGCCCTTGTCGTGCTATACACTTCTTCGATGGCTTGGTATAACTGCGATTGACACCCCTGCATGCCTACCTACCTATCTTCCTACCTACCTACCTACCTTACCTACCTACTGACTGTTGATAAAGACAGTAAGAGTACATTTGAGTACAACATTACCATCGCATCGAGACCAACTCCAATTCTAGTGAGAGGTGTACATTGAATGGCTTCTCAGACTCCGGTACTCCGGCATTATGCGCTGCCGCTGACGGATATTGGTGGGAATTTCCTATACTCAGATATTTACCTTTGGTTGTAAGCGCGTACAGTTCCCATTCATCGGAAATACACGAAAAATGTTGCTATTCCTTTTGTATGTCCGTTTCTTGTTGAATTCCTAGCCAAATGCTCAGCCTATCAGTGATAGCCGCTATGAACAATTAAAGATTGACTCCATGCTGTTCAATGTGGGTGGGTGGACTCCGAGATGGACATGTGGGCTAAATATTAGCGCACGGCCAGGCCAAATACCACATGTGAGCAAGAGTGCTGTTGCTTGTTTTTCATGTATCTAACTGGAAAAGGTCAAGAGTTTATTTCTGAGTGAAAGCAGTTCAAAAAGCTATGGGAAATGGATGTTGGTTGTGTTGTTGCAAAAAAAAGGGATTAAACTGATTAGACATCGATGGGCACTGATTGGACTGATGAATGAATTAGAAAGGAAGAGCAAATTGGTTATATTTTGTTGAGTACAGTTATCTGAGATTGATATTATGGGAAAGAGATATTGCTCGGTTTGATGGATTTTTTTTTCTTTTTGGATGACGGAGGATTGTAAGTTAATAAACAAGACTTTTAGTATTTCTCACTTTTGGAGCAAACTTCACTTTTCATTAATTCACTTTTATTTTGCCCAATTGAATAATTATTTTTATCCTTTCATGACTATCCTATCTTATCGCAGAAGCGCACCTAATGGCGGGGAGGCGATGTGGCCGGTCCCCTTCTGACGGCACATATTTTGTGGGGACATTTTTCATATTTCTCTATAAATTATATAAAAGTAAAAATTAATATTGTAATTATTTTTATGTATTAAATCTAACCAAAGTGCATGCTGAATCCGACGGTCCAACTCTAACAAATTAATGGATGGTAAAAAAATTCGAAATATTATATGCCCATTCTCTTGCGCATGTGGTGTACATAAAAACTTAAGATATTATTTTACATTTTCCTCGTTAGGTAGTAGGAAGATTTGACAAATTTGACACCTGTCAAAAGAAAGATCCGGTTAAAATTTCAATAAAATCATTAGTTTCTTCATATAAATCAATTCGGGATAAGTAACTAAGTATGTGCTCGTGAGAAAGTAAAGAAATTTCCAATTGGAAAATCTTTTTTCAGATCAGTGACATATTGAGGAGGGGGAAATGACCCCTCCCCCTTCCACTAAAAAATTTAAGAAAAATATATTTAATTAATTGGGTTATTTGAAAAAAAATATTCCTTATTTTATATATTTTTTTATTTATATAATTCAACTTCAAAAAAAAAAACTTTTATTCCAAAACTTAAACAAATAAAAACATATTACAATGAATATTACTGAATGCATGTGATGTATGTGTACCTATAGGTTTTTTTCAGAATTTAAGCTTGGGACCCCAACTTTGGTTGATCAAAAACCCTCGAAAAACACGTCCCAAGCCACGAAACAGACTTCTTCAGTACCACATCAGGGCCCTAACTTATAGTCCTAACTCGTAACATTCTAAAATATTTGCAGCGTTCTTATGTAACACCACTGACATGTATAATATGGACTGACTACCTTCATAGAAATATACTGCAGAAAGTAGGCTCACATCTATATAGCGTTCTCTTTCGCTCTAAACACCAAGTACCAACTGAGAAAGAACTGTAAATAACAAGTAAATAAGTGGGGTCGTCGAAATAAATGTTTTTAAATTAATTATTTGGGTTAATTAGTGAAAAAAAGTGTTTTACCACAGATACTCAACAGAAATTCGAAAGGTTTTATTAAAATCACTTTTCAACTTCCCGCCAATGGTTTTCTCAATGTTTGTACCGATGTAAGAACTATTTTTGACACAACAAATTGTACCCGCATGAAATAGTATATCGAACAGTCTCCATATTATACGAGTATATGCCAGTATGTAAAACTGAGAAAAGTTTGGTTTGAATGACTCCTGCAGTTTGAACAATAAACTACTATTCTATTAAAAAATGAATTTTTATAAAAAAAAAATTATACTAAAAAATCACACATTATCCACACCGCTTAATGCGGAAACCTTCCTAGTACCTCACTACAGTATACTTGCGGTCGCTAAACTAAGCAATTACGGCGCTGGATGTTTTATTTTGCTCAATTTAATTTGTAAGATGACCCCCCTAATTTCATTGCTAGATCTGCCACTGTTTTAGATTGGTAAGAACGATTGAAACTGAGATGAACAAATTTGGGACATTTGTCTCCAAATGACGTAAGCGTCCAATTGACAGATAAATTGGCTATACCATTATTTTTCAACCGGGGTGCTACGGCGGATAGGTGTGCCCACAGTCTAGGCATTTTCTTGGAAATTTACTTAACTCTATTTTGCAATGAGATATCTAGAAAACAAAGAAGCGATGACTAATATAGAATTTTGTTGTCTACTTAGTAGTCAGTGATTGGTGCAGCAAATTAGCAGATTTGGTTGCCATATTTGAAATATTGGATACAGTAAATATGTACAAGTATGCAAGGCAAAACAGAAAATATTCTGCCTTCAACTGGCAAAATAAAGAGTTTACAAGATAAATTAAATTTATTAATAGAAGTAAAAGAACGGAATGTAAGCATGTTTAAACATTTTTTTTTTCTATAATGACAAATGTTAAAATAGTAGCTATTATTTCGGAACAGATGCAAATCTTACTCAATAATAGCAGTGACTACTTTCCTTCTTCGCTTGTTGAAGATTACGATTGGATAAGAAATCTATTCATTCTGGACGTTAATGAAGTGAAAGATAAATATTGAAGAGCAAAAATTAAAGACTGCTGGCAATTTAAAACTGAAATATAAGGAGTTAAATATTAATGAATTTTGGATACAAATAAAGCCAGAATATCCTCAATTAGCTAAAATAGCTCTCACAATATTATTGCAATTCTCGGCTTCATGTTTGTGTGAATTCGGATTTTCAGCCTTTACGTTCATCAAAAATAATATAAAATTGCAAACGGTTTGCAAAGAACATGTTCCTCTCCAATACTTCGCCCAGAATTCAAAAAATAATTATGCATCACGTCAAGCTCAGATCTCACATTAATAAAAATTATTATTATTTACGTACTTACGCATCTTTGTGTAAATTAATATATTTGATAATAAAACAAGATTTAAGAAACAATAGCAACACTATTATTTTACATGTGGGTATTTCGACAAAATTTAATGGACTCAAATTTTGATTTTAGACATATAGAAACGCTTTTTTTTTGCATTAAAATGTTACTTCCAACTGTAGAATTTTAAAAAATATCTTCCCCCTGGAAGGACCCCTTTGCGGAAAAGAAACTTTCTAGTTTAATTTCAGGACTTCAACTTGCCTGAAAAACGTCTTCCCTAGATTATTTCGGCGATTATTGCAACAGCACCGCACAGCACAATTCATTGTTGAAATATTCTCCCTAAAAACCGAGTTTCCTTCACACCAATAGGGTTTTTATACGTTATTTCGTTTACTTCAGTTATATGTTCTAAGAATATACCTTTTTAAACTTTGTATCATGGCCAATGGGGAAGAGGAACGCACTTGTTATCTCCTGCTGGTTGAAATAAAGTTAACTTGACAGCAAGTTAATACACAAGGAAACAAGACGAAATTTTCGATTGTTTTCCATTTAAATGTTAACAAGTAGAAAATAAAAATAAATGAAAACACGTTTTTACTGAAATATTGAGAGATGCCACCAAAGTTGGATCCAAAATTGTTAACATTGACGAAGCAGTTCCATACTGAAAGGAAAAGGATCCAGAATATAATATATGCTTGCTCTACAAAAACAAGGAAAATGTTGGAGAAATGGGAAAGGGTCTCTTGAACATAGTAATATTGTTAACATTTTTTAACACTATAGCCATCTATGTCGCTGGTTGTGAACGGAGCTTTTACAAAATAAAATTAATAAAACTTATATTCGTTCCACCGTGAAGACGGAAACACAGTGCGAGCTTTCATGACTTCGACTAAGCCGACTTTTAAAAACTTCGGTGTGGTGAACTTTGTTCGCTCCTAGTTGAACACAGTGTGAGCGCTGAAAACTTTAATTTCCGGACTTTTATCTTCTTGTTTTTTCAATACATTTATAATCCCGGCATTTTAGGTTATGAATTAAATTAACTCCGCATCTCGCACCAAACTAATCAACTTTTCTTGAGAAGACATTTCCAAATGTGTTACTAAGTATCAAAAATTGCGATGAAGTAGAAACTTGATCTACTGCACGCAACCAAACTTCATCGCAGTCTACTCAGCCAACCTCACCATTAGCCTTTGCCCAATTTATTCTCACGTATTTTACATGAACTGTCAAAAGTGGGCTGAGCCAGATGCCGGGAGCGTTCGCACTGTGCTTCCGCCTTGAATGATTTAAGACAGGCTTTCTTAAACTGTAAGTCGCGACCCCAAAAGGGGTCGCTTAGCGAAATCTTTGGGGGTTTAATAAATATAATTTTATATTTTTGTATGTTTTTAAACAAATTCTAAAACTATAGTTTTTCATATGTACACTACTGATAAAAAAAGTGAGCAGAGGAAAATATTTCAAAAATCTTTTGATTATAGTAAAAATGGCACGAAGTTTTAATATAAAGAAACCGGTCACGTAAAACTTTGAATTAAAACAAGAACATATACATATTATGTTAGTTTTTATATTTACTCCTTTATTTTTTATTATGTCCTCCAGTCTTCTTGGAATACACGATATTAGATTTTCTACTTTCGTTCCAAACCTTTTCAACAGCTGTTCAAAGTTCGTGAATATTGCAAACATGAGTTTTGTGAATTTTCCTATTGTTGTGCTACCAGATATATTCGATAGAACACAAATCAAGACTTTGAGCAGGTCAATTGTTGAAAAATGTTGTGTTCTTGAAACCAGATTTTAGTCTTCCCGGCTGTATGATATGGTACATTATCCTGTTGAAATATGTATTCATTTCTATTCTGAATATCTTTCAAAGCTATTAACAAACCGTTTTCAAATATCAAGAAAATATTTTATCAGTAGTGTATGTATATTCATACCTAATAAATCATCACAAACTATTGTATTTATATATCTTTTTTTGGGTTACGAAAAAAATCACAATCATAAATGGGGTTGAGAATGAAAATCATAATCATAAATGAGGTCGTGAATAAAAAAAGTTTAAGAAGCCCTGATTTAAGATTGCAAAATCTAGCAATACTTAAAGAAATAAATGTGAGAACACAGATTAAATCTTAAAAGTTTGGGCATCCATAACTGTAATCGCAATTGTTTAACTGTAACTCATGCCCAAACTTTTAAGAATAGCATTTCTTATTTTGCGATGAATCTTTTCTTGCGTATAACACTGAGAAAGAAAAAAATCATTTTGACTTTTTGTGGATTTTATTTACAAAATTTTTATTTAGTGTAAAAGTATTTTTAATATGTTTAATTTTCTAGATTTTAGTTATATTTTTTTTTATCTCTTTATTTAAATTTCTTTTCCTTTATCTTTTTTTTCCTTACCTTAATTCTATTTGTTATTTTTATTAGGGTTCCGTACACAAATGGTAACAACGGGAACCCTATTACTTCGCTGTCCGTCGGTCACCAGGTTGTATCTCATGAACCGTAATAGTTAGACAGTTGATATTTTCACAGACTGTGTTTTTCTATTGGCGATATAACAACAAATAATAAAAATAAAATTAAATTAAAAATTAAAGGAGGGCCTCATACTAGAAACGTGATTTTTTCGCCGTTTAGGAGTTACAGGGTGATTAAGAAAAAAATGTAGTTCTTCACAAAACACCTTGTATCTTAAAAACTACCGGGAATACGGCCACCGTTTATAGTTTATTATATGCAAAACTTCATGGCCCTTACAACGACTTCTTACTCAGCATCATACTCCTCTCCTATCAAGAATTATAGTTGTCTAAACTAAAAATTTCGGATTTTCCTACCTTTTTTTTAATTTAGTCTCTATTATTTTTACAAAACGGTCATTAATATAACTTTTTTTCATAAATTCAATAAACTGTGGACTCTCCTCTTTAATTTGACCTATTACAGCCTATTTGTTAACTGTAGCCGTTAAACAGTTATTAACTATTCAGGTCAGACCGAAATTAGACGATATTTTTTTAAATGACGTGCTAAGGGAACATATTATCGTTGAGAATAGGTTTGAAAATAGGTTTGAGAATAGGTTTGAAAATAGGTTTGAGAATAGGTTTAGAGTTAATAACACTTCAAGAGCTTCAGATAGCACATTGGGTGTAATAGGTTACATTAAAGAAGAGAGTCTACAGTTTACAGTTTTTATATAAAAAAAGTTATATTAACCACCTTTTTGCAAAAATAATAGAGGTTCAATTAAAAAAGAAAAAAGGTCAGAAAATCCGAAATTTAGTTTAGATAACCATAATTCTTTATTGAAGAGGGGTATGGCGCTGACTGAGATGTCGTTGGGAAGGCCATGAAGTTCTGCATGCAATGAGCTCTTAACTGTGGTCGCACGCCCTGTAGTTTTTAAGATATTTAAGATACAGGGTGTTTTGCGAGAAACTAGCTTTTGCCTTAATCACCCTGTAACCCCTAAACGGTTGATAAGCCCCCCCCCCCTGCCATACAATTTTTGGTTCGTCTAAATGAGCACTATCACTTCCTGCTCTATTGACCTTCTAGTGGGAAACATCCTGTATATAAATTTTCTGGTGCCAAGAACCTAAATTCATTGAATATTCCATTGATTTGGGGAAATTGAACAGATTTTCCCTTTGACATTTATTTTTAGGACAAAACGTATCTTAAATTTAAGAAGGTGTCCTACTTTTTTACCAGTGTAACCGATTATGAAAAAATTTCTGTGAAATATTGCACAGAATATGCTCAAATAAAACGCAAACAAAATCAAACTATATCCCAATAATTGACAATGTCTCATTATTGTCTTGTTTAACAAGAAACCAGAAGCCATTGGTACGTTTGTGCTATAGTAAACATTTTATACCTACTTCGTAGTTTTACAGGTATTACAATCTCAAAACCCAAATTGCCGCCTATTAACTTTAAATTTCATGTTATGCCTTATTGGAAGACAAGGAATTAATCGAATATAAAACACACAAAAAGTCTTTTTTGCAGTGGGTTAAGTCATAAAACAAGTTTTTTCTTACTCTTTTTCATTTCTTACTAAATTTTAGTTGACTTATAAAATCTTTCCAAGTGACACTACCAAACTGTTGCACGAATAGTGTGCTAAAACTAATTTTTTATAATCTTTCATTTTCAAGATAGAAAATAATTCTCATAATTCCTGCCCGTAAATATGTAAAGAAGGAGAACTCGTAACATTATCTAAGAGTCATAAACCTCCATTATAGAAAATTTTATTACATTCTATGATGACACAAGTCAAACCATTTCGTCAAAAATGCCATGTTGACCATATTGATGGACAGCGGCCAGAAAAAAAAAACTGCCCATTAACCTGAGAATAGAAGAGTAAATGACTTGTAAATTCATTAACGACTAATGATTCAATTTATTGGCGTCATATGTACATATGTATATCTATGTAGGTAAGTATGTAGCTATGCCAAACAAAATTGGGACTGGGATGTAATATATTCTGATCCCAGCCATCACTAGAATAGGGAAGAAGAATCTTCGACGACTTATTGACGATGATGATAGGACTCATAAAATCAGTCTCCGAGTTACTGATAAATGTCCAATAAACCACTGTGGAGTAATAACTCTTTTTATGTATCTCGAATTGATGGCTAAAATGGGTAGAGCACAAAGGAAACCTTCTAAATCCATTATTCCTCTACTGTGATACGTTCGACGAGGCTTCATTTACTGGTAGTTATACATACACACGCACGTAGAGAGGAGTTTAACGTAGTTTTAGTCATTGTTGTTGTTGTTGTTGTTAGTTAATGGTTATGGTGATGGTAACTCTTTTACGGCCTTCGAACACTTGGAAACTTGTGCGGTAAATCTGTAATTAAGCTATTAGGACTGATAGAGGAGCTTGAAATGTTTTGATAGATTTCCGATCTGATAATATTTATTGTTCGGATTAAAATTTTACAACGGAATTTGATTCAGGAACCTTCTTAATTACAATACTCTGGGAATAAAGATAAATCTGGAACGATGTGGTAAATCTCCTACTGTTCACGATCATGGTGATTTTTAAAATGTTTGCTACTTTTAAAACAATTTATAGCGGTCCTATACCCGCTTTTGGTTTGATACAGTCAATGAACTTCTTTGTTACCGGTTGTGTAAAATTTTATAATTTGGTAGAATTTGCCTATTAATAGTGTCAATGATTTGATTTGATTCGCATACAGTATATCGTCAGCCCGAATAGAAACTATGCTATGCAAATTTTATGAGGTCATTGTTGCAAGAAAATTTGCTGTAAGGGAAACTTTAACTGTGGAAAATAAAATATTATGGAATAGGTAATAACAATAGTTAGCCGAAGACAATGTAAACCTTTTCATTCAGATTTCAGCAAATACTACCAAGGAGGATTGGAGGTTGTTATTTGTAAATTTGGACAACCCCAGTGTGTATGTATTGTATGAGAAGGAGAAGGAAATTAATAAGATATTTTATGACTTTTGATAACGTACTGGAAGTATCCATTCCCGAATACGATAAAAACTACTCAATTTTGTCTTGCGCATTGTAATAAAGCTATCAGCGATCGGTTCTTCATTTTTATCAAGTTAATCCATTTTATCTAAATAACTTAAATAACTTGGTCCTCCAAAGATACATCAAGGGCGAAATTATGGTAGATATTTTGCCATATTCGGTAATTTTCTATTAAATAATAACTTGACAACAAGGGCAGAGTGCTTGCCTGGACACGATTTCATGTCTTGGTCTCAGCCAAACCAGTAATGTTAACATTGACAACAGTAGGCAGTTAGATCTGATATTTTCTACTAACCAAAGGTAACTTATTAGTTGAACCTAGCTCAGACAAATACTACCTCCTCTACTCTTATTGCATATTGCTTATGAAACCCCAAACTTAACAAATTGTGACGAAACAAAATATTTCTTCAATTTTATAAAGGTTAACATTTCGGAACTTTCCAGTAAACCTATCTCAATTGACTTCAACACATTACTGTCAACAGCAATAGTGTTGACGGAGACGTTTCTAAATTTTACATAATTATTTTCGATTCATTTTCTTCTCATGTTCCTCGCAAGTGTTCTCTAAAACATCTTCACCATAGTTCAATAAAGAACTGAAACTTCTTAAAAATAAAAAGAAAAATTGTGTAAAAGTTATTTGACGGACAAAGACGTTATAAGTCACAACAATTTCCGCACATTCTATAATGTGTTCAAAGAACTTTCCTCTATACTTTATGATGAGTATATTCAAATAATGCGTATGAAATTATTTAGTGCCCTACGCATCTTTTTTAAGTTTATTAATATGACGAAAAGTCGAACAACTACCCCAATGCAATGAGGATCAAAGATTCTGTTAGTGATAACTCGTCTCAAATTCTCAAATTTGCAATATGCTTGCTTCATTTTTTGCCAATTCGTTTGCCGTGTCAAATTTCCAACCTCAAAATAACAGTTTTAGTTTTATGAACGACCCCCACTTGATCATATTAATGAGCTTCCAAATGCCTTCACAACGAATCCTGATGGGATCCGTGCAGCATTTTTTTAAGTAATCCTGCCTTTTTGCTGGCAGCCCCGCTGAGTACTATTTTCCAAAAAACGCTCGAAAGTGGTTGTTTCCTGCTGCTATTGAAAAATTACATTTATCATACCTATCCATAAAAAGATAATAAAAATGAAATTTCTAACTAAAGGCCTATTGCAAAAATATCTTGCATGCCCAAAATTACTCTCAGCTATCAATTTCCTGTAAGAATTTGTTCTCTTCAAATCAACATGGGCCTATTTCGGGCAGATCTGCAACCACTTACTTGTTGGAATTTGTGTTTGATACCATTGGCGAGTTTGCAAGTCTTCCAGATAGATTGTATTTATACAGACTTTAGTAAAGCCTTCGACAAATTATTTCACTCAGGTATAGTGTTTAAAATGAGAAGATATGGGTTTTCCATAAGATTTCTTAAATAGAATATTTAGATAACAGAACATAACAAATCTATGTCCGCCATTCCATCTCTAGAGTCTTAAGAGCTTCATCTGACGTACCTCAAAGCAGTCACTTAGTCCCGTTGATCTTTTTTCTATTTATTAATGACATTGTCTCTGTTGAGAGGCACTGCAAAGTCTTTATTTATGTTTCCGACTTTAAACTTTTTGCTCAGATTAAATCTTTTAACGATTGTGAACTGGTACAGGGTGATCTTCGCAAATTTTACGGCTGGTGCAAAACCAATAATTTGGTACTCAAGATCGACAAATGTGAAGTTATGAAAAACCTATCAATTATAATTATGGGTTCTCGGATTCCTATATTTGCCGTAGGGGTTCTGTCTTTGACTTGGGTGGGTGCCAAGTGTGACCATATATTGAATTTTTTCTCCCACATAAACTACATGGTATCAAATAGTAGTTCTAGCCTGGGTTTTATAAAACGTTTGTCACGATAACTCTCGAATCCCGCCATCACATTGCGTTTTTATACTTGCTTTGTGAGCCGACTTCATGAAGAGACTAGCCAGGTCTGACCTCCTTTTTACGCTACACACATCGACCATATCGAGCCTGTTCAGCAGAGTTTCTTACGCTTTCCTCTCAGGCACCTACCCTGGAATAATTTATTGATTCTTCCACCCTATGAGGATCGACTTAAGCTTCTAAATATGCATTCACTTGAAAAACGTCCCATGATTGTCGATGTAACTTTTGTGCATCAACTCTTAAACGCGAATGTTGATTCTCCGTTGTTACTTAACCCTTCCGTGAATATCTTCTGTGCCATATATGGCACTATTTGGTTTTCCTTCTGAAAATATGTCTACTCAGAAAATTTTCCTAGAAATTCATGCTAAACAATTTCTAAGGCATATTGTACGTGGCTGCGATTACTTTTCCGTTGTTGTTTCTAAGCAGTACGAGCTACATAACGTACTTTCTTACAGTGTTTGCTGAGTAGTTGACCAGTGTTAACTAAGCTGTTCTGTTTAAAACTTGAAGGTAACTGTTGAAACTGTTTTTTTACAATTTATATGGTTAGTTATTTGATATTATCATAATAAATAACTTTTAACCGAATTTGGTATGTTTTCATACGGAAAATTGACTTTGTGCCATAAATGGCACATCATGCAGAAAGGAGTAATATTGTTTATTAGATTTTATCTTTCAGTTTCTAGGATATTGTTACATGCCACAAAGTGATACAAGCGACATCTATTGGAAATGGAAACAACTTTAGGTTAGCCTAGTAAACTTTGGATTCGGAGAACGGAATATTCAGGAAGGTTCTAGTATAATTTGTAGAGTATAAATACGACGCTTCTCACATCCAGGAGGCGGAGTCTTATTTCAGACACTGAAAAGAACGAAGTAACCTATTTGGATGGTGTTAATTAGAAGTACTTAGAAGTACAGTTCTAGCGATAACTAAAGATTTGATTTGATAACTGTTTGTGAATTTTGAAAGTAAGCAGTAAAGTTAAATAAAGAAAGAATTTTTGAATAGTTGTTGAAATATTGTGTTTGAAATAACGAACTAAAGCCAGGCTCGTAACAATATTTAGAAAATTTCAAAAGCAACATGACGGTGACGAATGAACAAGATATCCTTAATTTGCTGTTGATTATACCTAGTGAGAGTGAAGACGGATTGGAAAGTGATGAAGACGATGGTTAACAGAATTTATTCCAGTTTCCATAGAAAATTTTCATGCAGATTTAACTGTCTCGGATTCTGTAAGTGTAGGAAAGAGTTCAGTAGCATCTGTTCGTACAACCAACCTTAAGGTAAACAATATAAGCGAGTCAGTTATTACAGACTTAAAGAAAAATTTACTTTGGAAAAAAGGGAACATCCAAGTTGATGATCAGGAGAGAAAATTTTCTGGCTCTGCAGAATTGCCATCACACTTACAAGAACTGGAAACTCCGTACCAATTCATCAGGTATATTTTTTGACGACAAGCTTTTGAATAAAATTGTTGAAGAAAACAATTTATATTAAGTGAAAAAAGACATTACAGTTCCATTTATAATTACAAAATATGATAATTTAAAATAAATATATTGGAATTATGATATTGCCATCTGTAGCAAAGTTTTCAAATATAAGACTTTACTGAGACAAAAATGTAGGTCTTGAACTAGTCAAAAACACGATGCCATTTGAACTTAGAATATAGAGACAACAGGAAGTGTTGAAACCTGTGAAATTCGTGTGCATGAGCGTGGATTTTTCAGCATGCCGTGAAGTAGCTCAGCATTATATTAAAGAAAGAGACAAATCTATGTTTAGCTGTCGAAAAAATCCTTCCTCCACCGAGATTTGTTTACGTTTGTAACAGCTGCGGAATTCCTTAGGAATGTGGCGTAGTGACAGCGAATATAAACATTTCCGATGGGAGCAAACGTAATATTTTCAACCATATATCTTGTTGCCCCGCTCTCTATATTGATTCTACTACACGGCTGTACTGAGCGTTCACTACAGCGGCAACAGATACTAAAGGCTTAGTTACAATGTGACGCTGTCGCGAGACGCGGTCGCTGTCGCTAAACCTGTCAAAAGTTAAACTGTATGAAACAGCCCAAGCGCAGGTACAGTGTGTCGCTAAGGGTGTTGCTGACGCTGGTCGCGTTGCTTAAAGTTGAAATATTTCAACTTGAGACGCGCAACACTTTGACAGCTGTTTTAAAAATTTTTTAGTTTTGCGGGAAATAGAAATTTGCATTGAAAATGGTAAGTTTTAAAAAAAAATGTACTATTTAATACCTAGTCAAATTAATTATTTACTATTAATATTTGATGATGGAGAGAAAAATTAATACATGTCATGATGATTACATGTTTAATATTGTTTCCATCTAAAAGTCCTCTATATCATTCATTTTATTTAAATTCTACAAATTTTTGTTCACAAACACTTTCTTAATGACAGCCAACTTTGACAGTTACGTGCGACGTCATTGTAACATCAAAAGCAACAGGAACAGCGTCCGCGTCAGTATCAGCGACATCATGCGCGACCGCGTCACATTGTAACTCAGCCTTAATACAACCAGAATTTGTCTACACCAAATTTAGCTTATCACACTTCCTTCCAAGCATTTGAATTATTTCGAAAAAATTCGATCTGTTCTGATCCAGATTTTGACAAGCTTTATAAACTCCACCCAGTAATCGATTTGCTCCGACAGAAATTTGTGACAATACCTATGAAGGAGAATTTATCAGTTGATAAACAGATTTGTGCTTCCAAAGCTAGTCATCATTTAAAGCAGTACTTGCCTTTAAAGCCTCACAAATGTGGATATAAACTTTTTGTCCTATGTGGTGTATCCGGTTTTGCATATAAAATTGAAATATATACTGGATTGGAAAATAGTTCCCTGAAACGCTTTCCGGAAGAACCAGATTTGGGAGATAGTAGTAATATTGTGGTGAGATTGTGCCGCGAAGTAAACTCCCCGTAGATGCAACTATAAAATATATTGTGATAATTTGTATACATCTATCCAAATTGTGTGCTACCTGGCCAAACAAGGTATATGTTGTTTAGGTACTATAAGGCGGAACCGCATCCCCAACTACAAGTTGCCTAAGGAAGAAGATTTAAAACAAAGTCCAAGATGGACCTCGAGTGAATATGTGGCAAACTACGAAAATATTGTGATCGACAACTTTATATGGAAGGATAATAAGTGCGTGACATTGCTATATAATTTCGTCGGGACTAATCCTGAAGGAACAGTTAGAAGATCTGACAGAAAAACTAAAACAAATATGATTATAAAATGCCTTGCTGTTGTGGGTGAAAATAATCATCACATGGGTGGTATAGACCTTATGGACAGTTTTATAGGAAGAAATAGAATATCGATGAAATCAAGAAATGGTACATGAGGCTGTTTTACTATTTTATTTATTTGTCAGTAATCAATTCATGGCTTCTTTATAAAAGAACTCCAAGAGCAAACTCCATGTCCTCGTTGAGCTAGCTACTACCCTGTATAAAATTGGTACCATCAATTATCCGTGGAAGACCTTCAGCAGGATCATCAGTTACTCAACAGCATTATGAAAAGAAGCAATGAAGGGACCCACGGCTCCTATACCACCACATGATGTACGACATGACCAAATTGATCATCTTCCTCAGGGGAATGCAGATCGTGTAATGTGTAAGCTACCACTATTTACATCCAAAACGTATATCACTTGCCGCAAGTGTTGTGTGCCTATGTTTCAATAAGAATAATAACTGTTTTGTTGAGTTTCATGAAAAATAAGTGTTAAATTATTACAAAATAAAAGTTTAATAATTATCTAATCTTCAACTAAAAAGTTTTTATTTAGTTTTATTTTAATTTTATTTTAAGTGAGTTTTTTTATTTATATGTTTTTTTTTTGTGATACATACATTATTTTGAAGAAATGGGATAAAAAATATGTTTAGAATGAATTTAAACTTTTTTTTTTCAATTAAATACCCAAATAATGTCAATGTTCATTCTTAAATGCATATTGTGCCATATGTGACACAAAATACTTTTTTGTGAGTTAAAATACTTATAATTAAAAAATTATATTTTTAAATATTTTTCTGAATTTATTCAACCGATTTGCTATGAATAAAAAATTATTTCATGTAAATTTGATAAATCATGCAATTAAGGGTTAACAAAATCTCTTTCCTTGATAAAGGGCACAATTTGAGAAGGCAACCTCGGTTGCATGTTAACTCCTCAGGTTCTAACTTTAGCATGTACGAACCTATTAATCACATGTGCATTTTCTGTTAATATTAAGGCTGAGCATTTTGTTGTTGACTATTCTAAGCATGATTAAAAAAAAACGCCTACATAATACTTAAATCATTTGTTTGGTTTATATTTAGTTTAACATTAAACGTGCCACTACAATAAGCTTATGTTAAGCTTATTCTGATAGGCATTAGATAGATAACAATCTTGTAATATATACACTATTACACTATGTAATATGTACATATTGAGTTAAAAATAGACTACCATTACTTGCTTTAATGTGCTCGTGTCTTAAAAGTTCATAGAATCACACAAATAACCATATATTGGCCAAGTGTACATTAGGAAAATTTATAGTAAAAAGCAATTTACTTACAATTTATTACTACAACATAACTCTTAAGAATTTTGCGGTTCTACGGGAACATTTTCGAAAAATTTCGGTTTAGCCTTCTAATAGGAGATAGTCTCTTCTTAGTATAAGGCCCGTATTCACCAAGCCATTTAATAGAAATTTAATTTAATTTCTGTTTTAGTACTCGTGTAAGAGAGGGTTAGGGCACACTTATAATTAAAATAAAATTTTATTTGGGTTATTTTAGGTTTCGGTTATAATAACGCATATATAACTTTAATTTTAATTTAAGCGAACCCTAACCCTCTCTAACGGGAGTACTAAAATATAAATTAAATTAAATTTCAATTAAATGGCTTGGTGAATACAGCCCTAAATGTTGCACTGAAACTAGAGCACATAAAAAAAGAGTAAAAAGTAAGGTTGAATTTTCATAGTAGGCCTTCAGAGCTTTTGACTGGTATAACGCCGCCTTCAGCACCATATTCGAGGAAGATTGTTATATTTATATCTGCTGACGGAGATAACCTTACATATAATTTTTTTTAAACCCCTAAAAATATTTCACCAATTCCCTTAAATCCAGTCTATTCAAATTTCATCATCTAACGCATTGCCTTGGCGACAAACAGAAAAGTGGCTTGGTACCTGGGAGTTAGAGAAATTGTAAAATAATACAGAAAGTTCAGGAAACCATGCGATCGAATGCATGTAGATTATCAGTAATATTGACATTCATAGAAACGTCTCCTTATCTTGAATCTTGATCTTAGGTCATCTAGCTTATCAAGATTATTATTCTAGAAGATATAAGTCTGGTATCATTGAGCTGTTGTCTTAGTATGATCAGATGGACAGGCTTCTTAAATAATCTGAAATGGGATCTAACTTTCCGCAGCTTTTATTTCATTTTATCATTTCTGTATTTATTTTGATGGAGGTTTATTTGTTTTTTTATATAGATGTATGGAGGGAATGAAGATAATTTCTCTTTCGAAGACTTTCTTATGGTTATACGGAAGACCAGGCTATTCTTGATTAACACATCGAATACCTAACACCCTTATCGACCTCTTCCCGAATATGTAACAAGCAACCCAATCTGGTATATGATAACTGTCCTTATGTAAGACCCCTTTGATAAGTTTAAGCGTTAATTACGCTATAGCCAGACATTTTTAGAAGAAATAGACTGACGGCTTCTTTCAGATGAAAATTTTTAAAATTTAACTTTCTCGCATTCATCACTACGAAAATGATTACTCGTAGAGATCTGTAGTATTTGAGACCCGCCATTTAAGACTGAACTTCAATTCAATTCATTTTATTATCGGACAAGTACACAAGATTAATAATCTTTTAAAGTACATAAAAAAGAAATACGTGAGTTCCATAAATTTAAGAAAACATTCTAAAAATTCAATTAAAATGACAATAAAAAATAATAATACTAATAAAAATTATAAAAAATACAAAACAATCAAACTTATAAAGAAGTAGTAATATCTAGTAAGTAGCTGATCAGCAGAAGCAATTCCATCACAACTAAGAAATATGAGAGTAAAGTAGCGATCTGAAGTATATAACTTTACCCGCACGCTTTATTGTATTTAGTAAATTACACCAACTACGAGCAATATATACAAAGTAAGACCTTCCAATACTCGCCAATTATATTGCAGAATGAAGATGTTACGGTGCACGATGATTGCAGAAAAGAAATATAATCAACCAAATAATTCGGGACACCCGCACGTATTAGCTAATAATAAAAGACAAGTTTTACCTTGCGCCTGAGAATCCATGGAATAGCTGAGAAAATTTATCCTGAAAGGGGGGATGTGATCAAACCTACGAAGACCGAAAATAAATCTAATACAGGCATTAAAGGCAAAATTTATTCTGCGACGGCAATTTAAATCAAGTTAAGTGAATAAGTCAAGCTTCTGGAAAGTAAGCCTTAGCACCCGCAGTCCACCATAAATTTTGCCAATCAGGAAAGATATATTCTTATAGCAGTTCAACGTCGAGTTGATTTTATCCCTAAATTTGTAGCCTGCTCAACACGGCCATACCACAAGGCATTGTGACTTATCTGGATTAAGCACAAGGTCGTTATTTACTGGCCAACCATAAACTTTTTCCAAGTCGTCATTTACACGTGCAATTTTATCTCTCTTCCATGAAACCAATTGGTCTACTAAAGTATCATTGAACATCATCGGCATATAGGTGAATGTCAGTATCACGTATGACATTTGGCGGATCATTAATAAAAATGGTAAATAAAAGCGGACCCAGAATAGAACCCTGAAGTACACCGGATGACAATGAAAGCATTTTACGAAACATTTCATTAATGCGAACCTGCTGAAATATGGAGAAAAACTAAAATTTGATTATAATTTATTAATTAACTTAAAATTATTTACACTATCGAAAGCTTTGGTAAAATCTAGCACTACAAGAACACTTACTTCACCTCTGTCCCGACTGCAACTCAGGTCCGTGGTGAACTTAAGCAAAACAGTTCCAAAACTATGATTAGAGCGGGAGCCACACTGTCAACGGGAAATCATATTATTATTTCCGATATGTGTCAGTATCTGGCAGTACATCAGCTTTTCGAGGACTTTATACAGAAAAAACATAGGACTTATGGGTCTAAAAACGGAAAAGGGAGAAATCAAAGACTTTTTCGGAATTGATAGCACCGTCGCTTTTTCCAACTTGACTGGAAAACAGATGTAGTCAAAGTAGTATTTGCAAGATATGCCGTCCAATGTAGGGGTAAATAATTTTGATAAACTTTTGCGACAGGCTATCAGGTCTAACTGTATTTGATTTAATTTAAATAGCGCATCATGGAGTCCATCAATATCAACATATCTTAAATTAAATGTAGATGAATGATTCTGCTGAGGAGGAGATATGACATTGACATAGCTAGCAGGTAACGGCTGATTGTTATGAGTGGATATAAAATGATAATTAATTTCATTGACATTGAACTCTTGCTGTTCTTTCCATAGATCTCGGCCACTCTAAAACTTTTCCACAAAATTTAGGGAGGGAGAATAAGAACAAATTTTGAGCGGAAATAATTATATTTTGAACATCAAATCGAAGAAGTGGCCTTATTTCGAGCATTTTTATATAAGGCACGGGCACCATTGGACCTGAATCGTTTAAATATTTGGTAAAAATGTTCACGTTCCGTAAATAAAGCGATAGCTGGGGTATACCGTAGACATGACTTCCTATCAATTCTCCTTGTAATTAGAGGTACATGCTAATCGAAAAAAAAATTAGTAAGATTTTCAAAAATTTCAAACTGCTCATCAACACTATTGCAGTAGAAAATCTTATACTAAGGCAAAGAGATCCACTTTTGAATCAGTGACTCCAAGTTTAGATATTTGAAATCACGGTAGGCGAAACAATGTAATTTACTGACACTATACTGGAAGATAATATATCAGGAATAGCATATCATGATCAAAGAAACTAGGAGGGCTGATTTAATTTTGGAATAGTTTGCATCAAGTGAAGATGGTTTCGCAGTATTGTAGAGAATCAATAAGCTGCTAACAATGCTGAGAATGCATAAAGAATAGGAAGGCATCTGTGCCATCCAGACTGTAAGAGATTGACATTGAAGTCTGCCCCTACAATAATACTATCGTAACGACGGGCAAGATCAGAAAAAATATTTCTTAAATTCGAACACATTATAGCAAGAAAAGCGTTCAGGAGCATGATGAACAGCAGATAAAACACACCTGTCGGATTCATTGTTCAGTTCAATGCAAATGAACTCAATATTCCAGCAGACAGAGAAGGGATATACCCTGCAACTAAGGATCACATCAGATTAGGATATGGCTAACATCTTGGAATTGAAGCTTCTATAGTTACATTACTGAAAGTAAGGTTAAATAGGGTACGAGGAGACGAACTTGGACTTTATCCCCATTCTTTAAAAATTTGTGAACAATATTTCATTGGAAATCATTTAGACTCGCTTCCAAGAACTCAATTTGTATATAGTGCAAAATAAATAGGACCCAATCATATCCCACCCACCTAGTGAAGTTTCAATTGATTTCACTTTTCTGCTGTAAAGACAAAATCCATTTACTGGATCATAACACAAATTCTATTAGCATCCTTAACAAATTCATTACAACATATATTTACCAAAATTGTAAAAATTGAAATGTTTCCATAAATTTTAAACTCCCACGTAAATTTCTTCGATGTTCGCCAAATAGTTCACCACCCACCTTTACGCAATTTAAAGACATCATTTTGAAAATTATCGACAGCGATACCATTTGCCAAAATATTTTCATCACACAGAACTCCAATCCTGTTCACTGGCCATTCATCACCTGACAATTCACATCTCAAACATATGTTGCGATAATTAATAATTTCCGTTAAGTAGGAGATGACTCCTATCGGGGCTATCGGATAATATGTATTACTCCCCTCAGTCACCCCAAGAAATTATTCATATTTAGCTTGGAAAAAAAAATAAAGTTGTTCGACTTTTGAGAGAAAATATATACAAATACCGCCATGAAGGTATATTGTGACATAGCAATCCCAAAAATGCACGTATGCAAATTACACAGACTGAACTAGTAGACACTTAGACGTCGTACTAATTCCTAGAAATCCAAACCTGAAGGGATATCTCTTGACAGATTATGCCAGGAAGGGGCTGGGCAGTAGACGTGATTTCTAATGCCTATATTCACGAGACAAAATCACAGATGAGGCTGAGTAATCTCAATCCCAGCGGAACGGTAGAAGGGATGAGGTCGGGAAGCAACTGCTGCTGCTGCTGCTGCTGCCCAAATGCTACTATTAATAATTATGAATTTTCGCATAACTGCTCGGGCTCGAGGAGCATGTTAAATTAAACACTAATTCCGTTGCAATTAGCCGTGTCAGATCATTTATCATTTGGCTATAAATATCATTCGAAATCGCAACAAAATGGTTAGATTCATGGACCATGTTAAAACCGGAGGTATGGGTTGTGGTATGGAGAGACTCTTATATAGTATACGCAAGGACACGGCAGTCGCGGGGGAATCGTGTCGACTGTAAATTGTGTTTGTTCTTTGAATGTGTTTCTAGATTGTGTGGGATTGTAGCATTTTGTACTTACGAGAGAGCTTTGTGATTTGAATGCCTTGGTAATAATATATCTAGCCCACAGAACTCGTATCAAACCTGGTGTTATAGAGGTCTATATAGAGAAAATTTAGTGAAACATTTCTCAACCTGGATTTATCTCTGTGCTTAGATAAAGATTTTGTTTAAAACACACATCCTACTTTAGTGCTTAGCATTAATCTGAAGACAATGACATGGAATTATGGTTTCTAATTTCAAGCAAAACTCATCTTAAATTCTTCCAATTCCCCCCCCCCCCCCCCCCCCAATCCGCTCACAAATTATACCAGTTGCAATTAATAAATCAGGAGTCCAAAATGCTTCTATATTTTGTATTAGAAGAAGTCCCATCCAAGATACAGGAATCATGGAGTCGCGGAGTCGCCCATCAACATTACTTCAGACCAACTTTGCAACGATGTCATTTATGCTCCTTAGGTCTTGTTACCTTCACTAAATATGCATCGTGCATATATATATAACTACGTCTTACCTGAGACTATACCTTCCTAATTTTCATGTTGCACTTTGGTGGTCTCAGTGTTTCAGGGTGTTGTCATCGCGCTGTTACAGTTCTCTACCATATTCGAGTTTAGCTTACTTTTTTTTCTTCTGTCTTTGAGTTGTTTTTTTTTTATTTATTTTTTTTATTCTGGCTGAAGAACTGCATGCATTTTTACTTGAATGCAAGCTCATTCGAATACTTCCAAGCTCCAATTTATCCAGTTTTCTACAATTTTCGCTTGTTATATGTTCCTGCTGCTGCTTCTTCTGCTGCTGGCTGCTCCAGGTTAATCGGGGGTCTTCCTTGTTAACTCTCCAGTCTCTTAAATTATTTAGACGTCTGTTGTCCTCATGAAATTATCACTATACAATCTCTTAATGAGGCTGAGTCAATTAGTATTTTTACTAACGTTGCTTAAGTGAGTTTCATTATACATATACTATATACAGAGGAATTAAATGTATATGTAATTTGGACTGAAGTATCTAGATAAAGAAATTAGATGTAGTCAGAGTCAGTCTTTGAGACAGAATATTGCACATACTTCCAATAAAGAATATTTCAATTTCACTTTACTAAGTATTATAATTGTACTTATAGAATTATTTCTTAATTATAAATGCTACCTTTATGGGTTATGGTAATATTGTATGGTAGGCTACGACATCGTGGAGTATACATCGAATGTTAACAACGGTATTTAAAGTACATCGACCAGCAACCATCGATGTTTTTTTTTTTTATATATATAATTAATCCAAGCTCAGGGGATACCCTATGATGCAAAGCACAGCATGGCAGGACGGGGATAGGGAAATGATTAGGGGATATGAGGAGAGTGGCGGAGGTGCCGATGTATGTCGCCCTTAAACTTAAGCAGATTGTATGCCGGCCGAAATCAGAAGATGGTAAGCTGTTCCATATTCGCACTGTTCGGGATCAAAAAGCATCACGGAATTTTACTCTACAGCCGAAAGTAATTTGAAGGGTTAAGGATGAGCGCGGTTTGCAGCGCGAGTATTGCGTGCAGGAATCATTCTATAAGGGATTAGACTAGATATTTTATCAGAACAGTGACCATGCAAATAGCGATAAAGGAGCGAAAGCCTTTGCGGCGGTGCTCTAGTGAGTCGATATGACAAGATATTGCCATATCGCCAATGAGCTTGAAGCCTCTCTTTTGGACAATATCCAAAGAATCTAAGGCTGTGCCGCCAGCCCCGGCCCATATATGGGAGTTGTATTCCATCCTAGGTCTAATGTAGGACTTGTAGAGGAGCGCTAGATTTGACGGGCTGAAATATTTCTTCCACCTTTTCAGAAATCCAAGACATTTCGATGCTTCTTTGGCAACAGATAAGATGTGATCTGTCCAGTTTAACTTACTGGAAATATTAATGAAAAGAATGCTGAGTGACGGTGAATCAAAAATTAATGCTCCATCAAAAGAAACGGGTGTGGTTAAGTTATGACCTTGTTTTAATGAGATGAGACAGTTTTGGGTCTTAGATGCATTGAATTTGACGCGATTTGCTTTGCCCCAAGCGAGGATATTGCTAAGATCGTTATTCAATGATCTAATCATTCAACACATGCAAGGAGTAAGCGAAATCAACAGTACTGTCATCTGTGAAACTATGGATGGGATTGAAAGTAAGGAATAGCAGATCATTAATGAAAAGTTAAAAAGAGAGTCGGAGAAATAACAGAGCCTTGGGGCACCCCGGCATTTATAGGATGTGGTTCAATGTAACACCATCTAATACGATCCGTATCAGGCGACTGGATAAGACCAAGTGCTTTAAGTTTGGCTAAAAGGGTGGAATGCTAAACTATATCAAAGGCCTTTAAAATATCTAGGGCAACGATTTTAGATTCACCAAAATTGTGAAGACTACGGTTCCAACGCTCCGTAAGAAAGGTCAGCAAGTCTCCAAAAGAGCGTCCACCTCGGAAGCCATTGATGAGTTGTTTGGTTTCAAGATACTTCATTAATTTGGAGTTAATAAAAGATTCAAAAACCTTTGAGAGAATCGAAGTGATTGAAGTTGGTCGATAATTTGAACGATCGCTATCCTCTCCTTTCTTGGTAATAGGCTGAACGTGAGCTAGTTTCCAAGCAGTTGGGAATTTTCCTGTCGAATAAGACAAGTAGAATAGTTTGCGCAGAGGTTTAGCACAGCTTTTAATTAACAGGGGCGAAAAACCATCAGGACTTGCTGCTTTGGAGATGTTGATACCATTAAGGACCCTGAACACATCTCTCGTACGAATGTGTATTGGCTCATGTACACATTCACACGAGCGATGCAAAACAGGTGTTTGTGAAGTGGGTGGAAGACGGGAATTTGAAGCGAATCTAGCAGCTAAAATATTAGCTTTATCCAGCTAGTTAACAATCACTTCACCATTATTAAGTAGTAAAGGTTTAGAGGAACTGGTGAAGTTGTTCCTGCTGATGGTTTTGACCAGGGACCAGAAACCTTTGCTACCTTTACGGTTTGCCAAGATTCTCTGTCTAATATTCTGGTCAAAAAGAAATTTTTCTCTCTGTTGCGTAAAATCGAAACTCGATGCGTTTTCTATTTCAGTGTACATAAAAATTAATATAAAAAAAAACTTGCTTTTATTTGCATACATTTTAATTTTATTTTTTTATAAATGAAAATAGTTTTTTTTCTTTATAGAATGAAGAAATAGTAGTTTCGAAAGCATCTTACCCTTTAAATGGTTTCTTTGGTGCGTTAAAGTTGCCCGGCTTTTGAAAATAATCTTTCCGAGGGAACGGAAGTCGCTACAGTCGTAAAACATTAAATTTGGGTAAGATGTTCTTAACACTTCCCAAATGCCTAATCGTCCAACAAGAGGTGCTCATAAATACAGAGAAACTTCCGAATCTGCTGGTAATTCCTCTTCTCCCTTTACCCCAATTTTCTCTTATCATCTTATGATGATCCCTCCATAAATTAAAATTCTCACATATTTCGGGGAAAAATCCGAATCTGAATCTGAATCAACTGGTAAATCTTTTCCTATTAGTTCTTCTCACAGCATTTTGGTTCCCTTCGAACATGCAATTGGGTCTCGGAAATGTATTTTTTTAAACCTGGGATCCAACAAGGTTGATACTGATAAAATGATTACATATTCAGCTGGATTAATTTCTCTTAACAGAACATCAATAACAATAACAATATTACTTTTTGGGTTATTGGATACAGATCTACAGGTTAGGGAAGTGATACAAAATTATTGTTTTAAATGGAAAACAAGAAAAACAAACAATATTAAGCAAATTCAATTAATCCAGAAAAGAGAGGAAAGAAATAAAAATTAAGTAAGAAAAAACCATATAAATTTTAGAAAAAAAAGAAGAAAATATACTAAATAAAGATTAAGAACAGCCAAAGACCTTAATAATTCAACAAAATCTCCGCCTGAGTTAGTGCTACGTATATTAGAGGATGAAATATTCCACTTACGTGAAGTTTGGACAAAATAAGAGCGCTCCCCAAAATGAGAATGACAACGTGGTAAAAGAATTTTTAAACTTCTTTGAGAGCGCAAGAATTGCAGCTTATTGTAAAGATATTGTTGCCTCTTTTTATGAATTAAATTTATGTAAAAAATACAAGTCGCGATGAGCAAGATGGGTATCAAGAGTATGTCCAAGGGCTGAATTAACTTGCATTGAGATGTGGGTACTGCGTGTTAAGTTGTAAACATATCTAGTACAATTATTGAGTCTAACTTGGGAAATACTATTGTGCCATACATAAAGTGGGGTAGAGTCAAATTACGTACCAGTTTCAATCTCATATCTGAAGACAACAAATAACCACAGACTCTCAACTGTCGTAATGAGCCATATACTTTGCCTAAAATATTGGTAACGTGGCTGCAGCAAGTAAATTCTGTGTTCAGGGCTACACCAAAAATTTTCACAGAGCTAGAGAATGGTAATGTAAAGTTATTTAAAATAACTTGTGGTAGCTCTAATGCCTCGAGGTGATTTCTATAGAACGGCATACACACAGACTTGCTAGGATTCAGTTGCTATCGACTAGTCGTAAATTCTAGTTAAATCTTCATTTACACGAGTTACACAATCTTCTTGTAACCCAATTGGTCTGCACAAGTAAATTTGCACATCATCAGCATATAGATGAATGTTCACATTCTTAATCACCTCAGGCAAATCATTGATGTAGATACTGAATAAGAGAGTACCTACGATTGATCCTTGGGGTACTCCACAGTAGGAGTTCCGAAAGTTCGACATAGAGTCTTGAACTTTGACTGCTTGTTGTCTACACGTAAGAAAATCTTTGATCAGCTTGATGGCTGAAAAGCAAAAATTGAAGCAATTCGAAAGTTTATAAAGCAGCAAATTGTGATCTACTGGGTCAAAATCCTTACTAAAATCCAATAAGACAAGGATAGTGAGATCGTCTAGATCTGAGGATTCAATAATATCCGTAGAAACTTTCAGAAGGGCAGTTTCGCAGCTGTGTTCACTTCGAAAGCCTGACTGAAAAGATGATAGAAGCTGATGCTGGTCAAGATTTTTGGTGATCTGATTATACATTACTTTTTCAAAGACTTTGCTGAAGTAACACAGCAAGCTAATAGGCCTATAATCGTTAATTCCAATAGGATGAGGTTTTTTGGGAACAGGGACAATGAGTGCTTTTTTCCATAATGACGGAAATTGGGAAGTTGACCATGCATGTAGTGATAAAAGATCGAAAGGTATCCAACATAACGACGGTGCTCTACCCACCGAGTCCATATAACAAATGATTACAACGCCAATGAACTCGAAAGTTCTGTTTTGGCTGTGCGACCGGCCCCAACCCAGATATTAGTATTATGTTCCATTCTACAACTGATATAGGACTTGTAGAGCAGTGCTAGTTTTGACGGGTTGAAATACCTATATATTTCTTATACCTTTTCAGAAAAACAAGGCATTTCCATGCTTCTTGTGCAGCATAGAAAATGTAGTCTGTTCAGTTTAGCTTACTTACTGAATACCCTCTCTCTGAATAACAGGTTACTCGTTCTTTTGGTACCGGGTAACAACGATATCAGCGGGAATGAAAAGGCTGATGAGCTTGCTCGGCTTAGTGCAGCCTTGGTAGCATGCTTTTCCACAATCGGAATTGCACACGGTTAAAAATTTGAGTTTATTTTTAAAACCCGTAGGAAGTTTTAAGGTATTTGTCTTAACTTCTCTGTAAACCTGAAAGTTTAAAATTAGGTTTAATTTTGTCTCATTTTTCATTTCATACCGAAAGGCTTTATTTTTAAGTCTTTTCTAGTCTGAATTGCAAACAGTCACGTTTATATCAAACAATTATTTCCTTAGCTTAAAACTCATAAAAATTTCAATTTTTTCTAAACTCAGAAAGTTTTAAAATCAGTCCGAAATTTATCATAGAAAAGAACTAAAGCCAACGAAGTTTTATTTTATACCTTTTTCAACTTAACTAACAAAATCTAACGGGATTGTTGAGATAATGAAATTTAGTGGTTGCATTTTATTTTTCATGTAAGTATTTTTATTATATTTGTTTATTACATATAAAATAAAATAATGTTTTTTTGTTATACTATTTGCGGAAATTCTCTTAGTAGCATTTCATTTACTCTCGCGCATTTAAAAAATTATTAAAAAATTTTTTGCAGTTCAAACAATTATCTTAAATGAAAAGTACGAATTATAAAAGAAAAAAATTTGCCAGCACACAACGAAAACAGCAATATCATTATCAGAAAGTAGTATTGATGAAAAATGAAATACATCGCTTAAAGTATTGAAATTAGAAATTTTGAAAAATCAATTACGAATGAATGATCATTGCTTTCATCCGTCTGCCTAGGGTAACATGAATTTAAAGCTAAAAAAAAAAATAGTTAAGTTGAAACCACATAAATTTTCATTTTTTTTCAAACTCTCATGTAATATTTCAAGTAGAATTCTACCACAGTGAAAAAAATATTCTCCAAACTTCAAACTCCACTGAATCTAATTGAGATAACTTTGGTTTATATTGAACCAGAACTGGGCAATAAATATTTAAGTAAAAAAAGACTTAAGTACTACTTAAAGTACATTTTCGTTACTTAAGACTTATTACTCAATACTTTTGAAATGCCCCTACTTAGTACTTGAACATAAGTACTTGCTTCTATTTACTTGTACTTAAGACTTAGTTTTGTACTTAAGTACCAAGAATTTTACTGAAGTATTTCTGGGTCTATTAAGTACCTACAAATATCTAACTCTTCGTAGAAAAGCAAACACAATCTTAGCGCAACTACTTTTTTGTTGAGTTTTAAAACACGCAAAGAACTACCAAAGCATGTGCCGAACTCACGCGTCAAGGCAGAATCTTAGACAAACTAATAACATACAAACAAGACTGGGCAAGTAGAACAAAAACCATTAACGTCTCGCTCGAATATATAATCGACGATGCCTCGACTTGATGACATAGCCACTGATATGTATAATATAGACTGATTACGTTCATAGAAATATACTGCAGGCTGCTGACTCTTTCGGTCTAAGCACCAAGTATCAACTGAGATAGAACTGGAAACAACAACCAAATTAGAGGATTCGTCGAAATATATGATTTTAAATTAATCATTTAGGCTTATTACTGATAAAAACTGTTTTACCAAAGACAATATATTCATTAGATACGCAGAAGAAATTCTCAATGTTTTATTAAAATCACTTTCCGAGATGCGTGCTCACTTTTTCAACTTCCCGCCAATGATTTTATCAATGTTGGCACCGACGTAAGAGCTCTTTTGACACAAGCAATTGTGTCCACGTGAAATTGAAAAGTAAGCAGTTCATATTATATACGTCAGTGGACATAACCAAAAATTTAAACTCCACTGCCTCAATTTGAGATAACTTTGGTTTAGATTGAAATCAAATTTTATCTAAAATTTAAACTCGACTGCATCAAATTCAGAAAATTTTTAGTTTAAATTTAAAACCAAATAATTTATTCAAATTGAAACTTGCCGGTTAAAACCTATGACAGTTAAGAAATTTAATTTTAGATTATCTAGAAATATCAATATAAAACTGATTCGTCTTAATAATTTTAAGACTTTGTGTAAGTTTTGATGTTAAAATTTTTCGGAATGGAATTATATCCAAACCCAAAAGTCTTAATTTAAACCCCGAGCTTTTAACCGTGCAGCAAAACACCTTGCCTCTAATATTTCGGTTTGGACCGACCGTCAACATAGTCGTTTTTGGTTAGATGACCCTTCGGGTAGAACTACAGAAGAACTGTGAGGTAAACCTAAATCAAACCTAACGAATAAGCTATTCGAACTAATCAAGCTAACCCTGAAAACTATATAGTGTCAATTCTGACTGGGGATTCTTTTCTAAGGGCTCACCTTCACAGGATGGGAATCACTTTCTATGTCACTGTCAGACCCTCTCAAGAGAGCGTTACAGATTTTTGTCTCACACCTTCTTGACGAACTATATAATGCTGGCAAGGAGGATTGGGGGCCAATTAGAGCATGAATAAATTAAACTTTGTAAGAACGTTCAGTTGGGACCTATGAACAATTGCTCATAAGTCTGAACGGTGAACAATTGGCCTTAAGTTGTGACCTCGTCGGGGTCTAAGCCTCTCTTCAATCCATTCATCCATCCACCTTAATGCCAAGAATGCTTAGTGACGAATCGAATTTAGAAACTATTCTTTTTATATTAGCGGCTGAAAATAAGTTGAGATCAATAAACAAATATATCTACTTATAATCTCCGCACATTAATTATTTTTCTTAATGAAATCACTTTCTATTTATTAGTCCCAACGATTTAAATAATCCAGGATTAACTTGCTTCTTAGTTCGCCAGCACTAATATTTCCAGGCAATCAGCCGTACTTTCTTGCTAGCCAATGATGTACGATCAGTGACGCACAACTGACTTACCAAGGCGCATTTCGAAGAGACTCTGTGAAAACTTGTCCAGAGCTAAGAGAATAAGGACAGATCACGCTAAATCAACTTTTTCCTAATTTCCTTCTCTTTACCAATGAATTGTAAACTCGGTAAAAATTTTATGATGATCACAAGAACTAATTATAAAAATAATCAATAATCAATGTTTAAATTTTACAAGAAATTTTTCTCTATGCAATCAATTGAAATACTTAGGGCCTGTCCGGATCCAAGTCTTCGTCTTCGTCTTGTTATTACAGCTAGTGACGTAACACAACAACCTCAGCTATTATAATAGTTAGACGAAGGCAAAGCTAGCCTGTCCGAATTCGTTCGTTTGCTCAGCTTGATTTCACAGATAGCAAACAAACATAACCTCAGCGAATAACCATAACCTCACAATACGTTGTCTATTTAAATAAGTCAACTCGAACCTTGACTCGGTGATCAAGCTAACCAGATCTCAAAACTGTTATACAAAGTAGCAAAGCTCGGTGGCATAGATTCGGATAGAGCTTGTCTCGATGTTACCTCACAAGCTGTAATAACCAGACGAAGACGAGCACTTGGATCCGGACAGGCCTTTACTACCCCGTGAATAAACTACCAGCTACCACAACAACGCTACTTTCGACATATGAATGCACAAAAATGGCGAACTTATTTATTTAGTATGTTTATAGTTCCCATACAGAAGCAGTGTTATAGATAGGATAGTAGGGATATAGAGCGTAAACTAAAGAGTCCATTGGCCACATATTTTTAATAAAGAGTAAAACTCCATGATGATACTGTTAAGCAACGTAAATACCCGAGTGAGTAGAAACAACCACTTTTCTAGCATCAGACATTAATAAAGGGAAATTAAATTAAATTTTGAACATATAAACTTAGTGTTAAATACCACTGTTTTTTCCATTGAAAAACTACTTCAGATACTACAAAATGATCTAAGTTTAAAATCAATTTGAAAATTATGCTCCTTCCATCTTCGGAACCATACCAAAATTTTTCTCGTCCAGAAGTTAAATGTAAATAATGGTAATTAGCCCAGAATGATACTGAATAAACAGTTGTTGGTTTTTTTTTCTCAATATCAAATCTAATTGGGTAAGGAGTCTTTCATGTAAAGTGTCTTTCATGTACAAGAGATTAAAGATGCGAGACGACATTCAATAATTTCACACTTAGTTTTACTGTAGTTATGTAAAGATCGAACAAGAGGACGCCTTCATACTTTAAACACAAACCAGTTGTTTCGGCTATATAATGAAGTACAAACAAAAGAAGGGAGTTTACCGGCTGAATTTATCCAATGACAAAATTTAAATACATCTACTTAGAAATAATAATTTTGGCTTTTCAGCCTGTAAAATAACAATCCTTAATGTTCTGCAAATTACGAAACACAGGCTGCAATGTATTGCATTTAACTTTTTTAATTATGAGGCAATTCCTTAAAGAAAGCAAAATAGGGAGGGAAAAAAATATACTACGATCGTTTATTAAGAAACTTAAATATAGCGAAAGTTACTGGTAATACTTGCAAGTTATTTGAGCTTAATGAAACTATGCCAAAAGTATAACCAGGATCTACTAGGTTCCTTGAAATGCAAACGTTTTTTGTGCAAATCCTACTGCGGGACTAAAGGCCATTTTCACCAAGCCATTTAATTGAAATTTAATTTCCGTTTTAGTACTCCTGTAAGAGAGGGTTAGGGTACACTTAAAATTATATTAAAAATTAATTTGTGTTATTTTTTGTTATAATATCGCATATATAACCTTAGAAATACAAGTGGGCCCCAACCCTCTCAGACGGGAGTACTACAACGAAAATTATATTAAATTTCAATTAAATAGCTTGGTGAATACGGCCCTAACTACAATATAGATTTTGGATCTCCAGAGCTCTTTGGAATAAATTAATAACCGGCTAAGTGCGAATCGGGCACGCGCACGAAGAGTTCCGAACCATCGTACAAAATTTAACACTATGTACTTTTTATTTATTTTTTCAAATGAGAGTAGGCGTCATGTAAAAAAATAATAATAATGCTGTCATTTGAAAAAAAATGCCTATTTATGATAAGAATAATGAATGAGAATAAAACGAGGAAAAAACACCGAAAAAATCATGTTTCTTGTATGGGGGCCCCCTTTAATTATGTTTTATTTTTATTATTTGTTATTATATCGCCAATAGAAATACACAGTCTGTGAAAATTTCAACTGTCTACCTATTACGATTAATGAGATACAACCTGGTGACGGACGGACAGCGAATTCTTAGTAATAGGGTTCCCGTTGTAACCCTTTGGGTACGAAACCCTGAAAAGTAGGCTAATGATGTCACAGTTAGCTGAATTTAAAAAAGCTGTGAAGGGAGATATCTCTGCACTTAATTAATGAGACTATGAGAACTCATGTTGTCAGTTTAAGTCCTTTTTGATAACTCAAAAATTCTGTAGAAGCAATGAGCAAAGATTACTCGCTTTTATTTTGCATGCACTTTGATGAAATGCACTTAAAATTCAACGAGCAGAACCTCTCTCAACGATCATTTGCGCGTTATTTTACACGTATCCTAAAGATTCAGAAAAGAACAACCTGATTGACCATACATAAAATTTGGTAAAGAATGTTATTTCGAAAACTTGGAAAGAAAAAAATGAAGACATTACAACGCTTTCATTTGACTACCACAAACATCTACTTGTACTCCCAAAAATGCAATATAAAATCGCGTAATACGCAGACACAATGTCACCATGGCTAACGGAATACATATCAAAGGATCCACTTACCAAAAACACAGCTGTCTTTCATCAACTTTTACAGACCGATCTAACATGATCCACGCTCAGAATTTGTGTAAATAGATGTGCAAATTAAAAAAACTTTGTCTTTATCCTTTTTGACCCCAAGAAATTTAAAAAAAATCTAGCTAATTTTTCTAATAACAGGACATTTCATTCCTGCCATCAAACAAAGTGTCTGCATTTATCGAGAATAAACTGTGAAAATGTTTAGTTAAGGTATACGGAAAAACCCTTAATTTTTGTATGGCAACACCAAGAATTTTTGCCCGATTTAGTCCAATTTTGAAATTGTAATTCCGATTTCTACAAAAACACTGTATACATAATTTCAGCTCTATCCGTCGACGTATTCTCAGACAGTGTCCAAGTGAAAACGAAATTTTTGTATAGCAACCCTACGAAGGAATTACCCAATTTGTCCCATTTTCGAAATTAGATCATCTAAAAATTTGTTAAAAATGCCGTATGCAAATTTTAGCTCTCTGAGAAATGATCATATCGTAAGCAAATCTCTCCCCAGCCTTTTCGATGGGGGTTCTTGTAAATATAGCCAAAGAAATCTTCCTTGTGAAATCATGTTGGCCCCATTTTGGTGGATGTCGAGTCATTAAAGCTGTACAAGGAGGTATTCACTGGATAAAACTAATAAGGATTTCTGTATTAATATACAGCGAACTTGCATTGACGATTTTTTGACAGGAAACACACACATCTTGAAATCTTTCCCCATATGCAACCATTCCCAAGTTACTCGTATCTCTATAAAATAAAAAAAAAAAATAAAAAAATTATCACCCACCTACCTATTTAAGTTAAATTCGAAAGAGAATTTAATAGTTCCGGAAACTCCAAATCAACCCCCCTAGCTCAACACATCCGAATCGCCTATGCATCCCAAATTATATTTCATCTCCCTATCGATGATATTCATCTTTTCCACAGGATTTATTTCGATTCGAAGGGACTTAATTTATGGATTCCAGTTATAATACCATAGATTTGTCGTTTGCACTCCTTCGCCACCCATGACGAGGGCAGTCAGAGTATTACTCCCCCTTTCTGGAGAACCAGTCATAGGCAAATATCCCCAATATGTCAACCCATTGCCAGAGATTTACCTCTTAGACCAAACCTACATATCTACAAACTAAGTACACACGGATGGGAAGTACAAAGCTCCAGGTCTTATATGATCCCAGCATGTACCCCTGTCATGTATGGCAATTCATTTCGAGGGGGTTACTCTATGGTCCTATCAGCTTATGCATGATTTTGAGCCACGGCAATGACATTAGCAAAGTCTACAGATATCTCCGTAGATTTAGGACCTTCTACTAATGATGATGACGAGACCACGACGACGACGATGATGATGAAGATGAGGGACGGAACGGAAACCCCAAGAAGGCTGAGTCAAGAATGCGTCTGACAAACGGGCAATTGCAATTGCATCCACTTTGTGTCCGTTACTAATAAGTGTTTAATCCCAGGTCCTATATCTGCTTGATGCATTTATCAAAACTGAAGAAGGAAGATCCTGTAAAGGGAGATCTGTGTGTCAATTGTCATATTCTATGTGAATATATAGGAGAAGAGCATCAGGCACCACTCTGTACGTGCACTGGGCATCCGAAGTTATTGTAAAACATTTCAATTGTGTCATTGACCATCGTCCGCTGTAGAATTAGTCAAAATTGAAAAACAATTTCCTACAGGAGGTGTCGGCCTGGTCGGCTGCATGTGACGCATAAACTTGATTTTATCTGAGTCTTGAACTGTGTCTCCTCCGTGTACAAAATGTATGTACATATACGCGCTTATGCTATAGGTACAGCGGAAGGTAAAGGTGACGGGTATTGGGGCTTTTGACTGATTACCCAAGGACTTCGACTTGACATTTGACACTAACCAAATGGTAGATAGGTGTTGGCAGATATCAGAAATTGATAAATGCCCTGGAGAAATGACTAATGAGCTCTGGCTTGGGGTTTTCTTTCCTCCTAAGTTCATGAAATTGTCTTTGAAGGTTGACCTTTATGGAGACTACTTGCTTTGTTGTCTTTTTTTTCGCTTTTCTGTTGCTTTTTTTAGACTTTTGAAGATTGAATCGTGCCTGACCTCTGAAGGCCGTTGTGAATTATTTATGTTCGGTGAGATTATCGAAGATAATTGAAATTATGGTGCGCATTTATATGAAATCTGATTTCTACAGATGCCTAGAATTACGTTTTTTTTTATGAAATGTACTCTACAATATTTTTTTTCTTTTAACTTCAAGGTAAATTCTTAAATGATAATTTTTTTCGAAAAACTATTGTTTTGATATGAAGGAAGATGAAGGAGTAAGTTCAGTAAACATTTTTAGAAAAAAGTAAGAGGCTCCAACGATCTTAATTTTCCAAAAACTCATCCACAATTCATGCAATGCTATTTCTTTCATAACTCACCCAATAACAAGATGATACCCAACGAGGCGCCAGTAAATGGAGTTATACTGGGAATTACTTGGACTTTGAGGAATTGTTCCACCTTATTCTTGAAATTATCAACTCTCTAATTTTGAGACTTTTTCGAATTTCTGAAACTACCGAGATCTTCTTGAGATTTTGCGACTTGAATTTTGAATCATTTTCAATTTTTTTTAAATTTGTTGAGATTATTTCGGTCTTCAAATATTTCTTACATTTTTCATATTAATGCTTTTTACCACATACTTTTTAAAAAACAAAATTTTGAGATTTATGGTATAATTATTCAAGTTTCGGGATTTGTAACTAAACTAAAAAACGTATTTTAAATCTATTTTATTATTTTTTTTTTTTTATATTATTAAGCCAAGCTCAGGGATAACATATGATGCAAAGCACAACATGGCAAGAAGAAAAAAGAGAAATTAGGGGATATGAGGAGAGAGGCGGGAGTACCGATGTTTGTCGCCCTTAAACTTTCGTAGATGGAAAGATGGAAAGATGGAAGATGGTAGACTGTTCCACATTCACACAGTTTGAGATAGAAAAGCATCATGGAATATGACTGTACGAAAGTAATTTGATGTATGCGGCTTGCAGCACGATTATTGCGTGCAAGAATTATTCTACAAGGGCTCGGAATAGAACATTGACCATGTATGTAGCGAAAGGCCTCAAACAATGCGGCGGTACTCGAGCGAGCCGATAGTCGCCAATATGCTTGAGGGCTCTCTTCTGGACAATATCTAATGAGCTTAAGACTGTGCGACCAGTGCCGGCCCATATAACGGAATTGTATTCCATTTGAGGTCTTCATTTGACAAGCTGAAATATTATTTCACACCTTTCTTTGGTAACACCTTTGGATTTTAAATGCATTGAATTGGACACGAATTGCTTTGCCTCAAGCGAGGATATTGTCAAAATTGTTATTCAATGATCTTATTATGCAATTTCATTTAATACATGCGGCATTCCCCCTGGAGTCCGCAAGTGTGTCAAAGGAGTAAGCGAAATTAAGGGTACAGTCATCAGCAAAACTATGAATGGGATTGAAAGTAAGGAATAGCAGATCATTAATGAAAAGTTAAAAGAGAGTCGGAGAAATGACAGAGCCCTGGGGCACCCTGGCATTTATAGCATGTGGTTCAGATGTAACACCATCTAATACGATCCTTATCAGACGATTGGATAAGAAACTTTCAATGCATAATAGGAGATTAGGGGAAAGACGAAGTGCTTTAAGTTTGGCTAAAAGGGCGGAATGCCAAACTCTATCAAAAGCCTTTGAAATATCCAGAGCCACGATTTTAGACTCACCAAAATTATGAAGAGTACGGTTCCAATGTTCCGTAAGAAAAGTCAGTAAGGCTCCAGATGAGCGACTAGTCGGGAAACCGTATTGACGATCGTTGATGAGTTGATTGGTTCCTAAATACTTCATTAACTTGGAATTAATGATAGAATCAAAAAGCTTTGAAAGAATCGAGGTGATTGAAATTGGTCGATAGTTTGAGGGATCGCTACCCTCTCCTTTCCTGGGAATAGGCTGAATGTAAGCTAGTTTCCAAGCAGTTGGAAATTTTCCTGTCGAGTAAGATAAGTAGAAAAATTTGGGCAGAGATTAAGGCAAGGATGAGGTACAGCGGTTAATAAACAGGGAAAGAAACCTTCAAATCTGCGGCTTTGGAGACATTGATTCCCTTAAGAACCATGAACACATCTACTCAGGAAATACAAAACAGGTGTTCGTGAAGTGAAGTGGGTGAAAATGAAAATTTAAAGCGAATCTAGTAGCCAAAATATTAGCTTTTCCAAGCAATCAACAGGCACTTCTGAATCTATTTACGAAAATATTTTGAATAAAATCTAGAGTCAAAATTTCGTTCCATCGATTTTTTAATTAAAGTTTTGTTTAATTCTTTGGAGTATGAAACTTTGAGACTGTTTTTTTGTTTTTGTTTTTTTTTTTTTTACAAGCTTTGTGTATTACGTGCATTATATCAGAGATGCTACAAGGACCAGATGTCGTATTCAATACCAAACCAGAATATACAAATTATATATGGGGTGGTCCATTCCGGAATGGACCACAACATTTGAAATGATGGATTATGTCGAATGATTCATAGTTTTTCGCATCTGCTATGTATTGATGATGTTGATAAAATATATCGCTCATCGGCTGCAATAGTTCAAGTCAGAGTTTCGAGATAATCGACATAATAAGTTCTGATAATTTAAGGGACTTAAACTGTAGATAAGGTGAGTAATGAGCTGGGTACCGGAATCTAAGCAGACTAGTAATATGCCGGCTTCGTAGGAACATAGAGCATCAAATTCTACTTTAAGTTCAGGCATTAGCACAAATTTCGCGAATTTTGAGTTGTGCCACTATTGCAACCGGTGGGCGATATGAACGCTGTTGTTGAAACATTTGCGCCCTAATATATGATGAGGTCCATCCATCTGTATTCTCTGCTATGGTATACCATGCGATATCTAGTTCTTGTATCATCTATGATTATGTATAGGCTGTTGCAGGAAAAGAATGCAATACTGAAACCCCTAAAAGATGACCTATTTTGTAATCGAAAATTTGATATTAATTTTTTCGAATTCGTGTTATTTTCATTTTTGAAATTGCAAGGAATTTTAGATTTTTTCGAAAATAAAGTCATTGCAACGCTTTCTAGACTGTAACTCAGCTCGTTTCGCTTACAGAACCGCCATTTTAGTTTTGTTTTATTCGTATTACTACTGGCTTTCATTTATAATAACTAGCTTTTAAAAAAAGTTTATAGATAAGTAACAAATAACCGATATAGCTTCAAAAATATTTTTCTCTTCGAATTATATTCTTTGAGTGTCAAAAATCTCCTTATGTAGCCATATTAGCGAACTGTTTCGTACCCACAGAAAATATCCCTAATCTCTTACCTTTTAGATAAATTCAACATTTTTAGCCTAGCTCAAATACTCCCCGAGATTCAAGATAAGACGTTTTGCAACATACCTCGCCCATACTTCAACGAAATTATTTCGAAAATCTATTTTTTTTATATTTATGGGAAAACTAAGTACTGCAGCAAGAAAATCAAATGAAACCTACTTCAAAATTTTAAGATTTATGTTTAGGACTATTAACAATTCTTTTTGCACTATTAATTTTGATAATAATAAAGCGCCCTTTAAGCTCTGGTATCGCACCATAAATAGAAGATCAACCGTGGCTCAAAACACAATGAATTTTGTGTATCATGCACTAACCTTACACATATCGCCGAATAAAAGAATAATCTTACATAGGTAAAAAAAATTCCACAGGTAAAGAATTTTCCACAGGTAAAGATTTTTTCACAGGTTGAAAGATATTAGTATTTCATTATTACATAGGAATACTGGGAGGCAACTTTTTTCATTTGTAAAGTTGGTGAAAAAATTTTATGGTTTTCTTCGCAGCTAGATTTTACCATTTGGCCAAGTAAGTAAAGGCGAAAACCCAATGAACGCGGCAGGCGTTGCGTCGCTTTGACAGTTCAATAGAATATACGTGTTTAAGTTCGTGCTGGCGAAATGGGTGCCGCGCTTGCCGGATTCGACGCGAAAGTAGAGCAATGCTTTGACAGTTCTTTTGATTGATTTTAAACTGTTTATATGCTTAGTAAGCTGCAAATTCAAGAACTGCCATATCTAATAACTCTGATATATCCACTTTTTCTCTTTTAAATAATAATTCAAGCTTTTCTATCACTTTCTATTTTTATAAATAAATCTTAAGAATTATCCATTGGGCCTTGCTCAACTCTACACGCGTCTGTCGCGGAGAACTGTCAAAACGACGCGACGCGTGCCGCTTTCATTGGGTTTTCACCTTAAGACAGCAGAAATAAGCAAAGTAGTGTTCAAAATTTTACGTACCAGGAGTTGGCTGAAATGCACTTTATTTATGGTATGTGCCATGAAAATGATTCTGCAGCTTTAGAGGAGTATAAGAAATGATGTCCTCGAAAACGGGCCCCATATCGTGGATTATTTACCAGACTTCATCGCCGTAAATTGTACGAGAGCGGATCTTTTCTCGAGTTGTGGTCTACCAGACCCAGAGGCGAAGACGATATTGTATTTACATTTGGTAAGAAGCAATCCTAATATAAGTATTCGTGAAATTTCAAGACGCACTAATCAATCAGCCTATTGTAAATGCAAGTAGTACTACTAAATTATTATTAAATTATTTTTAAATTAAATTATAACTAAATTAAGCTAAAGATACTTTTGTCATTCAAGGTTTGGAGGCGTTTGCATGAAGAACGACTTCATCCATACCACTACACTCGAGTACAAGCACTACAGCCGGCAGACTTTTCAAACCGCGTTTCATTTCGTCAATGGTTACTTCAACATACTAATATTGCGAGGAATATCTTATGAACAGATGAAGCTAATTTATCAAAGATTCCAACTTAGAATATTCATAACCTTTACTACTGGATAGAGGAAAACCCAAGGTTTACACGAGCAGCCAGATTTCAAGGGACCTTCAGTGTGCATGTTTGGGAGTACGGTTGAGGCAGTACTTAATTGAGCGGTTTCCAAACAAATGGATTTAACGTGGAAGTGACATTCCTTGGCCTCCTCAATCACCAGTATATTAACACCTCTGGATTTTTATTTTTGGGGTCACCTAAAAATCTTGTCTATCAGGACGAAAGGGAGATCTTATCTCGCGGCGATTTAGTAAATCGAATAGTAGCAACAGGTAACCGTATAAGCCGAGAAATGCAACTAGCAAGCGACCATCGTAAGGCGAGCCAGGAAATGTATTCAGGGCGACAATGAAGTATTTGAGCAATTTTTAAATTAGTAGTTATTAGCAGTTACTTAGATCATACTTATAGGCTAGGCACTGCAAATGTAAATGTTGTTAGAATAATAATATTTTTGATTTTGATCACGTGTTTTAGAAAAACCAATATCCCTTTCGACATTGTTTTATTTGACTACGACAGATTAAGTTTAATAGTGCAAAATGCATTGCTAATAATCCTAAACATAAATCTTAAAATTTTGAAGTAGGTTTCATTCGATTTTCTTGCTACAGTAGTTAGTTTTCCCACCATTATAAAAAAAAATTTAATTACGAAATAATTTCGTTTAAGTATGGGCGAAGTATGTTGCAAGACATCTTACCCCATACCTTGGGTAATACTGAGCTAGGCTAAAAATTTTAGATTCACCTGAAAGGTAACAGATTAAAGGATGTTTTGAATGGGTACGAGATAGTTCGCTAATATGGCTACATTAGGAGATTTTTGACCCTCAAAGAAGATAATTTCGAAGAGAAAAACATTTTTGAAGTTATATCGGTTATTCTTTACTTATCTATAAACTTTTTTGAAAGCTAGTTATTATAAATGAAAGCCAGTAGTAATACGAATAAAACAAGGCTAAAAATGGCGGTTTAGTAAGCGAAACGATCTGAGTTACAGTCAAAAAAGCGTTGCAATGACGTCAATTTCGAAAAAAATCTAAAATCTCCTGTAATTTCGAAGCGAATTCGAAAAAAATTAATATGACATTTTCGATTGCAAAACAGTTCATCTTTTAGGATTTTTCAGTATTGCATACTTTTCCTGTAACACTCTGTACATGTGCCATATCAAAAGATCGTCCACAGTGTAGCCTAGAAATTCTATGACTGAAAGTATATTTTTCATGAACTGTTGAGGATTTTTCTTAAATGAGTGCGATAATTTAGATTCGAGTACATTTTGGGGCAAAAAACACTTGTTCACCTCATGAATCTTTTAAGATCTTTTTCTGTTGATTTTTAAGATATTTCATTCATATTAAAAGTTTCGCATTGAAATTTTGAAGTTTTTTTTTTCTTGTTTCTGTGAATTGTGTAAAAGTGTAAGTTTCGAAAAACTCTCCACACGCTGCCTCATCTAAAATTTTCATTTGCTCCGGAAAAATACATGAGAAGTTTGACAAAACGTTGCGACGTTTCAAAAAACAGATTATGGTATTGTTTGGAGATCAGTGGCTCTCGTTGTAATTATTTTGCTTAGTCCTAATCGGAACTAGCCAAATTCATACAAAAAACTTTTCTATGAAAACTCTTCTCTAGCCAAATACACCCAACTCTCTTTTTACACGGTCTCTTTTTACCCCGATTTTAAAATAACACGGTTCACCAATAAGAGCAAATACTTTTTGCGACACTCTCGTAGACCCACTTTTAGTCATCATAACAAGCTGAAATTTGCACAGAAGTTCATTTCGCGTGACAATTGAATCTGTCAAAATTTGAACCGGAAATTTCCCATGAAAAACCCGGAAAATCCTGAAAAATCATTTGAATATTTGGTACAAATTTGATTAGTGATAAATCAATTTCAGGAAAAATGCAGTTTCCGATTTTTCCGAAAAAATTTTCAGGAATTTTCCGACTTTTCCCGGAAAATTTTCCGGTAAAAAAGTTTTCTAAATTATGCAGGATCAAGTTCCCTGTCAACTGAAATCATTACTTTCTCTCCGACAATGGTGAAAACTTGCAGAAAAAATCGAGGGAGAATACATGTAAAACGCTTTTCCGGAGTTTTTCCGACCAAGGAAGAGTTTGAGCGTTTTGCGACCTAAGACAAAGTTGTAGAGCGAAATGAGTTGCATAAAGTTGCTTTGTGGAAAATTCCATGGAAAACCCGGAAAAGCGGAAAAATCAACGGAAAATTTCATCGATATGATTAGTGATAAATTCCGTTTCAGAAAAAGTGCAGAATTTTTCTGGAATTTCCGGAATTTTCCGACTTTTCCGGGAAAATTTTCCGACAACAAAGTTTTATAAGTTATGCGGAATCATTTTTTTCCGTCCTACTGGCATTAATACTTTCTCTTCAACAATCATGAAAACTTGCATGAAAAAATCGAGGAAAATTCATGTAAATTTAAAAAAAAATTCATGGTATGGGAAAAGTCTGTGGAAAGCATGGAAAATCGGGAAAATTCAGTAAATCAGTGTCTTTTCAGCCGTTATAATATTGTTTTGGAGTTTTTGTACCTTTTGAGACTGGATTTTATTTTGTGTTTTTCTTTCTTTCTTCTCTTCTCTTCCATATATTATAGTGCTTTACTACAGCATGAGTATTTTTTTTTATTTATTTATCTGTCATGTCAGGCGGAATAATTCCAGAATTTTGGCCCTCGCTCCTACAATCCTTGATGCCAAAACTGTCGTCCCACCGCTTAATAAAAATTTCACTTTTACCGAAAAAATTTCAGAAATTGAGGTTATATTTACCTTTAATTTAAAATAATTCCGTACATAAATTGCTATATCTCTCCTTATCCGATCATCCCTACATTGTACAATTTGCTTCCAATACGTATACATGCTATCCTGTTTTGTGTAAACTGGTTTGGCTAAGCCTATAACCGCGATTTTATATGAAGACTTTGTTCCATTCCCCATTCGCTTTCTAAATCTCATGTCCCTGTTCGAAAAACCAAAGTATAGTCAATGATGAATAGTCCAGCTCTGATCGATCAATATAAATGCATTATGTCGCAAGTAGTGGGGTATCGCCAGGTTCAATGCTCTGACCTATTTATATTTCATATATTTCACGAATCTACTTGCATTGAAAATTGGCTCAGAGAATAATAAAAATATCCAATGAACATAGAAGTAACACTAAACGTTACTAGTAACCACATAAGTGTAACCCAATTTGAATCAATTAAATTCTAAATCGACTGACATCCCTAAGCGCTCATACATATGTACCAATTCTCCACCATGTGAAATCCTTCTTAACATGAAAATTGCAAATTCTTCATGGTTTCCTATAAAATTCTTGACAAAACCAGCTCTTTTGGACCCCTGGGTGACATGTCAAATGAACAAAGCTACAATGACATCCTACAAATAATTCTGTTTCCATTGCCCCATTGTAATGTCATCCCGTGTCACAAGGGGGGAATTTCTTGGAGCAAAAGAGCTCTTGCAAGAAGACAACATTAATAACAACAACAACAACAAGTGGTGTCTGATGGCTGGATGAAGTTAAGGTGTGATACTCTGTGGTGTGCCTTTTTCTGAAGGTTTCTGTTGTCTGAACGTGTGGCATTAAAATCCAATCTTCATCCGCATCAAAATACACATATCTCGGCTGACGAATTGATGTGTGATTCACAGGCGACAAACATTAGTAAACGGGCAAACGAAATCAACAGCTATGAAGCGCAGTCGTCGAATTGACCCGGGCAGGTCTTACTGTGATGGAGACAATGCCGGTGTAGATTGATTGATTCGTATCTCTCCACCGGTGCTAATTGATAATTTGTTTTCTTGTCAAATACTCGCTATTCGAAGGTTGTTTTCGATTTTGCTCAGGCACAGATTTCAAGAGGGAAATGCTTCCTTAATCGGTGGAGCACATCAAGTAAAGTGAAGATGGGTCGATGGAGGTGAAAAATTGATTTTAGATGTGGCATCATCGTCATCATGCATTAGAAGCGTTTAGATAGAATCCCAACGAAAGCTATTTTTTCCATCTTCATAACATAACTCATGAAGAAGAATTTGATGGTTTTTTAGTTTTTCAGTTTTTACTTCGTCGAGTTCAATGGCTTTAAATACGCCCGGCAATAAACGGATGTTTGAGAACAACATTTTAGCAGTATCTAACCAAAAGAATTGTAACTGCGCCAATAAACTTTTCAGCCGATGTTCTTGATGAGAAATGCCCAATTACTGTGGTAAAGTAAGGGTTTCACGTAAAAGAAAAATGTCCTCTAAGGCCCTGGAGGCAAATTACCTTGTTCCGTTGTTCATTTATGAAAGTTGAAAATGAAAATTTTAAGCTTACCTCAATGAAAAGTTTGCATCATGTCGTTGGAAAGTTTTCAGCTTCTATACAGAGCAGAGAGCGAGAATCGCACATCTGTGAAAGCTTCCCAAAACGTTAAACAAAACTTTCCTCTACATATTTACCATCCAAGCAGCCATCACCACCGTACAAAAAGCCCACATAAATAGCATAGTAAATCTAATGCAATGCTAGCGGTATATGTATGCTCACAGGTATATGCTCACGAAATTTTATATATACCCTTGAGCCTCGCTTCTAATTAAATCTACAATAAGTAACCAGCACCGAACCAGCTAGGAAGAAGAACAGATAAATGCGGCTTTATAGATTTTCGTAGCCCACCTGTCTTGAAGGAGGAAAAACTTTGTTACAAAATGTTCCTTAAATGATTTCGCATGTTCTGGAAGCGGAAGTCTCAACCATTCTCTATATAAAACGAGCCTATGGACATGACTTTGCGGCGCGGTAAGAGTCTGTAATTAATCCATCAGCAGAAAGGTACATGTTCATTGTTTAATGTAAGTATGTAGTCTCTCTCGGATAGGGGTATGGGAATCTAACGATCCTTTTTGGTTGGCTAAGCTGCTGGCGTTTCAGACAGATATTATGCAAGTGAAAATGACACAGGTCTTTTGTTTTACCTTTAGCAAAACTAAGGAAACCCATTTGGATGACAAAAGTTAAAACTTAAAGACGAAAGATACTTAAAAAATTATCCATTGTGGTTGTGCAATCAACAAGGGGTTTCAATTCAAGTGGCATCGTCACATTAATGATGGAATTTCTGTCGCCTGAATTGAATACGCAAGGGCGCAGAATGTTCAAGATGTGCAGGTGTATTTTCGTAAGTTATGTCCTCCGGATGAGTCTGAAAACATGTGTTACCTGTTGGCTGTGCAGTAATTAGTGGACATCAACAGAAAACGCCAGTGGAATAATAATTGCGAGAAACTTTTTTTCGATTTTCTAATTTCTATAATAGTTGTTCGCGTTTATGGTGGGGGGTGAGGCATAGCGTTTCCACGGTGCAAATTAATATTTCAAAAGTTTCATTCAGAAATTGTGGAAGCTTGGATAAGAGGATGGTATAAATTTTTGGAAGCAGTACTTAACCTGAAAAAAGTATTCAATTATTTATTTTTGCAAAAGAACTATAAAACGTCCAACGAATTTGTTCTGAAAACTGATTGGGTTAAGTCTTTGAGGTATTTCATACACAGATTGGGACGCAGTTTTCATAAATCTGAATGAATGCTTATAATAACTTAAAAATGAAGAAACTTTTGTTCTCCCTTTTATTTCTAGAGGTAATAGAGAAAATATGCTAGCAGTTCGTCGGACTCTGTTTCATGCAACAGATTTTATCTCACTCATCCATTCGGGTTCTGTTAAAATTGAGTGGAAAAAAACTCTTTTCACAAACGAAAAATCTTTGAAAAAGAAATATCTTTGCAAAAGAGCTTGGCTATTCATTTTGGTGTATACAGTAGGTAGGAACCAAACCGTACTGATGAGTATACGGTTCCTGCTGATACGAAACGCCATCTTTCCACAGAAATTTTTTTTTCAAAGTTTTTTCGTGTGTAAAAATAATTTTTTCCCACTCAACTCTCAAGTTGCGACTTTAGCAGCAAATTCGGTTAATCTCATATTAGCTGTATTCTTTAGTGTCTCCAGAACAGGGTAGAACAAAAGATAAAAAGAACGCCTCATATATTTTCATAGAAGAACAGTACAAATAGTTCGCATCAATCGACAGACCAATTTCTCCTCACCAGTAGTATATGGGAGTTCTAGAACAAGGTACACAAGAGAACACAGCTAGTGACTTAATTTTTTTTTCGAAGAGTTACTTGCTCTCTCCGTACGAAGAATTCCTTCCGATATAGGGCGGGCAAATATTTTAACGTTAAAGTTATAACGTAGCAAGAACTATGTTTTTTGTCCATGCCATAACCTGCACAGCGTTTTGATTAAATCTTAGTTACTACAGCGTATTTTAACTATTGGGCATAAAATGAGTTACCAAAGATTTTCAACCAACTTTTTATGGATTCAGTATCCTTCTATGATCGAAAAACATGAGGCGATCAATATATCCCAATCGCTAAAAACTACTAGAAAAATATGACAAACTTATAAATATAAATCGGAGCTGCTCCCAGTGACGTCTTTAGCAAAAAAAAATATTTTGGGTTATCAACAGGAATAAGAACGTAAAATTTGCAAACACAACATGGGAAACACACCGATTTCAAGTTCAAAGACGAGTTACTGATTTTCAATCCCGAGAAGAAAATTATTGTAAAATGGCGCTGAGGGAAGCCCCATCCGAAAATCATATTTAAAATATAGGAAAGGTCCCGAACGAACGATTCCGTTTAGTGTTATTTTGCAATGAAATGATTTAGGGAAATATACTTAACGAGGCAGAATTGCCATATGTTAGCATGAAAAAAAAATATAAAAATTTTCTCTGATTACCAAACAAAGTTTGGCTACTGAAAGTAAACCATTAAAAAAGAAAAAAGGCAATTTAAAAAATATAGCGGCTGTAAACACTGACTAGTGTCAACAATGAATTTTTTTATATATTTTTACGTATAGAATTTCGAACAAATCCCATGGTCCAAAACCTAATAACTAAACTAACTTGAAATAGGTTGTGTTACTGATTGAAAAATTGGCCCAGCGGGCCCATATGTAAAGATTGAAGTGGCTGTTGCAACTCAAATTATACGGCAGCTTTCAACAAATGTATTATATCTTTGAGGAATTTCCTATCGAATAGTTTTAATAATTAATAAATGTCAGGGATAGCCTTACCTGTATGTTTTTATATTCTTTATAATTTTCCTCAAAGTGTTAACCTATGCCGATTGCAAAAGAACCCTAGCCCAAGTACCTTTCATTAATAATAATATAATATAATAATAATTTATTAGCTTAACAAAGCCACTTTTACAACAATAATTTACATTTTCTCTCTTACGTAAGATATATTATTCTTTTTGAAATTTCTTAAATTTATTTCATACTTTAGTCTATCCGGTAGCTCATTAAACATACGTAATCCTCTAAATATTATGCTGTTCTGAGTTCGTGAGTTCGTGGTGGAGCAATATTCTAAGTGGGGTCTCACAATACATTGATCGCCGTATAAGTTGATATGTTACCTCTAATTCTTCTTAAGAAGTCAATTTTTTTTGCTATTTTTTTATTGATTTATTCAATATGTTTCGAAAATTTTATATCCTTATCAATAACAATCCCAAGATATCTTATTTCTTTGACAGCTTCTATTACTGCCCCGTCAATCATTAGGTTCAAATTACCTTCACCGTTAATTAATAATGACTTAGTTTTAGATACATTTAACTTCAATTTATTTGCTTTAAGCCATTCACTAAGTTCGCTGAGGTCCTCTTGCAATAATCTCTCCGCCTCGATAATGTCTTTTCCTGCTATATATATATTAGTGTGTCGTCTGCAAAGATTGCCACCTTAGAATATTTTACTACTCTACTAATGTCGTTAATATACAATGAAAACATGAGTGTCCCCAGTACTGAACCCTGCGGCACCCCGATATCGACCGATAACTCTATCGATTTTGTTTGTCCCACTTTCGTTTTCTGTGTTCTTCCAGTCAGAAGTTTTGTAAACCATTTCAATTTTTTTCCTCTTATTCCATATTTATTCATTTTTTGTAGTAAAAGTTGATGATCAACAGTTTCGAACTCTCTCTTAAAATCCAGGAACACTTAAGCGATTTTATTTCTTGACGCTCTCTGCTCTTTCCAATCTACCATCACCATATTAAGCGCCGTTTCACAGGAATACCCCTGTCTGAAGCCCGACTGATTAGAGATTATAAGTGCATTTTCCTCTAAATATTTTATAAGCTGCTTATGCACTATCCTTTCCAATACTTTTTCATATGTCGGCAACGCATTCTTTGGTCGATAATCCTCACATTTAGCTGACTTTTATATTTTAGCTATTGGCATTACTATTGATTCCTTCCATGAATAAGGGAAACTTCTTTGCAATCGTCCTCCTTCTAGTTGTTACAATTTATAATGGTATTAATTTCCAGTGCAAATTTATGAAAAGGTACAACTGATTGACTTTATTATTCGAAATATATATTTACTTGTCAACTTACAACAGCTCGGATTTTTTGTCCTTCTTAATTGCTCTAGCACTCATTTTTTAAAATTCGCTTGTATTTCAAACTTGTATTTCGTCCTTGTTGGAAGTTGAGTGCCATTATACTTCTTCTTCTATTTCCGTTCGAAAATCCAGTAATGGTGAAGACCCTCTTTTAAAACATTTTCCTATTTTCATTCTTCATTCATATGCATTTTCTACATATTCTTCATTGAAGTTTTTCTGAATTGTTTATCAGTCTCCATCAGCTTACAGTTTGGTAAAGGATTCATACAAACTATACCAAGTGCATAAATACTCTGGCATTGTAAACAAACGAGTAGTCCAAAAGTTGTCCAAAATAAATTACGTTGTTGGTGAAATCTGGAATTTTTTTTATCAGACCAACCATAACATTGGGTGATGTGCCAAGGTAAGATCCACCATCAGATATCAGTGATGATATAGTGAACTTTATTAAGACGGTCGTATCCTAGCAGTCTAAGATAAAGCAAGCTACTTTCGAACGATCTTCAATACTTCTTAAGAAACAAATTAAATTGAATTAGATGAAAATAAGAAATCAAATTTAATTACCCAACAGAGAGTAGGTACACAAGCTTCGAAGTAAGTCTATGTTTGATTTGATGAATAAAGGAGATTTGCTCACAATGTCTTTCGACTTCAAAAAGTAGGTTCGAAGGTGCCAGATCAAATATTATAGTCGTTAATTTTATTTTTTACTTTCCGGCTTGTGGAACTGTGGAACATAAAATCTCCAGTGTAGATTAATCCTGTTTTAAAAAATATCGCAAATGAAGAACTGAAAAAAATGTTAAAAATAATAATATTAGATGATACGAAGGAGCCCATTTAAAAAAAAAACAAAAATATTATTTACTTAAATGCAGAATTTAGAAAATAATTAAAAAACTTGAAGATTCCCAGAGCTCAGAACTAAACACCTAGGCTAGTTATAAACCCTATCTTGGGTATTTTCACCATCTCCTGTTTATAAGGGATCAGGAAATGCCACGTCAAAGTATAAGCTATATTGAAATAACGCAAAAACGAAGCAGCGATGTAAGGGAATTTTCCGTGCCATTCAATTTGAACAGATAATTGTCTAGATAACGTTTATTCATTTCTTTAGTTAATATTTACGTTATTATCCTCAATATCGAAGTTTCTGGAAATTGTAAACTTCAAGATTAAGAAAGGAAATTTATATACAAGCGAGAGATATAAAGGAGATACTACAAGCTTCAAAACGAAACAAATATAAAGGAAAATTCGATTTTACTTTCAATTAATTTTGCATTGAAAATATAAATTTAAGTTTTCAAAATCAATTTCGGGCCTCTAAACATAAATTTCTCTATAACAAAGCTGTAAAGTAAAGTAAGCTTTTAAAATAAATTATTAAGTAAGTTTTCGAAATAAAATCTGGAAATTCTTCACAAATATGAAACTACTTTATTAACCGGTCAGCAAATATAATAAAATTTCAATTACAGAATGCTGCAACTGTACGAATCCTAATTAATAATGGAGTCCCGCAGGGATCAATTCTAGGTCCTCTCCTCTAGTTTTGTACATCTAAAATTTAATGGAAGCTGAGTATTATCGTTTAGAGCTATGTTTTTAAACTCAAATGGACTATTAGAGCTAAAAATTAAAATTAATAAGTAAATATGTCTTTAAACTGCACGATTTTTTCTATCTTGCTAGTTGGGACCAAACAAGATTTTCTCCCAAATTTAAAAAAAAATGGACTAAAGTACGAGAAACCATCATTAGTGCTGTAGAATATCTCGATATTTTCAAATACCATATAGCGAAGTTGTAGATCTGTACTACATTTAAAAATTTCTGGGTTCGAATTTATAAAGGTAATTAAAAACTGGTACTTTAAATTTAATCAATAAAAGCGGTTCATAAGTAGAGCTGGCTGGGCAATACTTAAGTAAAAAAGGACTTAATTACTACTTAAAATACATTTTCGTTACTTAAGACTTATTATTTAATATTTTTCAAGTACTTGCTTCTATTTACTTATACTTAAGACTTAGTCTTGTACTTAAGTGCCAGGATTTTTACTTAAGTATTTCTGAGTCTATAAAGTACCTACATTAAAAAAAAATATCTAACTAATCTAATCTATAAACGCAGTCTCTTGCCAAGCTTCTTTTTTGTTGATTTTTAAAGCACACAAAGAACTGTCAAAACATATGACTCCCCTGCGGATCAAAACAGAACCCTAAACAATATATTAACACAAAAAACAAGACTGGGCAAGTTGAACAAAAACCAGTAACGCCTAGCTCGAATATAAAATCAACGATGCCCCGACTTGATGACATAACCAAGAATAAGCCAGCAATGCCGCGCTCCAATACAGAGCTGATGATGAAACGACCTGATGTAGAATATTGGAGGCGACAAAGGTCAACATGTGCTTGGGCCTCTAACAGTTTTTATGAGCGTAGCATTCATTTCCTAGAAATTTCCAGAAAATATTTCAGCAGAGCATTTTTATTCACTTTAGTGGCCAAGTGGAGTTATTTTCAGATGTAATAGTTGCATGTGGTCCGTTGTCGGTTTCCCATAATGTGTAAAAAAATTCTAAAAACATTCTTTTAGTACTAAAAGCAAATAAAGCATTTTTGAAATAATTAATAAAATGTTTAATGTGTTTTAAATGAATTCAAATGAAGTTAGAAAATGAAAATTTACTTATATGATATTATTTCCAACGTGCAAAGATTGTAAAAAAGTACTCAGCACTTTTTATAGGCTCAGTACTTACATACGGTACTTATACTTACGCTGAAGTACTCAGGCCTTCGATACTTGTACTTAAGTACTTTTTCTTTGGTACTTTCTCAGCTCTGTTCATAACTAATAACTCCATCCTAGGCGAAATTTTTATATCGATCGTATATTGAAAACAATTCCACTTACATAGAGCCTGAAAGAAATATTATTTCAATATTGCCTAAACCATTACAAAATGGAATTAAAGTAAAAACAAAAATAAAACGTAATGACATAGAAAATTTATTAAAAAAAAAACAGGATTGGAAGTGATTGGAAGATGATTTTTTCACTAAAGTTTTTACATTGATGCTCTTAGTCAAGGCTCAGAGGAGGCTTTTTTCACAGAATATGATCCCGTTTGCAAAAAGCACCTTTTGCTAAAACTGAAATAATTTAATTTTAGTTTCTGAAATAAAAGTGTACTGAAAAATGTTCCCTTCTTTTTAAGATGCAATAGATCTACTTTGCATTTAATAGACTCACATCTAGATCACACCAAATTCAATCAACGACTGTGAAATGAACTGTTCTCTAGACACAAATTTTCCAATTAGAGAATTGAAAACTGGGCCATATACCATCGTATAGACAGAATTGACTGCCAAACCAGAAAAGTGTAAAATTGGAAAAATGGTATACAATAATACAGACGAAAAAAAACAAATCTAATTTTAAGTGAAATATCCGTAAAAGATAAACAACTATAAATATCTCAAGATTCTGTTCGAAATTGGACATAACAGCTTTAATCGCGGAAATCTTGTAAACTGGTTCAAATCTGCAAATATGTCTACACACATATGTACATACTCTCGTATAACTGTCTATTTTTAATCGTGATAAAATTTGCGTGAAAATCTTGTCGTCGATTTGTGGCTTAATCCAAAAAAGTTGTTCTAGTCTATCATCCTGTCGCGCTGCAACACTTCTTAAATCTAATTGATGTCTAACTGTTGACTTTTATCATGACAACTCTGATTGGTGAATTACTTATACTCTTGGGGCAATACAGCTTTAAAATGTATCTAACCTTTTGAAAAAGATACGATATGCACCTGTCAATGTATGTATTACGTCTAAATCCACTTGAGCATGCTTAAAGATCTTAAGATCTTAATAGAAAGAAGAATTTTTTTTTTTTTTGAGTCAAGTAACTACTTAGGAAACTTTCTAACTGCAATTGATTTTGTGAAAAAAAGGTGTATCGTAATGTTCCTATTCCGTTAAAATGTTTGTCGTAAAAATAATCAGATTGATTTGAATGAATGGAGTAAATTTCAAAAAAATATTTTTGCCTTCTGTTTTATATCGGAGGGAGAGCCAAGCAAGGAATATTTCTAAGGTGAAATATTTTTCAAACATCCGGAAATGGAAAATTAGGAGAAAACAGTCGCTTCAAGCGATCTTTATCTAATTGCCGTAATTAACACAAAGCTATAGTTAAATGTACGACGCTACTAGGTTTATGCTAATATGAATAGATAAGGTATCTGCTTGTAGTCATCATCTTTCACTATATTTATTTTAATTAGTATCAATTTGACGTGATAATATCTTGACCTTACTTAGAGAAGATAGAATTACTACACTCAAAATTCGTAGTGGGATGACAGTCTTATCCAATATCCTATTCCAGGTTTTGATACATCTTTTGATTCGTTGAATAGCAGCCATGTCGAACTAAATACAATTTTACTCTTTCTACAGTATAGATTGATTCAACAACTAATGGACGCAGTATGGAACCTGGCGGCATCCCATTAGCTGGAAGTAATACAATTGTACACTTAGGACCAAGCTAAGGTATTGCAAAGAATTGAATAAACATTATATGAAAAGCAGTGGTCGATACTAAGCCTAATATCGATCCATGCCAGCTACGGACACATAGATAGAAATCGTCTGATATTTCTGTATAATATGGATTTTGGGTATCATTATGGGCTGTAAACATTTCCCAAGTATTGGTGTAAAAGGACGACATTAGGCATGTATTGGTACATAACAGGAGGTCCTTACTAATATATATATATAAAAATAGTAGCCTAATAAAATATGAAAAATTATCAGAGACATTATACAGACTTCATTCAAGAAATAGAAAAATTAAGTTTGTTGGCATCGATTCTTTGTAAAGAAAAGCAGTTTAGATGGAGACTCCTGGAACAAAAGCCTTTCTTTTTTTAATTAAAAATGCATAGCTATTGAAATTTATACTAACCCATCACCGTTCACTGTTCACCCATCTAAATTCAATATTAGCCGGGTGTATAGAAGTATACAGGGCGTTTCAGATTAAGGTCCTTATACCGAATATAATGCAATTTCTTTGTGTGAGCTATTAAAAATGATTCCCTTACAACCACATTGTTGAGGAGGTGCAAGTCAAAAAAAGAGTCACCCTATAATTACTGAATGCAATACACTATGGGAATGATTTTATTTTTTTTAGCTAGATACTCCTTGTGACTTTTTCCTTCATTGAGCTATGATTCAAAAATTCGCGGAATTTTAACTCAACTTTTTTCATTTAATTACTTTTCATTTAAACTTTTTTGACTATGCTGACGTCATCAACAGATGTTTTTCATTTTACTTTTAAGAAGGCTAAAGTCTGTTATACTCTATACCCAAAGTGCATATATTTGCATTTTTTTTGTTTTACATTTTTGATCATCTAAAGCCAGCGAAAACCACCTTAAATGCTATAAGTGGCTATTTTCTTCTGCGCATGTGTTTTCCAATCCATTTTTACTGATGCTTTTGGGTTTCCCAAATTCCGTATAAAAAACTGATGTTGATGTTTAGCATTATGCCAATTATTATTGTGGGGAGAGCTACTCCCACAATCTGTGTCTTCCGCAAATGGGGCTCTGAACCCCTGTCTGAGGTAGACCACTACTGTCTTAAGGTTGGCTATGACGTCTCAAACGCTAGCATCAACGCTTGTCTGGTGTAGACAACTTCTATCTTTATGGGAGGCTACGACGCTCTCGCACTCTAGCAGCGTGCCTTGAGAGCCTGTTTAATACAGGCAATCGGCGTCTTGAAGATTTGTTGAGATGTAAATAATGATGTTTCTTGAAGGTTGGCCATCTGATTGATCTGGCGCTCGATAAACACCTAGACCTCGTAGACACGCAGTTGGTAGGTTATATCAAGCTGACCCTATGTCGTTTTGATGACTGCGTACGCAGGAACTGCAATGCTTGTGTAAATCTGCAGTTGATAAGCTGGGACCAAGCTGACCCTATGTCGATGGTGGACACAGAAACTGCAGCGGTGTCGGCAGGCTTCCAATCCGTCTTTAATAAGTCAAAATAATGAGGAACCAGTAAGGAAACTTATTGGGAAGAGTTAACATACATAATTTCATCAGCTGCAGGCAGGTCCTCTTGGGATTAATTGATTATTCCATGCCCTGTTGAAGTTGCACCTGATAATTATAATTATCGTTTCACTTAATTTTTTTTTAAAATTTCTGATTGGCTGAATCGCCGTTTGAAATCAAAATCACAATTTCTTGTCCTTTTTCAATATACATTACAATCAACGCCGTTCAACAAACCATTACTAGACGCGAATATAAAAATAAATTTTTCCAAGTTTAGGCAGTCGTTGCTGCTCAAGATTTCGAGTCGGCACAGACGCGTCGCCTTAGATGACCTGTTTTTTTGCAAAAAAATGAAAATTGTAATTGAAAGAAAAGTTCCAAAACGTTAAATCTACTGATCCATAACTTCGAAGTAGGGAGTGGAAGAAGGGAAGGACCAAAGGAAAGCTCAATTATCCTCATAAGGTGTATCGTTCATTTTTTCCTCATTAACATTATATGTAGATAAGGTGGGCTGGATGCTACTTTGCAAGTCATATGGTGGGACAATTCATAACTACTGTTTCCAGAGTAAAAGAACAAATATTATGCACTTTAATGCCCAAGAAAAGGAATTTTTCTGCTTAATGGTCAGGACATTTGAAGAACAAACACGTTTAACATATCTAGCGCTCTTGTCCAGTGGCAAGTAAGCCGTTAAGGATGGGATGAAAAATGCATGAGTTGCTTCTGTTTGTATGATATCCGTTTAGGTATCTTACATATTTCTTGGAGTCCTAAAGTAGGAATACTATGAAGAAAAATGTCAGGATTATATCACAATTGGTCACTAATATAAAACTCTGAACTGTGGAGTAAACGGCTGGAGGATAGCAATGTGGAGAGAAGTTTGTAGAGGCGTTGCATATATTCCATTGTAGTGAGTAAAAGTAGCCTTATCAAGAACAGGAGTTCCTTAAGTGACAGTAGAACACTTCCTACATATATTAATACTGGAATACTTTTGTTGTCAAACTAACTGCAAAGCAAGCTCTGAAAGTTTCCTGAATATACTGAGAAAGATAATACTGTGAGCTCAAATTCAAATTCATTAATTTGAAGCATCTACACACTTAAAGCCTTGCATTCAACTTATATGTAGGTAAAATTAACAAACAAAACTGCTACCCTATTAGCTAGAGTAAACAGAAAAAAATAATAATAATTAATAATAAAATGTAGTAAAAACGCTGAAACTACATCTACATAATAATAATATAGGAAAAATAAACTATATGTGCGGTGATAACTAAAATTAGAGAGGTTTACTAAATAGTACTTATCTATGAGAAAAATAGTCTTGTATCTTGCCCTGAAACCACTGCTACCACAATTCCTGATCTCCAAAGGTGGATTATACCACATCCTGTTAGCATAGATTAAAACTGACGCTCAGTTATTCGATAATTAAAACTTGGCACATTTAACGCCACAGCTCTACTAGACCAAGAAAACAATTATTTTTCAAATAGATAGCTAGGGAGCTTTTTTATTATTAAATTGTACAAAAACAAAATTTCACTGGAATCCATATACCCCGTTAAGGTACATCCAAAGACTGAATCTAAATAAGCACAAACCTGTTCATATCGTCTCAGACCGTACAGAACGCGACTGAATGCGACTGAACGCGATAGTGAGCTTTCTCTGCGACAAGAAATCCATATGACAAAACAATTCGAATCCTATCAACGGAACAATCACTTGTTTCACTAGCATGAGCTTTGTATTTTGAGGAGTATTGCAAGCAACAACCCATAGCTTACGGAGTGTTCCATAAATCTTACATGGTTAGAGCATCGTTAATGTAGCGTTAAAAATGATGCCAAGATTCTTTACAAACCTGCTGTATGGCATAGAATTACCATTTAATATCACTTCGGAAAATTCTGTGGTGTCCAAGTTATTTCTGTACAAAATGATTTTTTTAGACTTTAAAGAATTTAGAAGAACCTCACAAGGATATTGATCCAAGGTCAGTCCAAATACAGCATCTTCCATTAAATAACGCTGTCCTGAAATGTATAGCTGGCAATCATCAGCATATAAGTTAAATTTACAATATAAAATATCTGAAGAAATAATATTAATGAACACTGAAAATATCAAAGGTCCAAGAATTGAGCCCTGTGGAACGTCACCACATACAGTCAAAAGTTCAGAGAAATATTCACCATAGCAAATATTATATGCAAATACCACTAGAGAAATTAGCAAACCCTTTAAGCATGTCAATGAGGAGTAAGTGATTAACTTTATCGAAAGCTTTGGAGAAATTTAAAGGAGATAAAATAGTAGTTTATGAGAATTAATAGACTATCGAATATCAACAGATATATTTAGTAGTCGTACAAATTGTCGTACAGATTGAAAATTGGACAGTAGATTATTTACGTCAATATACTTAAGCATTTTCTGATCTACAAGCCGTTCACAGACCGTGGAAAAGAAATATAAAATGGAAATAGGTCGATACTCCTTGGGATTCTGTTTAGAGTTCTTAGGGATGAGGATGATTTTAGACAGTTGCCAAGATGAGCTCCATACTGGGGTAATAATATTTTAAACAATCGCAACGCATGCGAGAATAAAGACTCGAATAACACGTGAAATTTCTTATTTCTGTCTATGAGCAACTCAAAATCTTCAAATACCAGTTACCAATTAAATTTATCAAATAATTTTGAAAAAAAAAAGTCCCGAAATGAATTTAAATAAGCTTTAAAATTGTCAGAAATTTTAATGTCCCTCTCAAATTTGGATATCTATCTCTTCATTTGTATTATGGTGTGCAACAAATTGAAAACTGAAAAATACCCTTCCACAAATTCTCTTCGACTCCTTCGTCGGCATTGTTACCCGAACACTTTACCTCATCCAATAAAGTGAATTCAGTCCGCACCGGTTCACAAAGCTGGATTTCACCCTCCTGTCCACTTCATCTGTTGACATAAATTGCAATGCAGCCTGCACCATTGCCACACCATATAATATAGTCCTCCAAAGTATCCAATATAAATGCAGTGAACTTGCATCATTTCGAGTTTAATGGGGTCCAAGAATAGCCTCGAGAGAGGAATTCTATACACCCCCTAATCAGAATGGCCACCATCACCACCATCACTATCCCCGTTGACCATTTAGAAATTTTCATGCATAAATTATGGACAATTGTAACCCCAAAAACAAATAAATATTGCTCGAATGTCGTGTTTGAGTACACACAATACCGCACGAGTCTGGCATGGAATCCCATCCTTTGCTGCTTCCTTCTAAACTATTGCAAACCGGCAAGCAAGGAAGCAAGCAAGCATCCTCTTGGACTACCATCGAATAAGCCCATTTAAAATATATATACCGGTCACCCAGTCCCTTTTGGAACAAGAGAGTGGACCAAAGAGTTCTAGCCCCATGGTAGTTAACTACCGAAACTAAAATCCACAAAGTGAAAAATTATAACACTAATTTGGTGTTTTGTTCCTGAAACCAATTTCAAATTGACCGAGCATGTTTAGGCTGTGAAGAGCTTTCCTAGGCCCTCTAGAAGCGGGCAATTATCCAGGCTAAGTGAAGTGCTAGTGTCATTTTAAAAGCTTCCCAGTTTTGGAGGTTTTGTGTGTTTGTCGAATGAACACATACATACATACATACATTTATTACTCTATAGAACAATTCAGTAGTATACGAGTTGTACAAAAATATGTATATATATAGGACCCCGATCCCGACGACTATATACAACTATACAGCTAACCATGCATTTAGCTCATTTAGAAGAGCCCGGACATTACAAAACCGCTAAAGGTAATAAAACCAGAAATGATTGCAATAATTCATCAGCCGAAAATTGTTCAATTGTTTAAATCGCTCCTCCTGCCTTTATAGGGATAGGAACTGATAAGGGTGGCCTTCTGGTCTATGGGTGGGATTTTCGGGTCGATTCTGCTGATACGCCCTAACAAATCCACATGTCATTTGTGCTAAAACTCAAACCACCCGCCGGAAATACGTTAAAGGAGAGAGGCAACTCATTGGGATTTTGAATGTTCTGCCTCAATAGGGATTTTTAGGTGGCCTGCCAGAAGCTCCCCTTAGTAATCTTCCATATGAGGGGGTGTTATCGAAAATTTTCAATTAAAACCTTCAGTAGAAATCCAATTTTAGTCAAATGAATTTTTCTTTCGTGTTTTTTTTTTACTTCTATTCGTTGTCATTTTTACATAAATAGCAAACATTTGTCCTGTAAGTCCCGAGTATTTATGTCCTGTTTTTTTATTTATTTTTTTGGAAGACAGATGAGTAATGAAAACAAAAGTGTTATGAGGTTTGGTTATTGCATGCTGTTGGGATGATAATTTTTTATCGAAATTGTGGTAGTGGTTATCCCTTGTGGTTCATGCTATTGGAGGAGTGAAAAAAAACAAAAAACGTAAAATTTTGTAGACGAAAAAATTCACTGATATGAAACCAATCATCAGCAGATGGTGCTCTATGCCACAGTGCCACAGTGGTCGCAATTGTGGTATTTGCTTAACACCGTGTTGTACATAAATTCAGGGCTTTTTGAAACACTTTTAAAGTGTTGTCGTCGGTTGCCTTGTTGCTTGGTAGGTATAGCTTATCTATTAATTTGTGATACGAATAGTCTCTATATACCGAGGCGATTATTATAAAATTGTATTCATTAGCACTACATGCCACACAAAAAAGGATTTCTGTGTTCACATCAGTCAAAGTCTTTCGAAAGATATTAATAAGAAGCAAAAACTAGACCATTGTGTACAGGATAAATGAATTGTACACGTTTTGTTAGCTACAACCAGGTCTAGAATTAGGGATATCCTAGTACATTTATACCAGCCCCCCCCCCCCACCCTAAGAGGGTCAGTTTTTTGCAACTCTCACCGCTTCCACAGATAATTGTTTAATTGTTTACTTACTTTCATGTGAACTTTTCAAGAAACAAAGAATTTATTCTGAGCAAATGCATGACTTCATGATTTTTGAATCCCTGGATCCTGTTAATATCTCAAGTTGAATTTTTGATATGTTTTAGTTGATAATACCTATAAGGTAGAAAATCAAAATAAAATAAAATTAAAAGTACGTCTTCCAGCATATTCAAGGATAACGGATATAATCCTTATCATTGGTATCCCTTTTCCCATATATTTTTGAGATGGCATTTTTCTTAGATAGCTTGAAATCCTTACTTTCATATGAACTCTTTTTCTTTATTCTTGCATGAATAGCAAAATATGTATGTATTTCTTAAGAAGACCAGGACATCATTTTTTCGAAATTTTAAAATGCTATAACTTGCGAAATACGCTATGTATAGGGATAGTTTTTAATTTGTATTTTTGTTTCCCAAAACTCTCCAAGTATGTAAAATTTCAAAAAAATTGCTGATGGTCATATCATGTCCTATGGCAACGGAACGGTGCCGTAATTCAAGTCCCTGAGTCCTACTGACACAAGGAATTTGTACATTGAATAGAAATAGAATAACTTCATATGTATTTAGATATATTTGTGTGGATTAATTTTTCCCGTGCCGTTACCCTAGTAGAAATTGATCACAGTTTTACCATGCCTCTTGCCCAGCAAGGGGCAGTTATTATGTAAACCAATACTAATTTGACTGAAAAGCATCAAGGTGTTTGCAATTCATGAAGAAACATATAGAAAATTAAGTCCCGATGAGCCTCCTGATGAGCATTTATTAAATCTCATCAAGGGCTCATTGAATATCATAAAACTGCTCCCTATATACTTAACCAGAAATAAATAAATTTTTATTCTTGTCATCACTGTGTCAGATAACATTTCTACTAGGAAAAATTGAATTGATTTTTGTTATTTATATATTTAAATTTTTAAGTTAACTATTTTAATTTAAATTAATTTTTTGATTTGTTTTTCCGCGGAAAGAATATCGCCCATATGCTGAACGTTATGTCCATATTCTTACGTCTCAGCGTCGAATTCCGAAAAATATATGACATCAATCGTAAAATTAGATTCTCATTTATGAATTCATCATGACACTCATTGATATACTCATTAATAAGCTCATCGTGACATTCATTGCTATGCTCATTAATAAGCTCATCGTGACACTCATTGACATGCTCATTACTGAAATCATCGTGATACTCATTGACATGCTCATTAATAAGCTCATCGTGACAGTCTTTATGTACTCATCTAATATTGTAAAATGCACAAAAGAGAAGGAAAGAATACATTTCTAAATAAGTGAAAGAGATGCAATATCTCATTCACACTATCTGTGAATAAGTAAATAAATGATTTTTTCCCGGTTTTGATTCAAACGCGAATAAATTTCATCAGTACGTTTATCTGACTGCTCATGAAGAGCTCATTGATGAGCTCTTCATGATATGATTACCTGGGTTATGTCACCGTAGCCGCACCTCATACTACAAATTCTGATGTGTGCGTGCAATGGAGCCTTTGTTTTCTTTTTAAAATTTTGTAAAAACGGCATAATTTTCGTGGATTGTAAACAAATAAATGTGTTAAATTCCTTATGATACGATATTTTAGCAAACAAAAAATTTGGAATTCAATATGTTCAAAAAAGGAGCTCTTAGTGCTGAGATGGGCTCAGGACACGACCTTAGAGCTCTATTTATAAGAACACTTTTGGTCATATGCCCCCCCCCTTCAAATCCAAATCCTGGGTGCGCTACTGATTTATATAGTAAGACTTCAATCCCACAGAAAATCTTTTCGGCACATTTCGTGAAGCATTCGATTGACCTAGATTAGATGGAATCAAATTCATTTTGAAAGCTATCTCTTTTTCTCAATTTTAAAGGTCAAAACAGAGGTCAATGCGCTCATGCAGTTGAAATAAACGAGTTCTGCTTGTTAAGTCAGAGATTTTAAAATTAAGGAGGATTTTACGCAAATTCAATTTATTCTGCGACATAGTCTCTTCTTAGCTTAACAAATTTTGCTTTACGGTTTTCCAACTTTTCTAAGTCTTCCAAGAAATGCGATTTCTCGAACTCTGCAAAATATCCATTTGTTTTAGCTTTGCGATGACCTCCTCTTTCTTCATATTTGGAAACAGAAAAAAGTCACGCGAGGTCAAGTCTGAAGAATAGGATAGGATGGATGGGAGGGCAGTTCGTAGCACAATTCAAAATATTTAAACATACAAATTACAGATGTGTTAGTTGCAGTGCATTTTCGTGATGAAAAAGATTTTTTATTTCTTCCCAAAATGGGACACCTTTCAATCGATCCAAGAAAAATGCATAATACTGTAAATTTTCCTTTTTTCTGATAGCCGATGAAAATTATGTCATGCAAATCCTAGAAAATTGTCGCCATAACCTTTACTGCGGATAGAACCCTATTTGCCTTTTTTGGCGCATGTTCGTCAGGAGAAATGCGCTGTTTTCACTTCTCGTGTAATATGATGGATCTAATTTCTGTATTTTTATTACCACGAATTATTTTTATCTAATTATTGTAAACATTAAGTTCGTCCTATTAATTAATCTGTTCTCTTTTGGATGCATTGATATTGGCGATGAAAGTACTTGATTTAATCATCCTTATGATGGTTATTGATTTTTATTTTAATGGTGAAAAATATCAATCGCGTGAATGCAACAGGTAATATTCGCACAATTATTAAAATTACTTCTAGGCAAAGTAATGGATTGAAAATGTGTCAGCTCATTACAAGAAGCATGCTCCCGAATGTTGATGAAATGCTAATGAATTTCGAGGGCTCTGATGTGGATGTGATTTGTGTCTCTGAAACATATGGCTTAAGCCTGATCTGAATTATAGACTAATACCAATATCAATATTGCAGTTTGCACTAAACCGCAAGTGTGTCTCTATATATTGTGAAACAACGCTGTATACACTCGGTATACACTCAGTATATGTAGAACATTGGAACTCAATTATGAAATTGCGAAAAATTTTAATGCACGAACCTTTTAGAGTCGAATTTTATACTCCAATGTTGGCTGCAACTTTTTTTGGCATTTAATATTTGTTAACTTGACATATCTATTTCGATTTTATTTTTTATATGCTGGGATTTTGTACATGTTAAAACTTTCTTAAGTCATATGACAAATTAAATGACAAAATCAAATGTCAGTTCTCTCATTAATTCGTCAGTATCGTAAACTGCAAGTGTGTCTCTGAAATGCTATTTTGCAATATAACATAATTGCAATATCAATATCGGAATATTGAAACCGCAAGTCTGTCCCAAGTATTATAGTGAGATACCCACATAAAAAGTTCTTCGTAATGATCGCTCATGCCGCACTAATCGTGGTGCTGCCATATACTTCAAAAGAAGATATTGTAAAAATATCCTAGCTTGTAAAAGCACTATCCTTGGTGCTGGTCAGCTTCGTTCAGGTCTCGATTAATGTCTCATTGGTTGCGTGCGCCATCAATCAATCTTGAAAATCTCAAAAATGGTCTTATCCACATTGTTCCAAAGTTTTGTGACGTCATAATCTGTGGCGACTTTAACATCAATTTTCTTGATGGTTCTAGTACAAACTCACTTGATAAATGTATATTATCTTTAGGTTTTTATAGACCTATTAGCGAACCAATACGGGATACCAATATGAGCTGTTCCCTCCTTGCTATTTCTCTAATAGCTGATCAGCCCAAAATCAATTTCATGAACCAAGCTTCATTGCCTGGTATATCATACCATGGCATTTTTTTTCTCATATATAACCTCCTTCTCCAGACTCCTTATGTTCAAAGTTCCCTTTCCTTCCGTAATTATAATGCGATTGATTTAAATGAACTTCGTCAAAAAGCTACTTTCTTCCCTTGAGATAATGTTAACTATTTGCCGATATTAATGATCAAATCGAATTAATAATGGGATCAATTATCTTCACGAAAAGTATGTGTCTCGTGTCACCAAACGTGTTCTCATCCATTCTAAATGTCAATCTTCCTACTAAACAACATTAGACGAATTTACAATCTCTTGGTATTGGTTCCTATAGAAATTGTTATTGCACTGAAGATTCTGATGATCTTAATATATAGTTTCTAGCTTCCTATTCGAGATTGTGTAATGGTAACATAATTGATTTTTTATTGATGACTCCACATGCTTCTAATGCATTTAGCATCAGTCGCTTTACTGAAGTTGACATATTTAATTCAGCTTTCAGTATTAAATCAAATGCTGCAAGTATCGATGGCATTAATCCAAGATTTATCCGTATTCTGTTTACTCATCTTCTTTCACCTCTCGCTCATATTTGCAATACATGCTTTATGATATGCCAGATTCCAAATTACTGGAAACTTTCAAATCTCATACCAATCTCTAAAGACTCTCCTCACACTGACCATCCCATCAGTATTATTCCCTTTCTTTCCAAAATATTTGAAAAAGTAATAATTTTTCTTAAATATCTGAACACGTTGCTGGCCACAACTTGTTACATGATTTTCAATCCGGCCTTCGACTCAACTATAGCTGTGCCTCGGCTTTGCTGAAAATGGCTAATGATATAGCTCTTGATGAGGATAAATTTACGGGTTTTATTTCTCTCGATATATCCAAGGCCTTCGATACTATTTATCACTCACTGCTTTGCAAAAAACTTGTAGATAATTTTTAATTCTTGTTGCAGGCTGCTAAATTTGTCTAGTCATACCTAATTGTATGCAAATGGTGCTTTGAGCTGATTGGTATTCATCTGGACATTTTGTTGTATCTGGGGTTCCTCAGGGATCAATCCTTGGTCCACAACTTTCTTATGTTCATAAATGATATTTTTACCTGTCCTAAGCATTGTGAAATGCACTTCTTTGCAGATGATGTGCAGGCGTATCGCTCTAGGCCTATTGGCCTCATCAAACTAGTGAAATCGAAGGCTTTGGTTATTTACAGGACTTCTGTTGAAACGTCGTACTTCCCTCTGATCATTCTTAATGATAACATAATTCCATACGTTGAATCGATTCGCAATCTTGGTGTAATTTTTAAAAAGACCTTGAAGCGGAACGATCATATTAAGTTTATCATGCGTAAAAATTACGTGGCTTTCGTTCGCTTTAGGCCAAAAGCTTAATTACACCTACTAAAACCAGATTGCAATTAGTGCGCAGACTACTGGTTCCCTTAATAATATATGGGTATGCGATTTATGGTAGGCTGATTCTGCTTGCTATAGAGGATGCTTAAACCCACATTTAATTCCATGATTAGGTATATATATAACCTTCGTAGATTTGATTATATCCCACAGCATATACTCTTGAAGCTCACTTGCAGCTTCGACTGATTGCATATGTGGCTAAAATTATGAAACTTGCGCAACCTAATTAGTAAGTACTTGTTCGACTTACTCACGTACGCTCGGTTCAGTCAAACAATAATTGTTATTTTTTTACATATTATATTCTTTTAACTTGTACAAGAAGAATTTTTATTCTCATTTGTACAATGCCAAAAATTGTTGGAATCAATTGATATTGAATTGAAAACTACAGAAAACTGCAAAAACTCCATTAGATTTCACTTGAACATAACCAAATACTACTTCGAAATGGTCTTGCGATCCATTTTTGACCAACTGTATCTTATCTCTTCCACAACGAAATTCATGAACCACTTGTGTGAACTATTCAATGCGAAGGAGCAGAGTTCCCATTATAGGAGGAACAGAATTCTCGTAGAACTACTCAAACCAAATACGAATAGATACCACATCAGAGGTCCTGCAGCCTATATTAAAACAGATCGAGCACAAACATACCAGAAAAATTAATAACCATGATCAAAGCACTCCATTGGGATCCCGAATCTACAGTGGACACTTGCGAGTAATTCAATATAGTAGCTTAAATCTGGAATTGAGCAAGGATATCCTCTCTCCAGTCCACTATTCATGACCACATTGAGCGAAGTAGGTTCATGATGAGAATCAACACGACAAATACCAGTCAGATTAACATCAAGAACTGCAGTAAAGAAAGTGTCGGAATTCAGCTAGGGACTAAAGACATAAACGAACAAGTTGAGGAAACCAAGAATGCCTTTCGGAAGACTATATCTTAGCAGCTTGGAAAACATCCTACCTTTTGAGAGTCACAATACTCAACTCTCCAACTCTTGTGTGAAGTCAATTCTATTGCACGGAAATGAAAAATGGCCTGCCGAAAAAAGCTAACTCCAACAAAATCCAAGTGTTCATGAATAAATCCCTGCAAAATATTCTGGGCAAGACAAGTCAGAAATTCGGTACGCTGGTCAATCAAGTACGAAAATCCAAAGCGATCCAATCAAAACTAAGGCAATGGAAATGAATAGAAGACAGCTAGACAGAAATAAAATGGAGTCAGGTATATAGGATATATGGAAAGCCTATGAGACCAAGGGGACCGAAGCAGGCATTAAGAAGCATTCAGTAAAGAGTGAAATCAGCTAAAAGTAAAATTTGTTGTATATCCAGGACCCAGAATTCAATGAGAAAATTCTTTCTTTCAGACAGAAATTCACTGATAGCCACAGTAGTTAGCAAGGAGACATACAATTTTGTTCGAGGTTACTTCTGTACTCTATTTTTACTGGTTAAACCGAGACAATCCAAATAATCCAGCAAATCCATAAATATCACCACCACTCTAAAATAAGACTTGCAAAAGAATGCCCTGTAGTAAATAGCCATTTTTTTTCTGGCAAGGGTATGAAAGTCCTAAGCACGAAGGATAATGTTGCCCTTTGTGCCAAATTATAGCCCTTGGTTATATGATAATTATGGAAGAAATTATATTCCCATTAGCACTTTAGTTATTATGCGTTTGAAGACAAGTTAATAGCAATATCAACAGCAGGACTATCCCATAAAGACCTTTACTTCTCACAAAATCTATTAATAAAAACTTAAATTTAAGTGAGAATCATATCCAGAAAGAATTTCTCACAAACTTATCATAGATAAATACATTCTAAGGAAATACAAAACAATAAACAATACAATAAAATTTAAGAACAAATGCATAAAGAATAATTTAACAATCAACAATTTCACACAATACCAGAAATATAAAATTGAATATTTTAACAAAATTAAAGAAACTCAAATCTTCCCGCCATTCATTTTTAGTACATTTTAAACATTTTCGAACAGGCAAAATCACGTAGAAACCATTTTGGTTTCTCTTTTTCTTAGCGTGAGCACGGAATGAGTTTTGTGTTTGTATGTAAGAGCAAGCATGATTTCATCTGACTGGATGAGAACTGTCAAAGTCAAAAGTGTAAATAATCGCGATGGATGGTCCGACAGAATTATCTTTAGCTGAAATTCGTGATTTTATGCTTAAAAATAAATGTAAAGTGACAAATCATTCATTAGTGAAGCATTTTAAACGTTTCTTAACCAATCCCGATACTCAAAGTAAGTTCAAACAGACGGAAAGTTGTGAAAAAACTTAATTGTTTTGGTTGCAAAGTTTTTCCACCTATTCATGTGTTACGATTTTATTAGTCACCTGTTGATTGATCTCCAGCAATTTCTCACTTTTATTAATAACAATTAGATAATTTCCATTTCTGTGTTTTTTTTGTATTACAGATGAAGCTCGAAAACAATTTAAGACTTGTGTCAATATATTGGCTACAATAAAGAATGAAAACAATCAAAAATATTTGATATTGCGGGAGAAATATTTGCATGATTGTCCATCAGAAGATATTATGAATCGAGTGGAGACACCTATGAGCCCCGGGGCTATATCTATAACATCTGCAGATGGATGTTCTTCTCCATCTTCTCGACGTCCACCACCACCCTACAAACCACCGCCAGACGTGTCACCATCACCGATTACAATTGCGAAAGTTCCAGGGATTATTCAGCAAGAAACCAAAGAAAGTTATCGTGATTGTATCAGTGAATTTCAGGCGGCAATGAGTAAAATTGATTCGAATCGTATGAATCAAGATGAAGTTGGATTGGAGCAGCAAAATGCTGATCCACCGCCACCCTCGGTTCCGCCGCGTAAACGTACAAGTGTTGATCGGTCCGTATCTCATGAAAATTTCGTCGATGAAAATAAAGAAAATTTCGTCTCCGTGGAAAGTCCTAGCAAAGATGTTGTCGCATCTGAAAAGAACATTAATTCCGAGAGTGCAAATCAAATTAGTGTGAAAGAAGTTACTAGAAAGTTCAATCGGATGGCCTCAGAGGAGGAGGCTAAAGTCATTTCGCCATCTTCAAAAAAGAAACCGGAAGTAGTAAGTACCGAAAATATCTAATATATTGTTAAAAGAAATTCCTTACACTCTCTAGGAAAAAAATTTAAAAAAGATTTTTCCCTCAATGAAATTGCATAATAATGCAGCTGAGCATGTAGAATCGGTCAAGGTTAGGACTCTGGCGAGTGTTGAGATAGGCAGGATTGTTATCACAAAAGTTTTGCGAGATTAGATTCATAGGGGGGTGTTAATTTGTTAGTCTGACATTCTCAGGGCAGCGACCTAAATGATTTGTTCTAAATCTTAATATCTGGTTATTATGACATTCCCGACTGACACCGTTGATAAAGTCTAGATTTTCAGCAATTTAGTTTCAGGGAGAAATTTCGTGCTCAAGGTGAGGCAATCTCCGCCGTGTTATTGCTGCGCATTTGAAGAGGAAATACTCTGTAATTTCGTGAGCAGAAGAGACAGCTAATCTGGTATAGATGCCTCAGAGGTGTTCTGTAATTAATACTTTTAATCTGTTGTCATTTTTTTCGTCAGAACGGTTAATACATACATTTTTAGCTATTGTAGTCCTTGCAACCTGTTCCAATAAAGGCCAATTTCATTGGCTCAGTACCCACATGACAATGATTTTCTGTCTCCTTAGCAGTCTTCTGAGGGTTTCCAAGCACTCCTGAAATATCCTTGACTTAAGTTGAAGGAGCTTAAAGCCGTGAAAGCGTTTTGATTATCCAAAAGAATAATTATGGTTTCGCCATTTACGGCACTTTTAATGCATGTACCCAATACTTTTGCTTGTAATACAATTGACGTTGAGCCCAGCACCATTGAGATGCAGCATCTAGAGCCAAATACGCGCAGTGCGAGCGCCCTGTTTGCTTTAGAACCAATGTATATAACACAATTGATCCTTCCTAGAAGGGCGATTTGTTGGATCACCATTGTTGTCGGCTTTTTAAAGTAACGTGGAATAATCTTACAAATCCCAGGTGTATGTGATTATATCTGATATTTCTGACATTTGATTTAAGATATCTAAAGGACCAACCAGATCTCTGGTATACCTATTTCTCCACTGTAGTCTAATGGCACTAGTAATCGCCTTGTTTTTGATCTGAAGACGCAAAAGTTGAAAGTTCAGTAAGGCCTCCATGGTTGTCGTACTTAGTGCAGGTGCTTAAGGCAACTGCTCATTTTGATTGGTCATGTTTTTGTTACCACTAGGTCATATCCACATATCGTTTTACTTTTAAGTTTTGGCTACGAAGCTCGTGACTGAACACTTATCTAGCGTTAAGGTTATTTTGCAAAACATGCAAATTTCTGAACTCCAGCAATAGAAGGAAATGAGAATGTTGCATTGTCAACACCAGAAACAAATAAACAGCCTGACTGAAGAGACAGTACAAGTATAACCAGGATTTGCATATTTAAAACAAATTGTGGTTAAAAACTCAAGGCTCTTGGTCGCTTCTGCTAACCAGAAAACGATGTCACCTTTAATATTTGTAATATCGCGTTGTGAAGACTCGCAATGAATGGGCACAATTGGTTCGCAGTAATGAAACCAAATTTCCATCAGATGCAATAGCATGTAGATCTTTCATTAAGTTAGCCATTAATGTAATTATAGAACAGACTTCCCAAGACTTTTCCAGTAGAGACAGAGTTAATAGTGTTGATGAGGCCAAGAATCGTGTCCATTTTTCCATAAAGGATGCTTATGTTAGCCAAAAGTTATGCACGAGGTGTGATCAAAAAAGTGGCAAAACGGATTCGTTCAAACAAGTGATTGACTATTCGAAAGCTTAGAGAAGAAGTGCTTCCTCTTTCATCGCGACAACGTCCCGTACCACAACTCGCTTCTGGTTTTATCTGAGATTTGACATCAGCACATTCTACACTGAAGCATTTGTGATAATACTTTTTGAACTGCTTCACAAAAGATAGTGATGCCTCACTAAATTATCTTTATTGTGTCTTACGAAAAGCCAAAGTCGTCAGTGTTCAATCAGAGAAGCAGTTCTAACTTTCAGGTCAGCCCATCTTGAGAATCAGAGCCTTCGGCTTTTAACCTACCTACAGGGGTTTGATACGAGAGGCCGCCGTGAAGTGGAATTTCGAATAGTTGATGAAGTAAGGAACCGTTGCGGTACTGGGTTACCAGCTCCTTGTGGAAATCCATCCGAATGGTTCTTATCATGGCTCACATACCGACTACTACAAACTCAATTTAGTATAAAATCTCAAAAATTAATTTACTTGTATTATCCCAAAAATTGCTAGAAATCCACCCTGTTTTTTTGCCAAAAAGTAACAATAGATTCCGTAATATAAATTTTCTTAATTCCTTAAAACAAAGAAAATTTAGCCACAACTTAAAGACATTATTAGCAATCTGCACTGCTCTCACGAATAATCGCACGTCAAAAGGGAGGGAAAGTTTTCAAGATGAATTCAACTTGGCGGCAACAGCTGTAAATTCTTCTTAAAGTCATACCAAAATGTTTGCCGTAGATACGTAATTATACTAAGGTATGGCCTGGTTGCGTCTTCGTCTCGTTGTCAATGTTCTTATCATCAACACCATCAGCACAAGACGACGACAACGACGACGACACATCTTCTGTCACATTCATGCTCTTCTCTCGTGAATGAATCAAAATTCTATGGGCGCACAGCTGACTTCATTTGTACGTTTCAAAACTGTTTCAAGTGTTTTGCATAAAATTCTTATAATTAAGTCTGAATCCATCGAATATTTAATGCCTCGCCTTGGAGCTGGAATTTACTTACTACTTGAATTTATGTAAAAGGGAAAATGGGAGAGATACGTACGTACGTACGAGAACGCACAGAACAACCATGGTGGAGATATAAAATTTAATTTTTTCCGGAGAATTCTTTAACTTTTCGCCAAGCATAACATTTCGTTGTACATTTTCTGCACTTTGCTGCTAAGATATTTACTAACAGTTCTAAATGCGATGTGACAACAAAAACTTCGAACTTTTCACTACACTACTTGAATTGTGCCCAAGAATTTCACAAATAAATCCAGTGCACCGTAAAAACTTATCATCATTATTATCATTCCGAGAAATGCATTGTTTCAATCCTCTTGCGGTTTCTATCTATGTTTTTTTTGTTTTTTTTTCGATTCATGTTTTAAACAGTGGCTTGTATCCAAAATTGTTCTATAGAAGTGGAGTTTATCTAGAGCTCAGATGGAAATGGAATCACTCTATACAACAACCAATAAAAAAAGCAAAACAGAAATTTACTCGAGTGAAAGACTCTTGCTCAATTCCCAACTATTATGTACCCGGGAATCTCGGTTGAAGACATCCATCATCCGAACCGTAAAGTTATGCATAGTAAAACGATGCTGTTGTTGTGTCAGCAAAAACAAACTCGCCCTCCCCAACTGCCGATAATTATCTTATTCAGTGCCGGGCCTCGGCCTGCTGCTGGTTAACTCAATTGAGCTGCTGAAGTAAAGTGTTAAGTTCTTTCCATTATCTGTAGAGAATTAAATCATCTTCGGAAATGGAGACGTCTTTTCAGGTGCGAATTTATGAGCCGTTTTCAATGGAACCATAGTTCAAGTCATCTGATAATAACATTTGAATAAATAATTCATTTATTTTGAAAAAAAAGCGAGGGCAATTTGTGGACTTTTTTAGTGATTTTTAAGTGGAATAATTTACTTGAAGTATAGAGACAATGCCTAGTGGAATTCAAACACCATCCTGTGATATGGAACTTCTTTCACCATCGTTGAATTCATAGTTGGCTTTAAGCCTGACTTCATATAAAAATGGTAGTTTTTTTCGAATGGCATACTTTTCTTATGTGAAGCTCAAGGAAATCTGATGAGCTTGCTCGGTTTGAGGTAGGAGTAATTACAAGGCATTTTTGGCTTTAAAATGATTTCATGGGTACTAATCCAGAGTAATGATTATAAGGCTAAATATATGTAACACAACATTATAAACCTAAATCCTAAAACCATTGAGCCCACCATTCCGCAGTTACCTCAGAAACAAGGTTTTCGTAGGCTGCCACCGTCGCTTCAGAGCTGTTAAATGTCAATTCCCGTATTTAATTAATTCCTTTATGAAGGGATTGCTTTTATGCAGGTCATGAATACGGGTAACGATGACTCGATATTCCTGTAGGTGGCGCGTTGTCCTTAAGCAACATGTTTTGTATAACTTCGATAATTCCTGGGGCGACGACATTGGCACAACGTCCTTCTCGTGGTTCGTTTTTGAGTGAGCTTCGCTCATGTTGAAACCAGCGCTCTACAGTGGCCAAGAAAGTCGGTGCATCGTGCAAATTCGGTGATCTGTCAAAGCTGTCATAAAAATTTTAAAAACGTCAAAGAATCATAAAAGAGCATTTCCAACACCGACATCTGGCGGGAAATAGCCTAACCTCAAAACTTATATAAAAATCCTTGCGATAGTGCTACCTTACTGACATGTTTAATAAATTCACCTAAATTAAGGTTCAGCAGAGGTCTAAATGAACCCAACGGTTCGTACGTAACAGTACATGCCTTTCAGAAAGTATTCTACGAAAGACTTAAGGACGCGATAACGTCGTAAAAACGTAATAAATTTATTATGTCCGACTGCAGGGATGAGAACGCGTTCTAGATCCAGACCCGAGGGTGTTATACAGTAAATAAGCGATATAAGCCAATTTTTAACTGTTAACTACCAATGTTTCGGTTCTACGCCTAGCTATTGCCAAGCATTGGCACAAGACATGTAAAACAATTTCATAATCATTCAAAAAAAGTTTGCTGATGGTAAAAACGCAAAGGTGCTTACTAAGTGACAGTGGTCAGTAATCAGATTTGTTAAGAGTCTAAAATCCGTCCTACCGTACCTCAAAAGCTCTCTTGTCTTTTCCATCGACTGAATCGCTATGAAATGCTTGTCAAACACTTTTAAAAGGTGGAAAAAGCTTCTTATACCTTGTAGAAACACCACTGCTCAACATGGGTATGGTGTTGGTATAGTCCTCATCAAAGAAATCAAGTCTAATATCATTAACTGGTTATCTACGACGTAGAGGAGAAAAACCCACTATGGAAGACTTAAAACGTGAACATCCTGGAGGTAAGATAGGTTTCCTTATTGATTATGTGAATTCAAAAATGGGCCTACAAAACACCACCATTTAAAATAAACCATGAACCCAAGACTATTTGCAAATGATGATGCATTTTTAGTATTTTGCAGCTCTCATTACGGTGACGATATGGATTTGATCATTAATTCATATACTCAAGTAGACTTGGGTATTAGATATCACCGGATTGAAGAATTCAGAGAACATAGATGGCCCACGTTGCCTTCAGTTCATAGAGAAATATTTTAGAGGACTACCGAATCATCAGAGGGCAGACATTGGAAGTGACCACTATCTCGCAGTGGATTACATAAGACTAAAAATTGCCTGAGTTAGGAACGTTCAGCATACTAACTCCAAGTTGATTTAATCTACGTTAATTCCAGAACAGTACCAAAAGGATTAGTATTTCAGAATGCGGGGGTTACTCTAAAAGTTGGGAGTGGGAGCCGGGGTGTACTCAGCATTCTCTCAAATACATCAATCGTACCGCCTACCGTACTACTGCATTATGTATCACACGGGGGTTCTAGCTATTAGCAAAGCAGCAAGGCTGTTGGAAACAACTTATGATGTACCTAGCGATCGAGTAATCAGGATTTGTATTGACAGCCAAGCTGCAATCAAAGCTCTGGAGACGAGCACCATTAGATCGCGCATAGTACAAAAGAGTCGGTGTGATCTGGAGAAACTGCTAACCACAGAGTTATTCTCTAGTCGGTGTCTGCCTGCTCACAGTGACATATCTGGAAACAAGGCAGCTGATGCTCTGGCCAGAAAGGGTTCCGCTATGAATATATGTTTAGCGGAGGAATCTATAGTTCGGCCCCTAAAATAGTGAAGAGGATTCTAGATACACAAGCCTGTAAATTGGTAAATCGCAGATGGGGAGAACTGACTACATGCGCAATCTCAAGACAGGTGTGGCCTCAGATAAGATATGTCTTGGGAAAACTGAATCGCTGCTGTGGAGGAACCGGATTGATGTGCGAAATCTTATTGCAGTTATCACGGGACGGAACACTACCTGTTTGGCTTCTGCAGAAGCTTTATATACGAGAAGGAGGTTGAGATCGTTTAGCACCTGCTGTGCGGATTCCCTAGCCTTGTTAAGCGTATGAGGAATACGTTTGATATCAACTTTTTCTGCGAGTTTTGGGGAATTGGCAGACAAGGAGTTCGGGGACCTGGTAAGGTTCATTAACTCTTGTGACTGATTTCAGCGCACCCCCTAAATCTGAGGAAGTTTTTTCAGGTAAGGTCTCAGTAAGGTATCATCACAATAGACCATAGATGGTCTACTCGTATATTTTCTCACGATCACTAAGTACATCATAAGTTGAGTGGAAAAAACTCTTTATGCAAACGAAAAATCTTTGAAAAAAGAAATTTCATTGCAAAAAGAGGGCGATTCATATAAGCCAGCTTTGGTGTATACGGCAGGTATGAGCCAAGCCGTACTGACGATTATACGGTTCCTGCTTATATGAAACGCCCTCTTTTTGCAATGAAATTTCTTTTTTCAAAGATTTTTTGTTTGCATAAAGAGTTTTTTCCACTCAATTCTCTAGCTGCAGACTTAGCAGTAAACTGAGTCAATTTCAGATTGACTTATTTCGCTATGAATTTTCATAGCAAAACTCTCTACATCATAAGTTGTTTTCAGCAGCCTTGCTGCTTTGGTAATATCAAGAACCTCCGCTTGCAACACTCTACAGTAGTCCGGTTGGCGGTATTCGATTCCTGTATTTGAGTGAATGCTGAGTAGACTCCGGCGCTCCCACTCCCACATCCGCTTTCGAACCGTCCGCAAAGACACTATCAGAGTCATTTGCAATGCAATTGTCATCCAAATCATCTCTACTAAGAATTCTAGTTCAGAATGCTTTCTCAAAGTCTAGTCTAGAGATATTGTAATCCGTAACTCCCCGTATAGAGTCCTCAGGGCAGATCTTCGGTATTCTGATCTGATCAAGATCAGTTGTTATCCAGCAGCCTGACTGTCTAAGTTTTAGTGCACTTTTTACAGCTATACATCTCCCATGTATGTGAAGAGGCAAAAGCCAGAGTACAATCTCCATTCCTGCCGTTAGTGTTGTTCGAAGAGCATCTGTAATACCTAGACAGGCAGCCCTCTGTGTTTTAGTAAGACTTTTCAGGTGTGTCGCTTTCTTTAGAGCATTCCACCACACTAAGATTCCATAGATCAATAAATATTTCTAACAACTTATACTCATCGAGAAGCTACAATAAATGACAGTTTTATGGTTTGTTTTAAAAATCTATTAAATATACATTAAAATGTAGAAGATGAATAAATGGTGCACTTACTACTTGGTTAACTTCATTTCCTATTTCGACCCATATCTTTCCTGCTATGCTTCTGTTGAAATAATTCACATTTCTCTCTGATCCCACAATGCTCTTTGAGCACGAACACTCTCAGTCGGTTTTTCTAATGTCCATTTCACACGAGCAATCATCGGTTATTAATTCAAACTACAGAACCAGCTTCTAAAATCTGAAAGCGCAAATTCGGCCGTCATCGCTTGCAAAAAATGATTAGATTAAATACAATACTTGCAACAATGAGTTTCATCGCTAGCCTGTAGTCTCATAACTTATAATCGCCGTTAGCGTAAACGCAGCCTTAAGAATAAAAATAAAATTGAATCGGCTTAAACGAAAATTAATCACCGCTCCTTTTATAGATTAAACACAATTTCAAATTCTAAACTCAGTAGGGAAACATGAAAAGTGACATCATCACATCACCATAAAGTCCTTTAGAAATGAATTCCCGTCTGTTGAAATATTAAACAATTCCATTAATTTTACAACTTGCGAGCAAATCTTACGATCTTATATACATTTGGACTAAAACTTGGAACTTGTGTACTCTTCCTGTTTTACAAGTTGTACGTGTTTTCGTGCGCGCACAAACTCAATTCTCATGAGGAAACTTTTTTTTTTGGGAATTGGGAAATAATGTATGTTTCTTGTAAAACAACGGTGTACAGTGACAAAAGCAGACCGGAGCTCAAAATTGGCATGAGAGGGGTTTTAATTCATGACGGGGACAGATATTATAAAGGTGTCAAGGATTTTCTCCAATCTACAAATATTTACAAACAAAAGACGAAAGGACAAACAGAACAAACAGCAGCAGCAGCAGCAAGAACAGCAACAAAAAATCCCCATTCACGCGACCATGTCAGCGCTCATGTTATCCAATAAAAGTTGCTAACAAAATGGGAACAACAGGGTTTTTCATGTTTTTCTCGTGATTTTCTAAAATTGTCGGATTATCACTATCCATGTCAACAAGCTGGTAATGAAGTTGAGCAGCTATCAATAGCAGAGTGCTCAAGGGTCCGTTTCCATTTCATGCTTTTCGCTTGCTTTGAAATGCGTCAAATATGCAGGAGAGATATACATAAAGCCACGAAGAAAAGTTCGAAAAGTGCCAACACCCCGACATGTCAATCAAAATTTCAGTAACTAAAAATGGGATAAAATGGAATGAATAGCTCGTGTCAACGTATTTCAGGGAGTCATCCTCATTGCGCACGGATCCTGTCAAAGTAATCGCCCGACAAAGGGGCCATAACTCAAAATTTCTCACGTTCAACATGGGTGCGCGCGAACTGTTCCTATTTCTGTCAAAACATCTTTCGATTCGAAGGAAAAAATAAAATAAAATTAAGTTTCTGTTGTTGTTATTGTTGTTGTTACAGCCGTTTTAATGATACCAAGGCCAGGTTGGTGTGACTTTTATATTTCATTTCATGGTATTCATCAGAGAGCGTAGTTAATCCCCCTAATTCAAGTGATGTGGCTCCTTGTGACAGAGGTTTTAGGCAAATCCATCCATCAGAGGCATGTACTGCATTTTAAATTGCTCTCTGTTGAGCTGATCTAAATCAACTTTATTGGGCCTTAGGCTTATATATGTAGACACCATGTGTGGTGTGGTCCAAAGAGAAAATATTTTTGTAATGTGCGGATAGGGGCGCATTATAAAATTTATGTTGCAATTAAATGGATTTGATTTCTTTACGGCAACAATTTGTCGGGTTTATGTGTTCTTAGTTTTAAACAATCCTTTTTAGATGAAGAAGAGGTTCATATAGGTTGTTTCGGGGTAATTAGAATTTTTTATTATGATGATAATGATTATGATGATTTTATTACTGGTCTCACGTAAAGATTCAGCTGCGGATTCTTAACTAATAGTTCTTGAAGAGTCAAAGAGAGTTTTTCTATGAAATAAATTCATAGCGAATTTGGTTAATATGAAGTTGACCAAGTTTGTTCCTAAATCCACAGCTCGAGAATTGAATGAAAAAAACTCTTTTTACATCGAAAAATCTTTGAAAAAGAAATTTCTTTGCGAAAAGAGTGCGTTTCGTATCGGCAGGAACTGTATACTCATCAGTACGGCTTGGTTCCTACGCCAAAGTAACCTCTTATATGCACTTAAAATAATTTTTAATATGCGACATACTACGTATTTACTTAAATGCCTAGCAAGATTAGCTCTATGCGCGACTAGCATTTCATAGAAAGTTTTTCTATGAAATAAATTCATAGCGAATTTGGTTAATATGAAATTGACCGAGTTTGTTCCTAAATACACAGCTCGAGAATTGAATGAAAAAAACTATTTTTACATCGAAAAATCTTTGCAAAAAGAGGGGAATCAGGAACCAAGCCGTACTGATGAATATATGGCTCCTGCCGATATGAAACGCACTCTTTTTGCAAAGAAATTTCTTTTTCAATGATTTTTCGATGTAAAAGTGTTTTTTTTCTTTCACTCTTGAAGAGTCGTCATTTTACAAACAGTTTATTCAGTTCAAAGAAGATGTTTATCCTAATATTTAACAATTGGATGCCCAGTTACTCCAAAATAAAATTTCTGCTGAATAAAATATTTTATATAAACATAAAAATTTCATTCACAAAAAACACAAGTTGGAGCTAGGTAAACCGTTATTTATTTCCATATAACAAGGAGCTCAGATTTGTTCTTCCCAACCGTCCCTAACATAGTAAATATGGCAATATTGGTTTGACTATCATAAAGCATTTGACTTTGTTAATCATATAAAACTACTCTCTAAATTTGGTAATAGGCTTAACTTCTCATCCATACCTGTTAAGCTGATAAACTGTTTCCTAACGAAACACAACAGTCAAATGGTGAAAGCGGGAGAAACTATCTCTAAACGGGAGTAGGTATCTATCCTCAGGTGTCCTTCCTTTTTTAACCTGTACATAAACGACCTACCAAGTGCTATTAAAAATTGCATCTATTCATTTATACGCTTATGATGTATACCTTAGTAGTATACCTTAGTAGTAGTCTTTAATTAATGATCTTTCACTGAACCCGTCGAAATCAAACTGCTTAGCAATTTATAAGCGTTCTCTAGAGAAATCCGAACTCTCTTGTAATTTAATGCCACTTCTCTGACTTTGAAGTTCTAGTATTTTAAAAAAAAACCATGGATAATCCAACTTCTTAAAAGTTAGGACCACCACTACTGACAACAGGTTAAGTAGTACAACGCTTCGTCATTCTGATCTGGGTCAAATTTCTTGGATACGGAATGACACTGTTCTTGCACTTGCATGTTTTTCAATTTTTTCAATACAAATTGGATTATCCATGGATTTTTTTAAAAAGTACTAGAGCATTAAATTCGGGAGAGTGGCATTAAATTAGACCTACTTGAGCCCTAAAACATTATGCACTGCACACTATTGCAACAATACTATTTACACCTATTCTCAGCAGTGGTGGTCCTAACTTTTAATAAAGTTAGATTATCCATGGATTTTTTTTAAAAAGTACTAGAGCATTACATTAGCCCTAATAGAGAACTAAATTTTGACGTATTCAAAACTTTTCTACCATGAAATGGCGGTCCCAACTTAATTGACGTTCAAAAAGGTAAAACAAAAAATATTAAAATTTTAGCTTTAGAAACCTAAATGATCAGTAGGACGTGGAGGGGGGGGGGGTTAATTTTGTGGCACATTTTGGGCTATATGTTTATAAGTAGTGAAACTTTTGTTTTTGAATTCTTGAAACTAGTTCGATACCCCACACGATACAAAAAAAAATATTTTAAGGTGCACAATACTCATTAAAAATAAAAATAAATAAAATATCAACTTTAACGAAATATGTCCGCGTCATGAAAACCTAACATTATGCCAAATTTCCAACTTCTACGTCACGTCGCTTTCGAGGCAGACGGGAGCAATCTTATAAGGGTTTCGTTTAACCCTAAAAACGTCAAAAATTCAGAAAATACGATTTCCAAAAGCGAAACCGTGCAGCAAGTAGCATAACTGTAATAGCATTTAAGATCGCGATATAAGAATAAAAATCTGGAGGATCTGCAAAGTGGATCCTCGAATAAAATCAAAGAAGTTTCAGGTTGGCTGGATGATTTGGAGAGGAACCTTCGAATTAGATATGGATAGAGAAGTAATGTAGTGGATGTAGCTGCTAATGGAGAACATGAATAAGAAAATATATTTCAAGAAAAGCTCAATTAAAAAGCAAAAACCAAATATTTTTTGAAAGTGACCATCTAGACATAATTACTTACTTTCAAGTAGAAGATATCTTGAACAATAAACGGAAATTGGAATATTATGTTGTACAGGTATATGTACATAACAAAAACAACAGAAAATTGGGTTAAAATTGCTTGCTACAACATTGTTGATTGTTTACCCAAGCGATAAGAAGTCAAAATTCAATTTAATTTCCTAATTATCATCAGACTCTGAGATGTGCCCATCTTTGCATAACCCCACGCTATATAGTCTAGGAAATAAATTTATGCCTTGGGGCAAGCAAATGCAGTCGTTTTTGAGCGCAAATTAAAATTTACATGTTCCATTTTAAAAAAGGACTTGTCGAACATAATGACCATCATTAAATTTACAATTCAAAAGTGATGCATAACAACCGTGTTTTGTGCTTTTTGTTTTATTAAGAGCCTTTTAAATAACTCTGTCCTCATCGTCGTGTGTTCCTCCTTCATAAAATGTATGACAGAATACAGAACAGAAACGCGCATCTTCTACATAAATATTTACCGCTGTTGTTGTTGTTGTTGTTATTGTTGTTGCTGCTGTTGTTGCTGCTGCTACTGCTGCCACAAGCCATCGCGCATCATCGTCTCTGATCTATCAAGATTTTGGCAATTTTACAAGAGTTTCAATGGTAGCTCATCAACGTTGATGGCTCTACCAAACTGCGGTGAATAATTTGTTTTAGGCCTTCCTGATGATGATTGCGGCAGATCTGCGCCCAGGCATTCAATCCAATTGGTGTGTATGGTCATCAGATAGGTCCTACATACATACAAGTGAACCCATCATGTTTTAAGATCAATTTTCCATCATTTAAATGCTGTCATCGTTATTGAGGCCGGTAATCGCCACCGAAGAATTGTATCTTCTGGATCACTTTCGACATAATCGCTCTAGATTTGCACGCGGTCGCGCAGCTCGATGCACATCTCGCGCATGATTTTCTTTTTAATTTTTTACAAATGTTCGACAAATTGGTTATTCCACGGCAGATTATTTCCTCTCTCGTCGCTCCATACAAAAACTTCACATGATTTTTGCTGATACTTGTTGGAGGGCGGTGGGGGGGGGATGCTGATGATACCTGTGTTGTGATGTTTTTGTGTCACAAGAAAAGAGAATCTTGAAGAGCTGCAATACCTATAGAGAGCTACTGAGAATTTTGTTGGAGTTTGAGGCGATGATGATTTGTGGTTGTTGTTCTGGTTAAATTCGATGATCTACGACGACTGTCCCTTATCTGTGCAACCTGATGAGAGTTGCACTGATTTTGTTAGCACATCATCGTGGAGCATCATATATCACATTCGATTTTGATTTTTTTTTTTGTAATGTCACAGGTGTAACTAGAATGAATTATTATTTTTACCAGGTAATTAGTGTTGTTTTTATTATCGTTGATCTCAGAAGTTCTTTTGTGTGAATTTTGTTGTTGTTTGTTTTTGAAAGAAATATATTAACGAGTTCAGTTCAGTGCAGATTTTTATTGAAAATTTTTCCTTTTGTAAGTATTTTATGAGCATTAATTTGACACATATACTTCAGTAAACTGTGTGTTGGTGAGAATTATTCAAGGACTTTATTTTATCATAGCTAGGAAACCCCAGATTAAGACAGAGTGGTTTTATCATTTGAAATCGGATTAACATAGGAGTGAAGATCTGAAATTGCAATTGTGATAGAGTCTCACAGAAGAGATATACTGAAATGAACTTAAATGCAAAAATAGTTTAAGGTTTCTTCTTCATTTCTACGAATCACATTTTTACATAGTCTCCTAAACTTTTATTAATAAATTTTTCCTACCGTCATCTATACAACGGTTGCTTTTTAGACGTTCATTAAATTGCGGGAATTGCCGCCAAAAGTCCGAACACGCGCCTATTCGGAGGTATAGGAGCAATGCTGATCTATGTAAATGTTGCTTGTTTATGGCCTGGTATTGCTATGATAAAAACAAATTAGTTTTTCTTCTCAAATAATGCATAATATTCAAGATTTTTACTTAATTAAGGTTGCATAAAAGTTTTTGAATTTATTGCGATCTCTTTCAGCAAGAGTAAATACCTCTGTGCGTTCAGATCATTGTTCACCTGCATTTTTCGGCCAATTACTAAGTTTTGAATTAAGGATGGGGTGCATGTTGAGGAAGTAAAGATATTTGTTTATTATATGTAACAGTTTCAATTAAAATTTGCAAAAAGGCTAATCAGTTCATTACTGGTGTTTAATCTCAATTTCGTAAGTTAAAAATTCAATCAACCAACGCGCATCGACACATTTGAAAAAACTGTCGTTCATTGTGTATAAATGGTGTTCCATATGTGTTGTTACCCCCGAAAGCTATGGATAAGTTATGCCTATACAAGCAATTGGGGGGGGGGGGGGGGTCCTAACGATTTCCAAGATAACGGGCCTCTCCCTGCTCCATAAAAGAAAAGGTAGGAAACATTGGTGCATTTTTATACATTTCTTGTGAAAAAAAAAACGGCCATAAAAATGTTGTCATGTAGTGTCTATGCCAACAATTTTTATGGCCGTTAAATAATAAATTTTTTTTTTTCACAAGAAATGTATAAAAATGTGTCAATGTTTCCTGTCTTTTCTTTTATGGAGCTAATCGATCTGTGCTTTGAGCGGCTCACTTAAAGATATTTGGATATGTTTTTATAGATCACCCTGTATTTTCTGAACGTTACACACTATGATGATGATTTAAAATTTGTTACTCGTTGGAACTTTTCAACGTCTATCAATTTTTCCCCTGCATCTCTTCATTTTGAAGTTATGGTTCAACAAATTTAAAACTTTGGAATTTTAACGCCGTTTTTTATACCCTAGATGAAATCTATAGGGTATACTAAGTTTGTCATTCTGTTTGTAACGCACAGGAATAATGATGGTAGAGCAAAATGGATTGGACACCCCCGCATAAAATTAAAAATTATTTTGATTTTTGCATGTCGGTCTGTCCGTCCGTCGGTCCGTGCGCACGATAACTCGAGAACGCGTTCTCTTAGAGAGCTGAGATTTTGTACACGGACATTAAAAAAAAAAAGTAAAATTAAGTTCGAAAATGAAACAAATCGGGCAACTCCTTCGTGGGGTTGCCATACAAAACTTTCGTTTTCCACTATATATTTGGACACTGCCTGAGAACGCATCGATATAGAAAGCTGAAATTTGGTACATGGGGTTTTCATTGTACTAGCAAATAAAATTTCAAAATTGGACTAAATCGGGCAACTCTTTCTTGGTGTTGCCATATAAAAATTTAGGTTTTTTACGTATACTGTGAAAACGATCAGTCCAAGACATTTTTATTGTACTAAAAACTTCTTCAGAATAACAAATCCTATAAAATTGGTTAAAATAATGTTTTCTGTCCGACGAGCTGTTCTAGAAATATATGCGAGAAACCAATGCAAAAAGTGAAAATAGCTCGCTGCTAGAAAACAGTTACATTGTAATTAACTAATTTGGATTTAATACTAATCGATTAGGATTATCAACTCTATCTAGATCGTAGCTTATGTTTGTGTTATAAGTAGTAAGTCCAGGACCTGTTTAAGTTTAACTGACTGCAAGTATCGTCAGCATACATATAAACCTGGACATCCTCAAAAATTTCCGGCAGATCGTTATTAAACAAGCCGAAAGTAATGACCCCAGAATTGATACCTGTATTCCAAAAGAGGGAGTGACTCCCCAATCTTGACCCTTTAAAATCAACCTGAAAGAATGTTTTTTTTATAATGTACCAAAATTAAAAGTGCCAGGTGGAGCTTCCAAAAGTTAATGCTGTGTTTTACACTATCAAAAACTAAGTAAGCATTTCTTGTGCCACAGGAGCTTTTAAAACATCGCTGTTGCATGTGTGAAATTCTTGTTTTAGCTCTTCTTTATGCATTAAAAAAGACACGATTTCCCGAACTGTGTAAAAAAAAGTTTTTTTCAGTGGTTACCTCTCTTTCCACTGAGTCATTTCTTTGTATTTAGAAAAAGAAAGAAATCTCAAAGGAATATATCTGTAGAATACAGTATGTTTCCTCCATGGAGGTCCATGGGTCAGGACGCCTAGAGCAGGGGGACGTAATGTCAACCTTTTCGGAGTTACAGGGTGATTAATAAAATATGTTAAATTTTCATAAAACACCATGTATCTTAAAAGTACAGGGTGTATGAAGATTGTTAAGGAGTCATTGTATTCAGAACTTCATGCCGTTACCAACGACTGCTCAACCACCTCCGCACTATTCTCCTCTCCAGTGTTATGGCGGTCTAAAATAAAAGTTTCGGATTTTCTTACCTTCTTTTATTTTGACTTTGCTTTTTTTTATAAAACGCTGATTAATATGACTTTTTTTATATAAAAATTGTTAATGTGTTTTAAGGGAACAAATTATCTCTGAGCTGAATAGGTTAAGAGCTGAAACACTTCAACGGTTACAGTTAGCACATAAGTGAAATTAAAGAAGAAAGTGCGCGATTTACAGTTTTTATACAGGGTGATTAAGATCAAGATACCTTCCGGTATACCACGCGATTCCTTGAGGTAAGCTGATCAACAAATTGTTCCACATCCGCTATCCCTTAGAAGCGAGATGTATTTTATGCACGATGGCGCTCCGCCGCATTACTCTGCGCGATGGATAGGACGTGGAGGACCAATTCCTCGGCCTGCTCGATCACCTGATCTTACTCCTCTTGATTTCTTTTTATGGGGCTATTTAAAAAGTATAGTTTATAGTTCAGTTATTACTTCTAGGGAAGATCTATGGAATGGGATACAAAATGCTTGTAACCATATTAGAAATAATAGTAATAATTTTGTTAGAGTAAGGCACTCATTACTTCGTAGGGCACAATTATGTATAGTCCAGGGAGGACATCATTTTCAGCATATTTTACAGGGTTTGTTAGTTTAAATTAATAAAGTAAAAATTATCAAAAAATTATAACCAAAGCAATTGTGGGTCCAGTCATAAAAGATCCTACGTACCTATGTGTGATTATTGCTTGTATGCAATTTTTCGATCTGGCTTGAATGTGCCAAAAACCTCCAGTGCTAAAACTGATACAGATAGGTAGGGGCATTCATAAGAAGCAATAAATTTGAGTTACATCGAAGAAAGTTTTTGAAATAAATAACGGTATTTATGAAATTTGTGTGTAAAAAAAATCAAAATTTTGGAAATATTTGAGAATAATTTAAAGATGCTTAATTAACAAATACAGGGGAATACACTTTTCGACAGCTACTATTCTTGGCTATTTAATAAGCCAACATTAATATATAGGGTGGTTGAAAAGTTATACTCATTTATTCCCATCAGGGTTCACGAATATTGGCGAAATCTTGAAATCTTCAACTGGCCACAACTCCTAAAGGAAGGTTTCCGGGCGGGGGGGGGGGGGGGGGGTGTATGCGGAACAATTTTTTGATCAACTTACCTCAAGGAATCGCGTGGTTTAGCGGAAGGTATCTTGATCTGAATCATCCTGTATATAAAAAAAAGACATGTAAATAAGCTTTTTGTAAAAAACACAAGATCAAAGTAACATAAAAGTTAAGAGAATCCCGAAAGTTTTATTTTAGAGCTCCATAACATCTTAGAGGAGAGGAGAGGAGTACGGAGCTAGTTAAGCAGTCGTTAGCCATGAATTTCTTCATACTATAAACTCTTGATGGTGATCATACACCCTGTACATTTCTTGACAACCCTGTAACTCCGAAATGGTTGAGATGCCCCCTCCCCTGTCATACAATTTTTTTTTGTCTAGGTCAGTACTATCACCTTCTCCCCTATGGGGCAATATGGCGGAAACACCCTGTAGAGTGGATGGAAAAACAATCTGTAGCGCAATTCGACTTGAAGACATGTGGGCTAGTGCATTGTCGTGATGGAAGAGACTTTTTTCTGCGCCGATAATTATTATCATGACCTTTCTGTTTTTAGGTTCTTCGAAACATGAGAAATTCAAAATTTGCATATATCGCGAAGTATGAAAGTAGTGTAATGCATATCTTCCAATCAAGGGACAAGGTGTTTTATAAAACGCCATGAAAAGTTATCTGAAAAAGTTGCTTCCGACAATGGAAAAGATATCTCTCATAAATTCACCTAGATAAACTGCCCTAAAATAGAAGGGAATTACTAGATTTCACGGCTTAAATGGCAGGCTGTCCCGCTATCGGACTTGGATTGAGTGAATTGTTAGCGAAGGTAAAGTATGTACATGTTTAGCTCATAAGAGCTCAACCTTCACTCAGGTCTATCCTTCCAATATTTCTAGACAAATATCTGATAAAAAAAAAAAATTGGGAAACTTATATTGGATTTTTTCTTCTTCTTCACTCCCATTGGGAGCATAAGGCTTCCATATAGTCCCACCTCCGTACTGGAGGCTCTACTTCAGGGTCTTGAATCGTTTTTGTTCACTGTGATACGTGTATGTGATTAGCCTATAGTAGCTATCCCAATAACAGCGATGTCATACTTGTCGTTTAATAGGAGAAGCGCATCTTATTTGGGGCAGCTTCCCAAATAGATAGATGTAAACGTACAATTTAAATCATATATATTTGTAGTCTTATGTATTCAAAGGCTTAGCATTATGATGCTCACTTTCAAATAGAGAGTGTAGACCATACAGACAGGTCTTTGGCGATTTTTTATTGGTCTATGTACTACATATTGTTACGCGCAACAAAGTGACACAAGCGAAATGGAAACAAACAACTTTAGGTTAGTGACATCTTAGTCAACTTTGGGTTCAGTGAATAGAATTTACGGGAAGGTTCTAGGATAATTTGTAGAGTATAAATATGGCGCTTTTCACATCCAGAAGGCGAGTCTTATTGCAGACAGTAAAGTGAACGAAGTAAACTATTTGGATTGTGATAATTAGAACTAGAACGATAACTATAAAGAGTTGATTTGATAATAATTTGTAAATGTAAAAGAAGAACTTGTTAATGATGATCTGAAATATTGTTTTTTAAATAACGAACTAAGGCCACGCTCGCAACAATATGTACAATAAAATATAGCAATCCTAAGTAACACCTCCTCAAATCGTACTTTACAATAATTCTTCGTCTTCTACACTCAATTTTGTGATACTACCAGGCTCAGGTGAAGTAAATTTTAACAGGCACTCAACACTGTGGTGATCATCCTGGTCATTTTCCAAATTCTATGTTTTATTTTTAGCGAGAAACACAGTGTTAGCTTTTCTAACCTCGACCTCAGTATAACTTTAAGAACTTCAACCTTGTGAGCTCTGTCAACTTTTCCAACTCACAATATTAATTTTGACAACTTCTAATTTATAGGAGCTAATTGGGCTGTTAGCTTGTTATTTTGTTATAATTTGCTTCAGTTTAGTTTTTTCCCAAATTTCTTAAACAAATCCTTCTTACACTTCTTTCCCTAAAGTATGCATGCACCAAATTATAACAAAAAGTTGCCTGTCAAAGCTGGCAAAATTGCAACAGAGTAGAAGGTAGACCTACTCTAGTTTAACGACAACCCGGTCGGCCCCACCAACTTTGTCAGATAACCTGATCTCATATATTCTACAGAACTGTCAAAGTTCGTCGGGATCGGGAAAGTTGGTTTCTCGCTTTGCACAAAAAAAAAGGCAAAAACCCAAAAAACCACAAACGAAGTCTAACACAAAATCTTCTGAATTGCAATCAGAATCTCTCCAAGATCGCATTTCTTTTGAATACTTTCTGTGCATCCTCCGATCACTGATGTAAAATTACAAATTAAACAATTAAAAACTCTCTTATAACAAAAGCTTTTCAATTAAACTCGCTCCTTTTATTATTTGAAAAGTAATCACATTAGAACCCTACAGCGCAACGTATGTGTAGAGATAGCATTGAAAAAATAAAAACAGTTTGGTTGGAAGTTATCCAAGATCAGGGTGATTTGGTAAAAAAAAAGACAAAAAACAAAAAAAAACAATTCCTAGTAATTTCTAGGTTAAAAGTGAGGCACCTCGCTCCAAACTACTTCAACACTTACAGAAACAACAAAGAATCCAATTATAAGAACAAATTAATAATAATCGATCGTAGATATCAAAAAATTCATATTCTGAGGCAAACAATCAATCAATCAGTTTTGAAGTTTTGTAAATTTTCCATCTCTTCTTCTGCGGTCGAATCCCCGTCCGTCACCGATAATAGGTCGGGTCACTCCGATCGATGAAGCAACTTTTTAGGATATTTGGCTCTAAAGTAAGCGCAAACCATCTAGTGCAAGAAGGTACTTTGGTCGAATTTTAATTCATGATCAGATACCATCGAGAAAAAAAAATTAATTTTTTTTTTTTTTTGGATTGGCTCCAATAGCACCAAATAGAAGAGAAATAATATTTACAAGAAAAGAAAAAAAAACAAAAATAAAAAATCAGACTGACTGCGCCAAACCCCTTTCGATTATCTTCGACGATGATGAAGAGAACTTCCCTGCCGTGAAAACTGGCGTTTTGACAGCGTCATGTTAGCAGTGACTTTACACATTTCCTAACACAGTGCGCCTCTGCTTTACGAAAAACATGCTGTCGTCACAGCGGAGCTCAACAGCCACAACACTCGGTTACAAATCGATCGTTTCTTGAAATTATATTTCTTCCTGAAATGATCGTCTTAAATTGTCTTATTAAATACGATTTTGGTATTTTCGCCGTTGGATTAGGTTCTTCCCAAACAGGCTCCTATTATATACATCATCGCCATCGATCATATTAAACGGCCCGACGAGTGTACCTAATGCTCTGATGATATGAATGGCGAGAAAGCAATCACGCGATCCTACAATTGATTTTCAATGATTTTTGACTTTGGAATTGGGCCCTTTGCTGTACGACGATATAGAGCCCGCCGCCGTCAGCATGTGGATGTTAACCGAAAAACCTGTCAGCATATTTGTAATCAAATTGAAAATTAACCGGTACTTTGTGAACAAGATTTTAATAATAGAAACCGTTGATTAAGTTTAGATCTAGTGTTTGAGATTCACCAATAAGAAAAAAAAATTGTATTTTGGTTTTTTCTTTGTTTTGGGTTTGTTTTATTTTTTTTTGTTTTAAATCAATAGGAGGCCAACATGAGATAGCAAAATTACCGACTCGAGATAACTGAAAAAAATATTGTTATCAATTTAAGATTTTTAGGAAGGTAGAATACCCGATAGTAAGTCCTTTCAATGTCTTTGAATATGAAGACAACAATCGAAGATCACTTTTGGATTGGTGCGTAATTATTGCTATACATATTTCGTTCAAAAATTGATTCCATGAAGACTCAACCCTGTTGTGTCCTCTGGAGCGGGTAACCGCTCTGACCAAATATCTAATTGTCTTGAAGCTGTGATCACTGGGGTCTTGAATGGATGCCAGCTAGTATACCCGTTCGGTTAGCGACCAGATGGGGACTAGGCGCTACTTTGCAGAGGAAGTCTGCATTGGGCGCAATGATTGGTGATTTGCTAAACGACCATCTGGATATTGTGTGGACTTGAAGCAAAAGCCCGGATGATTTCAATTACAACTCGAACACTTGTTATAGATAAGTGACCTGTTGAAGGCCGTGGTATCTTCAGACCTGAAATATTTTTCTACACCAAATGACAAGATGTCTTGTAAAAGAATAGTAAGCCACAATGCCGAACAGATGGAGGAATACACCTCTAAATCTCGGGCTCTCTCGATGACAGTGATACAAAGCGGTATGTTACGCAGACGACCTGATGATCTTGGACACCGGTAGCTACGAATCTGAACTATGTGGACTGATGCTGAACGCAATCCGACTATTCACAGACTGGGCTACGGATTTCTGACTTCGCGTAATACTCATTGAAAACAGATCTATGCCTCTTCACCAAGACAGGAAGAATGCCACATTGAACCTGACAGAGAGAATAAAGCTCTTAGAGCCTTCGCGATGTGTTGCAGATGTATAGGGAAAAAGTGGGGACTTAAGCCGCTGATGATCCCATGGATCTACACTATCGTTATCTGACTCATGTTAACCTACGGTTCTGTGGTGTGATCAAAAGTAAATGAGTTTGCCAATCATCGCAAGATATTGGAGAAGATCCAAAGTTTGTACCTTTTTAGTGTAAGCGGCGCTCTCAAATCAACCAGCTTTGGGGCTTTTGAGGTTATCCTCAACATAGAACCCATTCATATACATGGCATCAATCGCTGCACTAAGACTGCATCTCAGTCAAAGTTGGATTCATACCGGTACAAGAGTCCCACATGAATCCATTTTTGAATCCGTGCAGTCCATCGTACTTGTGACAGTAACATGAATAGAGATCACCTCGTCGAGACTATACTGAAAAGCAATTTTAACACAAAAATTCCAGATAGGGCAGAATGGGAATCACATTCCGTGCTTCAACCATTAACCAACCCTATCATGTATACAGACGGCTCCAAATCGGAAGAAAACGCCGGAGCAGGCGTGTTCTGCGAGGAGCCTCATGTGGAAATTGCCATACACATTGAAAGCCATACCATGGTTTTCCAGGGGAAGTCAAGGCCATTCTTGAAGCGGAAAGGCATCTCCTTACCTCAGACAATGAGGATAAAGAGATTGCAATCTGCTCGGACAGCCAGGCAGCTGTCAAGGCCTTCTCAAAATCCTTTACAAACTCCAAACTTGTATTGGAATATAAATCCACCTTGAACTTCCTTTTTCGGAACAACAGGGTACTAGTACTTTTGGTGTCAGGTCCTAGCGTCATTAGCGGAAATGAAAAAGTGGACGAACTTGCTCGTCTTGGTGCAACTTCGGCAGCATCCTCCTCTAACAAAAGGCGACTGTGTTAGTGGTCGTCCTAAGACGAGATATTAAAAATAAGGTGTTTTGGTGCGATCCCAATACCAAAACACTTTATTTGTAATATCTCGTGTTAGGACGACCGCCAACACAGTCGCCTTTTGTTAGATGGTCCTTAAGGTAGAATTACTCAGAAGCTGTGGGGCAGACCTAACCCAAAAGAAACGTAAAAGCTACTGGGGCTAAAAAATCAATCCAATCCATCAATGGCAGTCGAACGGTGTTATTCTGCGATAAGGTGGTAGCTCGGGAATCCAGACGACTATTACACGGAAATCAAGTCAAGCAAATGCTTGCCTTTACTGAAAGATGCCCAACAAGAAGCTACCCTCCCAACAAACTCAGACCGATCGAGATCAAAACCTTGGTAGTTACAATATCATCAGGGATTTTGGTAGACTTCGAACTCTACCAAGGTAAATAGACCAAGATTGCAGATACTGGAATAGGGATTTTTCCGAAGGTCGTATTAAACCTTGTTAAAACCATTCCTCCGAAGAGTTTTCTGTATATCGATAAATATTTTACAAATATATCACTAATGCTGAAACTTTTAAGCCTTAAATATTACGGGACCGGAACTATTATGTCGAACCGAATTAAAAACTCAGTTTTTTCTTCAAGGATTCAATAATGGAGAGGGGAGGAATGCTAGAGTTTGTGTTGAATGACGAAAAAGTTGCCATTATTAAATGTAGAGATACAAAGGAAAATCTTCTGTCATCTCTCTTTTTTAGAAAAGAGCCAATAACAAACGTTTGAAGATGGGCAAAGAAAAACAAAGCGTTTATGAACCTACCATTTCCACAAATAATTAGGCAATACAATAAACATGGCGTTGACATATGGAATGCTACCGGACATGGTTAAAAACAAAGAAAGGGACTTTGAAAATGGCGCCTCACTTCCTAGATTTAGCTATTGTGTATTCCTCGATGGAGTATATCGATCTTCTGCAGTTTCGTCTAGGACTTACGGAAGTGTTTCTGGTAGCAGCTTCCCCAAAAGTAGAGAATAGCCCAGCAGCATCAGATAAACTCAAAGGTTCAGATAAATTTACTGAAAGTTCGAACACGAAGCGTTATTCTCCGATCCCGCTATTGATATGGGACTAGACGGTTTTAATCACTACACAATCACTGATGACTTAAAGCGGCTAAGATGAGTTGCCTGCCATCCTGTAATAGTCGTACACGAAATCGCTGTGAAAAATGCAGCGTGTATTTGTGTATTTCCTAGTTTAAGGAATTTAGTTTGGAAAAAGGGCTTAAAAAGTAATTTGCCAATTATGACTTCTTATTGACATTGCGATTAATGCTTTTTTCATTTCGTTCAATGGACTTTTATGTATTTTTCTAAAATGAAATGTAATTTGTTTTTGTTCATGTTCGCAAGTATAATTTTTTTATATTAAGCTATTTTTATTAAAATATTTACTATTATATAACTTTATAGGTATTGTGTTATATCACGTTATATCACTTCTTTAGTAAAACGTTTACGACACTGACATGTGAATAAAAGCTTATAGAAGTCTTACATGAAAAAAATTTCTCTTTTCGTTTTGTTGCCTTCGTACCTAGTAGGAATTGCACTCAGTTTTACCTTGTCTCTTGCCCCGCAAGGAGGAATTATTATGTAAACCAATACTAATTAGACTGAAAAGCACCAATTCAATGCAATTCATGAAGAAACATATAAAAAATTAAGTCCCGATGAGCCTCCTTATGAGCATTCAGTAAATCTTATCGACGGGTTCATTGAATATCATGAAACTGCACCCTATATACTAAGCCAGCAATAAATAAGTACTTTTCCTTGTCATCATCACCGTGTCAGATGAGATTTCTACTATAGGAAAATTTGAATTGATTTTTGTTATTTATTTATTTAAATTTTTAAAATATTTATTTTAAATTAATTTTTTGATTTGTTTTTCCGCCGAAAGACTGTCGCCCATATGCTGAACAAGACGTTATGTCTATATCCTTACGCCTCAGCGTCGAATTCAAAAAAAAATATATGAAATCAATCGTAAATTTAGATACTCATTTATGAACTCATCATGACACTCATTGATATGCCCATTAATTAGCTCATCGTGACACTCATCGCTATGCTCATTAATAAGCTCATCGTGACACTTACTGACATGCTCATTAATAAGCTCATCATGACACCCATTGATATGCTCATTAATAAGCTCATCGTGGCACTCATTATATACTCATCGAAGTGCTCATCTAATATTTTAAAATGCAAAAAAGAGAAGCAAAGTATACATTTCTAAATAAGTGAAAGAGCTGCCATATCTCATGCACACTATCTGTGACTAAGTAAATAAATGGTTTCTTCCCGGTTTTGATTCAAACGCGAAAAAATTTTCATCAATTCGTTCATCTAATTGCTCATGAGGAGCTCATTGATGAGCTCATCATGATATGTCTACCAGGCGTGTATCTCTAATTCCTAATCATTCCTCACAAGCGTGAGGGACCTTTTTTCGAGGAAGGGGCCGGTTACAAATATTTCGAAATTTTTCTCTTAATACTTATGTTCTAAGGAGGCAGTACATGAAATGCCACGTAAATCGAAGAACTTTTTTTTCTCAGGGGGAAAGGGATATAGCAACGATAATGCTGGCTGATATTGTCTGCAAGATTCTTCCTGTCGGTACTGTCTGCAGAGTTTACCTTGGTAACGGATTAACAGTCCGTCTGATGGCGAAATTAAATTTATGAAGACTCTGTAAAATAATTTTTATTTATTCATGCAAAAATGAAACGTCGGCATGTATTGCTCTTCCAGGGAATTATTCTTTTATTATGCATTTAAGCGACTTTGATTATTTATTTAATTTATTATAAGGTCCTTTCCTTGTGTCTCTTCTAAATATTCTATTATTTTATCTCTTCCTATTCAAGCTGACATAAAAACTATTTACATTTTTTTTTTTTTTTTTTTCACAATTTCGGGGCCTATACTTAACTAATCCCTTTTGTCGCCAGCAAGATACCTCAATGTGCTTAACTGGAATTTGTTGAAAGCTAATTTTTGTACAGTCTGGAAGGACATTGTCGCCACAAGTATAAAAAATTTCTTATGCAAAAACTTTTCATATAATTTCGTCAACAATCATGGAATCAAAACCAACTTTGACTTATAAATTTTCAGATTGCATCTCTACTATACATACTATCCCCCCTGTGAACAAGTCAAACGCCTCCGGAAATATTTAATTAGTCCAAAAGTATCTGAAGAGTTAGCAAAAAAGAAACCAAAACTGTCTAATTATGCCCTTTAGTTATAACAGTACCTACTTGAGGATAGGATATGACAAGACGACTGCGGATATACTCTCAATTATTATAGTGCTTACGACTGACTACCCACATCCCATCCATAGATACTGCGCTGTTATAGACGTACGCCACAAGAATGAGTGGGCTACTCGACATTCAACATTCGACCGCAAAAACATTGTGATCCTTGTAAGTGGCTCGCGGCATCATTCATATAGTTCCTCATAGAGAGCTGTAAAAGGGGACAAAAAGGACCTATTTACAGCACTTGAATAAGTACCGCACAAAATATACTTTGTTTAGTCCATCCAACGATTCTCACTGTCAAGTAAATATGCATGGCACGATGCTGGTGGCTTTACCGTAAATGTAATATAAATGGTGGGAGTAGGTACCTACGCATCAGACCTTGTGCACAGATTTTTCAAAAACTTTATCCAACACTGTATAGCAGCGTATAAACCAACCGACAGAGACTTGAAAAAGGTAAGAGGACTCTTGTAAATATGTAGGTCATAAATTCTAGCCCTCATTTGTACCTTTATTAGGGGTGTACATTTTCCACTCTCCATGTCCCAGGTATATTAGAATCCTCTACTCGGATTGGGGTGGAGAATCTGCAAATGAACGACGAACAACAAAACACACACATGTGGTTATTATTTATGTTCTCGGATAATTATAACACGTGAAGTTGTTATGCTTTTTGCTATGGGATTCAGAGTTTAGCAGTAATCCTCTTCCTGAAACATGTTTCATTAAGAGTTTTGATATTTTTTTTTTTTTTTACAAATTTGCTGATGTTTTTTGTTTCTTCTGTTGTATTTGCCTAAGGTATAGAGGAAGTATGTAGAAGAGAGAAGGGGGAGTATAAATTATTGGATAATAATAACAAGGTAAATTTTTGCCAAATATAGTATTATTTTGATATTTTTATAGTCGTTGAGGTAGCTACCAGATAATTGAAATTAGCATTTGTGGAGTACCTCAGGGCTCAATGTTGTCTATCCAGTTTTGTTTCTAATGCATACATTAAAACTATTTTGATAGGAGATAAATTTTAAAATGTGCTTAGTCTAATGTCACTATGATCACGATTTATTATTTCTTTCCTATGATACTGAACTTGCCCTGATTAATGAAGGAGTGTCTTTTTGTTACTTAGACTGGCAAAATTTAAATTTACCGGCTTTACATGAGGAGTTCCTGACCTTGGCAGGAAATTGTTAATATTTTGTCGATTGACGAGTAACGTCAATTGGGAATTGAATCACAGAGCACGTTACTTTGTTAAAGTGGAAATCAAATTAGGAAATAACCTAGATGCCGATCTCCCTACCAAAATCCTGTCGAGTAATCTACGAAACATGAAGATTGCTGACACAAGCCCTGAGAATTGTTGTGTTGATTCTAATCACATGACTTCCTATCTTATAAATGGCTTTAATCAAATTTACATGCCGATACTTATTTGCAGGAGGCGTCAGTTGCTACTGGTTTTTCGTTCCATCCTGTAACTTCGGATGAAGAAGTTTTAGCAGTGTCTTTACATCCATCGCCATCAGCATGGACGCAATTACGTTGAGGTTTATCAAGCTCATATTACCGTTTGTCATTGAAGCTGCCATTTATAATAATTGTCTAAATCAGTCTGTGTTTCCCAAAAGCTGAAAGACGTTAAGTTTATTTCTATCCCTAAAACTTCTCAACCTTCCTTGGTGAATGACTACAGAAGAATTCATATACTCTCTCCACTGTTGAAAAGTCTAGAACGCATAATGTGTTCGCACATTAATGATTATCTCACTTCCGAAAACTTGCTTTCCAGATTTCAATCTGGTTTCAGGACAGGACATAACTGTACTACAGCTATTTTTAAAATTGTGGACAATCTTTTTAATTTTATTGATTTGCAGAACATATTTTCAAAATTTTACTTTTACACCTTACCTTCGTTGATGATTTAAATTCATTTAATGGTGTAAATTTATTTTTTCCGGGTTTGGAACGCATAAAGAAGAATACCCGACACCTGCAGACATGAGGGATGTCTTAAACGATGCATTTCTGTTAAGCAGGGGAAGGCTGGAGGGGGGGGGGGGGGGGTTGATCCAGTACATTTTGGAAAATTGTGTACCGATTCTCCTTAGGTCCTGAGAAAAAGTTTGAGTACACACACTCCTATACTCGGAGGCTTAAATAGACATCCACATACTCACTGTTTTACTATTTTCCCATTCGTTATTCGAACTGAGCTACTATATTTTTCGCACCTTAGGTCGGTCCTAACTGGGTAGGGTTATCTCCGATCGGAAAGCGGGTTTCACTGTTCGCCTAAGCTCATTACCAGCTACAATTCCTAGAAGGGGGGGGGGTGCTTCCAAAACGGCATGTTGCATATCAAATGATGGGTCTAGCGGAGTACTATCGGGTGGTGTACTTTTTTCCCGATTCACAAAACTTTCTCGGGACGTTTTTGCCGCCGGAAAACCCAGTTTCATGCACTTGGGTCACATACACCTCACTTACTACATTTCGTATATATTTTAGCAGTTCTTTCTTCCATGCCTGTTGTGACTCACCAATTCCGCGCAATCACGAGAAGTAGAAAAATCCACTATTTCACCCGATCGCCAAAGCTTTCACACGCTTAATTGAAGTAGACATTGTTAACCAAATATGTTCAGAGTAACATAATGCATCGTTTAAGATATGTCTGGAGGTGTCGGACTTAAAGTTGTATGAAAAGTGGATATTCCCCTTTCATAATCAACCTTAACTTTGGATTGTAGGTGTCTCCATATAATAGTGAAAATTGTATAAAACATATGATTTGTGCAAAAACCAGGATCCTTTTACAGCATAGGTCAAGCCTTCGGGGCTTTGAAATTTATCTACAATCATTAGTTGTATGTGATAAGGTCTGTTTATCGTCGGCTCAATTTTTATATTCGACCCTTTTCACATTTTAAGTTAAACCATGTTTCTAAAAGTGTTTTCAGTGCGGTCTACCTAAAACTGGAGGTCGAAGCCGACCTTCGAACGGAAAAAGTTAGAAGCTTCGAAGCTATCATGTGACCGATGTTCAACATTTGTAACGCTATTTTTTCCCATTTGGCGTTGAGCTTTTGACGTAAAATTTGGCACACTTATAGATCTGGCATGAAAACACTTTTCACACATTTAGATAATATAAAATCAAGATGGCTGCTACAAATTTAACCATTAATGGTACTGTTCGACACCTAATCAATATTAGAAGTTTATGGGGGCCGCGGATTACGAATTTTTACGAAAATTTAATCTTTCAAAATGACGGCTGTATGATGGCGGGCGAATTTTGGGGTTTATGGTCCGATTCGACTTAAAATCGTTATTCGGTCCTTTGTGGTTGGAAATTACGAATAGTTGATCAACATTAAGAAATGCAAAATGAGGGACGAATTATAATATTATTTATGATTCGATTTAACCCAAAATCGATATTTGGGGATTTCCGGGGTGTAGCGGATTACAAATTTTTGGTCATAATTTAGAAATTCAATATGGCAGACAAATTTAGCTATTTATGGTCCAATCCGGTTTATTGGGGACTTAGAGTTGAGACTTACGAATTTGTCGACAAAATTTAGAAATTTTAATTTTACTTGTTGAGTCAAATTTTGTAATGCGATCGACTTCGAACTTAACACATGTACGTACATAGTCCCGATGATAAGTCAATATTTGTACGATTACACTATTACCCCAGTAAAATTAGCATCCAACCTAGGAATTGAAGCGAACATGCTGTAAATTGGTATAAACCCTTGTTTGGGCATTCCAAAGACTGGGAAAAAAGTCTCATAGAAGCTAGTGTCTGCTTCACCAAATATTTAAGATCAAAGATCGCGAAAATCGGTTTTTTTTCAATTATCTATTTTTCTATGGAAAATACGTCATTCGAGCTCATTATAAAATTACTTACAATTTTCATTTCAAACACTTTTTTTTTCTACAACCGTTTTCGAGGTACCTACAGCGCGGAGAGAGCAAGCGCGCCTCCATATACAGGCTTATACACGTATAACGTATAACGCTATGTGAACTCGGGACCAGGAATTTTATTTTTTATTTAGTTATTATTAAGACCAAATACACGCTTAAGGGGGTCACCCCTTGTGATCGCCTGTTTTTTGACCTTTCATTGGGATGTTGTTTTGACGAACAATAAAAATGTAGATGTTTGAACATTTTACTATATATTAATTGACATTTCAGCAGTAAGCCAGAATATTTTCAGACCAAAATATTTATCACAATGTGTGTTGCACCACTACAAAGGCACCCGTGTCGAAATAAAAGTTTGTCGACAGTCTCCATGATTCCGGCTCATTGACTTATTTGAAATAAAAAAACCAAACAACGTTTCAGTCTATGAAGCTGTGGCTATCGAATGAACTAGAATCATTCGAAAATATTGAAAATTGAATAATTGAGATGTTTTTGAAAATTAATTTTCAAATTTCGTGATTTTTTTCGATCATTTTGTTACGAAAAAAAAAACGGTTCGGAATTTTTGCATTATTTTAGTTCACTCGATGACTATATATATGCCGAATCTACCGTTAAAATTTCAAGGCAATCGGTCAAACCATTTTTGAGATATCGTGGAGACCAGTTTGAAAAACGTAGTCTTGAGAAAAACGCGTGTAAAAGTTCAAATACGATTATCACAAATAAAATTCGAACACTTTGGGTACTCAATTAAGACTAAATTAACCGTCATATTGGAAACAAAAAATGAGTTTAGAGATATAACGGCTTTTCTATTGTGCATTTAGGGCTCAAGTAAGAAACCAAAGCGCAAGAAAAGGGGTCCGATGCTCGAGCGTACGCTCCAAATACCTACACTCATTAACGCTGTAACTTTCGAACGGCGCAGAATATCGGAAAATTATTTTACCCAGATATTCTGCACTATATTTGGATGCAAAGAAAAAAATTTTTTTCTTTTTAATCAGTCACACGGGGTGACCCCCTTAAGGCACGATTGGCCGTTACACTGACCACAAACTGTGGAACATAGTAACCCTTCTTTTCTACTTTTAGAGCCGATAACCAAGTTATTGACACCAGTACCGGAAGAATTGTTGAATATGATTTTTTGCAATTGCAAGAAAGGCTGTGGCGTAAATTGTGGATGTAGAAAAGTACGGTTACTATGTTCCACAGTTTGTGGCCAGTGTAACGGCCAATCGTGCCTCAATGCGTCATCAATACCAAATGATTCCGATGGAGACAGCGTGCATGAAGTCCTCTATCTTAGCGAAACAACTGTAACAAATATCGAGGACGATCATAATAATGTCAACATTGCCCTTGGGCAACCTCATGACGAAGACAACGACGAACAAGAATAATTTTAAATACGCTATTTTGTATTTGGTCTTAATAATAAATAAATAAAAAATAATATTCCTGATTTCGCGTTCACACGCCTGACGGATGCGTGCTTGCTCTCTCCGCGCTGTACCTCGAAAACGGTTGTAAATACAAAAAAGTGTTTGAAATGGAAATTATAGCTAATTTTATAATGACCTTGAATGACGTATTTTCCATAGAAAACTAGATAATTAAAAAAAAAAAGATTTTCGCGACCTTTGACCTTGAATATCTGGTGACCCAGACACGAATTTATATGAGACTTTTCCCAGTCTTTAGAATGCCCAAACAAGGGTTTATACCAATTTACAGCTTGCTCGCTTTCATCCCGAGGTTTGCCACTTTTTTGGCCTTATTTGACTGGGCTATATGCAAAAGTGTAAAAAAAAGAAAATAATAAATAAAAAAACTTTTCAAAAACTAATTTTTAATAAAATTTACTGTAAGATAGGCTTCGAAACAGCTGGTTCAAAGGTTAGTTGAAGCTTTCAATCGAACCCTTCGAAGCATGAACATTGTAGAGTAGGTACCATATTCTGTCTTTACTCCTGCATACATTCTGCGAAAGTCCTCATATCCCCTAATCCTTTCCCTATCTCCTTCCTGTCATGCTGTGCTTTGCATTATAGAGTATCCTCTGAGCTTGCGTATATAATATAAATACAAAAAACCGAACTAAACTTTTTAGAGAACCTCATACACTAAAAATAATAGGTCCATTCGTCAGTATCCTTCACGCCAAGCATTTACCTAGTTATCTGAAATTAATTCGTCGATTAGGAGAATCAAATAAATGTATGCCTTGAAGTGCAAATTCTACCCAAGAAAGTCATCCCAAGTACTAAATCTATATTTTTACCTTAAAATTTTATTTGTTTTCATTTAACTATTTAATTTAGTTAGAAGTAAATCTTTAACCATAATTTCCCTAACCTAGAATTAAATAGATGACTATTTTTTTTTTCGAAAATATTTCTAATCAACACTCAGCCCTTAAGTGCTGAATATGTCAAATAACCATAAGTAAAATAACCGAGATTTACAACAGCAGCAAGTGGACTGTTATGGCTTTTATATATCCACGTATAGCAGCGGTTCTTCCATTGTCTAAAATACTATCGCAGCTTTACAAGGCTTTTGCCAGCGCCATGTTTACCGAAAATAAAAGACGGATGCACTGCTATGTCCGGCACACTGAACTGCCTTTAGGTGGTTCATTACCAGATACAACCCCAGTTCCTTTTACTACAAGTAGGTAAATGTTGTCATTTAACCTGAGCACTGGTATCGGCCCATTTATGAACGGGCGAATGTATCCGCAGTGCTACTGTACCTACAGTGTTTGCCTTCTGCACCATTGATATCCTGAATACACCTGACAGGGAATTGGATTGGATATAGTAGAAAGGGTTTGTAGAGTGTGGGAGGGTGGGTGGGGGAGGGGGAAACTATACCTGCCCCAGACTTGAAACTTGCAGTAAATTGGTTTTAGTTTCACTGCTGTTCCAAAAGGGAAAGAGCTTTGTTTTCGGACTTAGGCAAAAGCGGACTATTTGTGTCTCTCCCTACTTGATTTAGAATTACTTCTTGTACTATATACTGGTGGTGGCTGTTTATATTGTGCACATAAATTAGGTCTCTCTTTTGCGTGAATACTTCACTCTCTATATGTGGATTGGTTAAGGGAAACGTAATCGTACGACGAAAATGTGCATATATACCTATTTATAACATAACGGAAGTGGGTAGGTATAAGTATTTATGCAAAATTGTTTGCTAAAATATGTACACCTTTCTCAGAAGTGAAATTAAGTTTTCCCGCCCTAAAGCTTTTTTGTTACAACTTTGTACATACATAATATATATTTAGAAAAAAAAATTTGAATTACGTTGGAATCACTTGGAAGTTAACGATGATATTTTGTTTTTTTCGTGTATGTCATCTCTCCAATCAACCAAACCAACATACCTATAAACAGACAGAGCTTGAATCTAAAGTTAGTTTTCTCCAACCCCAATGCTGGAAATTATGTTCTCTGAGGACTACTTCTTTGTAAAAATGAGAAAAAACTGGTTTTATGTAAGTCGATCTATGTAGAACTAATATGACCGCACGACGAAAACCTAGTCCTACTTTAATTCGATATCTGACGCAGTATTGACCTACAGAAATTGGTATTATAGATAGAGGGGTGCCGGCAGAAATGCCTAACCTGCTTCACTTTGAACTCCAGTAGGACCATTGAGCTTTCCTTAGGAATCTCAGGATACACCTGAACTCTTTGCTTTGCAGCTCCCCTGACTTAAAAGGAAGTAACTTCCTAATAGCGCCTACTTCTTTTATTCATCAGGGTGGTCACTTGCAAATTAGGGGAAGGTAGGGTAAAACCAGGTACCATAACTGTTTTTTAAATTTTCGTAATTGTGGGGTCTACAAAAAGATCAGTTCCTTAGCTATTCTCTTTAGACAGATTGTGTCTTCCGATAAAGAGCTCTCCTCTTGTTTCTTTTCTTTAATTTTAGGTGCAGTTGACGCTTCAAAAAGTTTTATTGGTGTCATAACTTTCTTCATCTTGACAATATTTTCTTGTTCAAGCTCTGTTTTGTAAGATATCACTGTAAGAATCGCTGTTTTCCCCCCTCTATTTCTGTTTCCTTGCTTCTTTTCAATTCTTTCTTCTTCAAGGGTCGGAGATTGCAGGTTACTGATTGGAGATATCTTAAAATTCGAAAGTAATTTAAGTCTAGAGCATCCTGATGTTAAAGGAACACTCGGGCATGTTGAAGATGTTGAGCGATCAGAGAATCTTGAAGGCAGATCACTAGACCTGTCTGCCTCTGGCGTTGACGGTGGGATGGTGTTCAACCAGATGATGGTAATTTGATGGTGGCAACCTGATGTTGAAGGAATAGCCGGACCTACTGATGATGGTGGGAGATCAGAGAATGTCGAAGGCTTATCACCCGACTTGTCACCTCGGACATTGAGGGTAGGATGGTATTCGATTCCGTTGCCGCAGCCACTTATGGTTGCATAGGTCTTTCTGTAGTTTCAGCAGGAGCATACAAATGCTCTAGAGTAGCGTTTATATTGAACGGGAAAATTCCGGTAGATTTAAAACCCCTAATGGTTGTTCCCATCACAGCTGCTCTGGCAAATGAACCCCTTTGCGCGAGCCAATGAAGTCTAGCCGGAATTCCTGAGAGAGAATTCTTTATGCTTATTTAAGACTTTATACAGCCAGTCCTTTTCCAGCCGTTTTCTTTTCTTTATTCAATGGGCGATTTATCCCATTTCTCTCTGCTAACTGAAAAGCTAGTTGTCGTAATGATGAGGCCGAACAGTCTTACCTCCATCAGTAGCACGTACTCCTTTAACTCATATTCCTGTTCTATTGTAAAAACGCTGTCATACCACCCCAATTTTTTTTAACAGCTTTCTTTGGCGATAAGGCATTATGGCGGGGGGCCCTCTTCACCTTAACCTGCAATGTTGATTGGGCTATTTTGTACATTTGGGAGGTTTACAAATAACCCTTGGATCCATCCAAAACATCGCCAGAGCCATATTTTCTTCTCGCCAACATTGTCTTGACGTCTTTCGCTTATAGTTGCGCGTCATTTTGAATCTGACATTACAAACGACATCATAGGAGAGTAATAAAACTTGAAAATAAATAAAATTAAATAATATAATTAGAAAAACCATTTGTAAGGACTATAGCAAATAAAGCAGTTGTTGTTTTTCCCGCAAAAATATGGTAAGGCGTAAAATCGGGTACTACGCGGTTTTACCCTATTCCTTGGTACAGGGATTTTTAAAAACAAAAAAGGCCAGAACCATTTTAAATGTTTTGTTTTCTTTGTTTAGAAGAAACTTGTCAAACTCTTGTCGAACTCCCGTGCAATTATTTTTAAATGATAAGAAGTTTTCTTGAAATTGCAATCGATCCTTGACGTCAAAATTGATTGATTTTTTTCGATTCTATATCAATCTAACTTTTTTATACTAATAAATAAATGAAAATACTTAAATAAAGATTTGGTCTTGTTTTTTCAGACTGTTACTGAGGAGAAAATGTCTCCAGAAGAAGCCGAAGAAAAAATAACGCCAGAAGTGACGGTAAATCCAATGGCATTATGGAATTTATCTATTTTGTAACATTTTTATTTATTATCTTTGTAGCTATCACATCCAGAAGGTAGAAAATGGATAGTAGCTGCAGCGAAAGCTGACTATCAAGAACTAGCAAAATTGGCATCCAAACATCCAGAACTTGTTAAACTTCAGGTAAGCTTCTGATATGCATACAAATTTGTACAAAAGATGATCTTTTACATACATATTATATACAAGGTGATTCAAAACTATTTATACACAAAACAATATGGCGTCGCAGATGGTTTAAAGAGTGAAATTATAAAAAGCAGCTCAAATTTCTCAAAACAGTCTTAAAATTACAAGGTGATCAAGAATTTTCAGTTAAATTTGCAGGTTAATAACGAACTTGTATAGATGTCGCCTGAAACAGAAGGGTTCGGACATAATCGACATCAAAATTTTTAACAAAGACTTGCTTAGTTGTCTCGTTGAATTTGGGTTGAGTTGCTCCCACAGTTTTCGTTGTTCTGCCCGTGGTTTTAGTCGTTTCTAGCCACAATACTAGAAATTAAGAATTTTATAGTAATCATAATTCCGCCTTTTTACTTTGCAATTTTCTACTGTGACCTGGCCCCATAGATTAAATTTTGCATTGTTCTCAAGTTAGAGGTTAGCGTAGTGTTAAACAAGGTAATCGATGTTGTTGTTAAAATCAGGTGCGACACAAATTCAAAGATGGACAAGTGTCTGACTATCTAACTCCGTTTGAATTTCAATCACAGAGCCATAATGGCTGTCTACTTCTTAATATGAATTTGTATAGGGTGGATGATGAGAATAACGTCATGCTTCTGGGACTTTAACCGCACTTCCTTCCAATTGATCTCTAACAAATGGTGAAACAAGTAAAACAAGTGTAGTTTGCAGCTCAGTTTTTGGTCTACTTTAGCTATTAAATATCTCAATATGTGCATTCGCTCCAAACTGGCAGACCTCATAGACGGCAGGTTCATTGCTGGAATATTTTCTTTCTTTGTGAAAAGGCAAAAGGCAGTGATCGGTCAAAGATTGATATACAAACCAAAGTCTGTATCCCAGTTACAGAGTGGACATCGACCCCCCATGAAACTACCCGTTACTAAGAGTATACAGTCGCCCACGTAGCATACCACTTTATATCAACACCCATTACAACATTATGAAGGTGATGAAATCTTGAGGAATACCTCTATGGATTCTTCTCTCTCTTCTCTTCCCGCCTATATTAGCAAAACCATTTTTTTAACTTAAGGGTTTCGTTTTCTGGTGAATTTGTGAGCAACCAAGACAAATGAATCCTCTTTGAATAGAGTGGATTAGCGTGTATAGAGTCGTTTCTATAGAATCTCCTCTTAAATACGCGTATTGATGGTAAGCCTGCTTCTGAGAATATAGCTTTTCAGTTCCTATTCACAAATGCTGTCTAAACTTTTGAGGAGGGAAAAAATTATTTTATAGCCCAATATGCCTTACCCACCGAATGGCTTACTCGCATCATAGCCATACTTTGGTGGAAATAAAATACAATTCTGACTTCTGGCTACAGTTCCGTTGTGTAGAAGAATAAGTCAGACAGGAACAAAGAGTCATCCACGGAGAGAGTGACTTGAGAGACAGTGGCGTCAGGATTTTTCACGTTGATGTCATAGTTTTGAACGCCAACGAACTGTGTATTTGGGAATCAGAATCAGCTAACAAGATATTTAGCTATCCTCTTACGTGCTTTAGATTGACCCATGGAAGGGGAGTTGATCTCACCTACGATCGTATTTTATCCTTATGACCTTATCACAGCAGGTAAGAACTAACCAACTTTGATTTACATTGAAGTCGAACAACGCCTGTTTAATTTCACAGTTCTTGATCTCCAGTACTTTTTTCAGAATTGCTTTCTCGACAAATCTAATTTGATCTGTTGTGAGAATTCCCTCGACAGATATCCCATTCTAACACTTACTGCTACATGCTTATAAGAAGGGGTTTCGAGGACCGTTTCCTCTTTGGTAATCTTCCATTTACTTTCCACTTTAAAGCTATTGATCGAACCTCATGTAATTTGTGCTCGTATCTTACGAGTCATTTAAAGCGTTTAAACACTCCGATTCAAACCACATAAAAAATAGCGGCTCGCAACAATGCGACGTTTGGATGACTGGGCTTGTTGGTGACATTTTCAACCACGCTCCATGCATAAAGCCCCAAAAGGTTTAAACCTAACAGTAAAAATTTGTTCGTCATAAAAAAAAACTGAGGCGTCCGGCAGCATTGTTTCTTAAGGTCGATGCACACCTACCGGCACAGACAGGCAAAATATTTTTCTGTGACAACATCTTAGCTAATTCACAACAACCAGCACCAGCAGATACCGGCACCAGCAGATACCGGCACCAGCACATACCGGCACCAAATGGAAACTTCATTGCCGGTCGCTATCGGTGCCTAGAACCAGACCGGCATTTGTCGGTAGCTGGTCCAGTTGCGTAGTTAACATAGGATCACTTTGCTGTAGTTTTTTCGCGATACTTGCCTTAACTTAAAGTCTCCTTTCCGTTTTATGTCGTTATATGTACCCGAAAAATGCCGGTGACGGCCGATGTTTATCTGTGCCGGTAAGTGTGCATCTACCTTTAAGGAACACAAAAGCATAGGTTGCAGCGTTCAACTCGCTTTGTCCTGGCAGCTTCCAAAAGCATCTGTCTCACTTTAAAACCGACAACCGATGGCAAATTTCGGATCGACTGCCCTGGATCCTCCAAAATTAGTTCCTGTGTCCGTTGAATGATGTCAGGCGTCCTGACAACGCGCTTCTTTGAGTGAGTTTTCCTCAACCGGTGTTGGCCTCATATTTATACTTCGCGCAGACATCATACACAGTCGATCTCGGGTACCCGAAAAACCGAATGATTTCTGTCCCTGAACGCCCAGCACGAACACTTACGATAAACGCGGCTCTACAGTTATACTCCACACTTGGTTTTGACATTGCGGCTGCTTCGAGGTTATGACTGTTTAGCACATTCGTCAAGCTATTTGGACACCAACCAATCACGGTCTCTACAAGTGGTACAGAACGGCGAGATATTCAAATTGTATATTTTGTCCGAATTTTGGCGCCGCACCCTGTATACTCAAACTCGTACTCTTTAATAATCGTGATATCCATAGGATCAGAACTCTTCAAATCAGCTGACTCGCTTATTTATGAGAATTCCAATACTCCTAGAAAACTAGTGAGGGGTTGGTTTTACATTTCTTAGTTGTATCATTAGAACACATTTGTCGTGCAAAAAAGTTTTGTGAAACGATTTTTTTCTTTGTTTTCAAATACAAATAAGTCATGTACTTAAGATCAATGCAAAATTGTTGTTTTCCCATTAAGACTAAAGAGCACTAAGTTTCCATCCAATATTCTTAATAGTATAAAAAAAAAAATACTTACAAAAACAAAATCAATGAAATGAAGCGCCACGAATTTCAAAAACAGACCTCTCCTTCAGGGATTATGAAATGTAATCTGACACTAACTGTCAGCACATGCGCGCTTGTCATCATTTTGTGATGATCTCTTCCTCTAATGACATTCTTATCATCCCTGAAGGATATTTTCTAATATGTAAAAGTACCTACATACAATGTGTATACCAAAGTGTTCCCCAAGGAAAAAGCAAAACAAAACATGAAGAAAAAAAAATCATTTCCTGACCCGTGGTGTCTACATAGGTATAATATACATACGTACAAAGATACATGTGCAGATGTCGCGTTAGCGATAATAATTCCATGAAACTCTTGAAAAGTGAAAACCTGCAACATATCAAGGATTTCGATATTTTTGAGTAGCATAAGTGTCTTACGCCATGTTTTCGATGTCCTTTCATAATGGAAACCTTTTTTTTTGTTCTGAATTATACTTGAAAAGTGTTGCCACTTAATTTTACATGTTTTCTGATTAACAGTAAATTGAAGAGTTATAGAATAACAAACAAATATTCACATAACAAACAGTTCTCAAGAGGTCACTTTTAAATCTTCCGAAAAATTTTAATACCCCTCTTCACATAGATACATCCGTGCATTTTTGAAGAAAAAGGACATTTTTTGCTTATTTCTCTGAGGTTTTTAGGATCCTTGAAAAGTGTCACATTACATGATCTGTTGCAGTGATGTGTTTTTCTTAAAGTCAATGCCATTAATGGATTTTGTTGAACTTTATAGATTTCAACACTTGAACATGATCCTTCTGGTAAATAGAAAAAAAACAAAAAACCCTGCAAATATGAGGCTTGAATAAAAAGGATATCTCAAAAACGATATCTAACTCGTATAATACTACTCAGTCAACGAAACTATTAAATTAAAGTTTTATAGCCGAAACAGATTTCTCAAAATATTTTTATTATCTCGTAACCCATCCGAAAAGAAATTTTGTCAAAGAAAGAGATTAACACTTTCCATCTACTCACCGGCAAAACCCTTAAATTACACCAAATGTCATCTAACGATACTAATTCAAGTCAACTGGGAAAACCTCAGCGATTCGACTGTACTTGAATTGAATCCCTTCCTTTTAATTCTGTCAACGTTTATCGCGACCCGACAACACTTAACGCCACAGAAAGGCTGTCTTCTAGCACCGAACAACGCAATAAAACCACAAGAGATATGTGACATGATTTAAATTATGATATGGATGCCATATGATAAGATAGGAACTAGGGTATACGTATAGGGACCAAGTGAAGAGGTCACCCAAAAGGTAAAATGTAAATGTGACAAAAATTTCGGAAAACACTGCATCACCACGAAAAATGGTCTCATTTACCGCCGGAGTTAATGGATCTCTGTATACGTTTTAGACTGAGTTGGGGTATACGTATATATGTTTTCTAGGAATGATCCACAAGAGAGACTGGGTACAGTGTTCAATGATGTATAATCAGTGGTTGAGCCTAATTAAGGTGCTAATTTCTTTGAAAATGTTTCCTTTACTCCATGTGAGTTACTATTTCTGTCTTGTAATCAACTAACAGGGGACCGTTTAAAATGAAAGATACGATGGGATGGGGAATTGTCAAAAATTTCGGTTAGTTGAGTTGGTCGGCTTGATATATTTAGGGCCTCATTAACTATTATAAGCTCTTCTATTATTTCGAGGGATGGCGATGGAATAATAGTTTTCTATGGGACAGCTTTTATATCTTCGCAGTTGATACGGCTTCTGTTAGGTTAGCTCTCTTCCAAGAGGTTGTTAGCATTTCAGTTCAAGAATCTCTTGCGGTTTTGAGTCAATCAATCATTTTCATGTTGTGGATTTCTACATTCCGGGATGGAATGCGGAAGGATTGAATAGCAGCTGGAGATATTTTTATTCATAAGTAACCAATGGCTGAATTCCCTAAACCAAGGAAATATTGGTAGCCAAAATGTCATTGCATCTATTTTTGTGTAAATGAAAAGTTTATTTTTTGTTTATATTTTTTTTTTTCACTAACTTTCACCATCTTTCAGCATCTCACGAAAAATTGTTATCTTTTTTGGAAGGAAAAAAAAAACAGTTCCAGAAACGATTTAATATCTTCATCAGTAATTAACGTTTTACCATACAAGACGTTTTGCAAACAAAGAAGCAAATGTGGTGGTTGCGATAACACATCCAATCTAAGCTGTAATTAGTTTTTAACGATTGACAAAATTTGTGTGTCGTGTCGTGCTGCCTCATGATGGAACACAACATCTTTCCAGGTTACCAATTCTACGACATCATGCAATTTATCTATTCAACGAGAATCGGTATTATTGCTTTAGTTCATTGAAAGTGCAGCTAAAAATAGACAATACCTTTGCAATCCAACCAAATTCATAGCATAACACTTGCAGATGTGAGATGTCTTATGATTGTGATACCCAAATGTTGGGCCTACTAACCACACCTGTAAAGTACTTAAATGCTAGTAGGTACTAGTACCAGTACCAGGACCTGGACTTAAATATTTTGGAAGTACAAGTCCCGGTAGTGATATTCAAAAAATTTTCAAGTACAAGTCAAGGTACTGGTACTGATACTAATAAGTCCCATATATAAACTTAAGTACTATATAAGTAACAAAGTACGCACTTACTACAAATACCGCTATAACGCGAGATACTTCAACTCTTGTAAATTATTTAAATACGCCTTCTAATAATTGAGGTTTAGGAGCAAAACTGTAACGGTCATGATTTTTTTCCCAAAAAAAGTAATTAAATTAGAGTCGTTGTGCAGTGAGTTTTATTTTGATGCTCTTCACTTAGGTACTTATAAGGTACTTAAAAGCTAATATTTGGAATCTATAAGTACCTGTACCAGTACCTGAACTTATACGTGAAAATTTTTTAAGTACCAATACCGTGACTTGTACTTAAAATAATTTAAGTCCAGATCTTGGTACTTGTACTTGAATTTTACAGGTCTAACTAACGAATCCAAATTGTTTTAAATAGTTTTCAGTACGCAATTTCGATATGTTAAGATACTCAGCAAATCTTTCGTGTTGCTAAATACGGATTGGACTCGATCACTGCCTTCAATTGGCCTTGCTGATCATAATGCAGGTGCTGGTGATGGCACAAATAACAACTACCTCTGCCTAGAATATAAAGGGTTTTCCAATAAGAGGTGTTATTTTGATATTCAAAGAAAAATGCCATTTTTTGAGATAAATGATCGGATCTTTATTTCATTATAAAGACGAAGATATGCCGTTAATAATGGAAAATAACATCAGCCAAATGACCACCACAACCACGCCTACAGGACCATATCCTTTTCATGAAATTTTCCATAACCAAATCGCAAAGTGGCTGCCCTACGTCCTCGATAGCCTCACGAATTCCATCTTTGAGGTCTTGAATCGACGCTGGGCTGTTGCCGTAGACCTTCTCTTTCACGTGGCCCCAAAGGAAGAAGTCGCAAGGTGTTAAGTCACAAGATCTCGGTGGCCAATTGTGATCACCTCTTCGAGAGATAACACGGTCCGGAAACTTTTCCCGTAAAAGATCAATGGTTTCGTTGCTTGTATGGCACGTAGCGCCGTCTTGTTGAAAGTAAACGTTGTCCAGATCAATACCATCCAATTCCGGCCATAAAAAATCATTAATCATCTGTCGATAGCGCAATCCATTCACCGTAACTGTTGCTCCAGCCTCCTTTTCGAAAAAGTAAGGTCCAATGACCCCGCGGGACCATAAACAGCACCAAACAGTCACACGTTGAGGATAGAGAGGCTTTTCAAAAAAAACTCTTGGGTTTTCCGAGCCCCAGATGCGACAATTTTGCTTGTTGACGAAGCCATCGAGGTGGAAATGAGCCTCATCACTCAAGATGAGTTTTCGATGGAATTCCGGATCATTTTCATGCATTTCAAGGACCCAATCAGCAAAGACTCGACGTTGTTGATGATCGGCCGGCTTGAGTTCTTGTGTTAACTGAACTTGATAAACCTTAAGACCCAAATCTTTATGCAAAATACGGTGTAATGACGTTTGTGGAATGCCTAATTACAAAGAACGACGAGGAATGGACAAACCTGGGTTTTCTTCAACACTTTCGGCTACAGCAGCAATATTCTCGCCTGTTCTTGAGTGACGCGCACGGGTTTTATTCTTCACATTACTAACTTGTCCCGACAGCTCGAATTTTTCTACCAAATTCTGTATTGCGGTCCGACAAGGTGCTTCACGACAACCCAAAAATGTTCGAGTTTTACGAACTGTCTCTGCCACATTTTCACCATTTTTATAGTGAATTTTAATAATTTCAATGCGTTGTTGAATCGTGTATCGTTTCATTTTTATTAATGGCGTTCTACTTGTCAAATGTCAAAAAATGACAGCTCCAAAAGTGACATCTACCGAAATAGCGGGCTAATTAAAATAACACCTCTTATTGGAAAACCCTGTATGTATATAGGAGTATTTCAATGAGTTTTAATAGTTGGTAAGCTCTGGTTTTCGCACCAGAAATTTATGTTCCTACTACTCATTTTTCAGTTGTAGAACTGTCGGCAAACGCACTGAATTTAGTTTGTTAAAAAAAATGTTAGACCCTTTAGTCACGATTAAGTTCTAACGAAGCATAATTTTTTTCAAATCAAAGTAACTCTTAAAGTTAGAGCTCAAGATCGATACTGCTTAGAGATCCAGTCGAAAGGCCTCAATTTATAATTTTTACTATTTTTACTATACCCGTATTATGTCCGGTGATAGGTCGTTGATTGATTTCGAAGAGTTCCATATATCCTACAAACCAGCCAAGAATTCTATCAAAATGTTAAGGTTGGTAAAGGAAGATTTATTGAGCATAATATACAGTAGTTGTCCAATGGAGTTGTGGATTACTTTGTTTGTTGTGGTCTAGAGCTCATATAGGTTTTGGGGAAGCTTGTTTTTGGGAGGAGGAGAAGCTTTTTATGTTTGTGTCCTGGATAAGTGTGTAACGTGTAACCTTAAGGTACCCATACACGGTCACGCATGTTGGCCAACGAAGTTGTCAGGCAGATTTGACCATGTGTGGGCCTGTTTGCAGTGTGACAGGCAGTATGAACGAAAATCCAGTTAGATTGATTTTTAGGGTTGGGGCTACGTGCTTGACTACATTATGTACCATGTAGGGGCTATGTTTGTCATTCTTGAGTTAGCTCTATTAAAGTAAAGATAACAGTTAACAGTTCTATCAGCTCCTAATATGTGTTCCTATCCTGAGGTTGCACAACATGTTTGACAAGTGTGTGCAGAAAAAGCTTTCATGTGTGACGTACCAAGTTGGACAACATGTTCACCGTGTATGGGCCGCTTTACAGTCATATTAGTTCACCCGCCAACCTGGTTTTCTAGAATAGCCAAGAAAATTTCACTTAACCCTATCCTCTGGATTGTTTCTACTTCCTTCAGGATAACACTCCTCCAGCATCTTGTAGTTCGACAGTAAATTATTTTTCATGTAGGTACCTTTCTCACATAATCGCTATCTTGAATATTTGCAGAGCATATTCGTAGGTAACAATTTTTTTAATTCCGGATGGCCTCGTAGCCGTGAGCCAAAATCTTTATTGTAATTAGCTTAAGTTAGGCAATAAAGCAATTTTTGAATTTGAACTTTTTAATACATATCTTCCTATATCGTTAGATGCGTATAGTCGAGGATTCCATTCGCGGATCTATTCATTTGTACACTTGTTTCAGTTAAGTTTTTCCGGTTTTATCCACTAAAAACAACGCGCTTTAAGACGTTCTTCCTGTTTCAATAATTTTAAGGTTTTTATTAAGGAGCTTGCAAATGGAAAAGATTACTCTACCTAATCCAAGTTTTATGCTTCTTCTGTTTTTCTCCTGTTTTGTCTGTGTGTGCGAGTGTCAACAGTGGCATGCACCTTATGCTTCTATGTAGTCTTAAATTAATTAAGGAATATTTAATATCTTCACTGCACTTTTCTACTTTTGCCTTAAGAAGACTATTTAGAGAATTAAGTCGATCTTGACAGAACCCAGAGTTATCATGACAAGGCTATAGTTACTCTCACCTGGTTGAAGACTATATTCCCAGTAGCTAGTCTTCGGATCTCATACAAAACGGGTTTGTTTGACACCTTTGGTTTGAGACATCTGCAAAGGAAAGACGGGAGTTGACGATACTAGTTCTTTACTGAATTTACAATGTTGCCTTGTGCTTACCGTAGAGAAAGGGATGAATGAATCTACTGTTATTTTTGTCTAAGGTATAAAAAAAAGTTAGTTTTGGCTACTCAAATTCTTAATCATATAAAACGAAAATGCCTCTCGCGAGGTACCAAAATGGTTTTCTTGATGATAAAATTTTCGGAAAAAATTACCTCAAAGCGGAGTTTTTACTTTCAAATTACCGCAAGAAGATGATCCCTACTATAGACGGACGGCTATTGATGGAATAAATATTTTGATATAGCCTCCCAGGCAATGGAATGAGGCAATTCTAAACCACTGTCCACTATTACTGAAGCTAGATACTGGGAAGCAAAAATTGACATTTCATATTTTATATTTATTCATTTCAATTACAAAGCACAAGCGTGGATAATGCTAATCGATTTGCGCAGCAAACTATTATTACAAATGGTGAAGATTACTTGTTAGAACATTAAGTTGTAAAATAAGAATAAATAAAATAAAAAAGAAAAAAAAATAAGTAAAAAAATAGAAAAAATGCTTAATAAAAAAAAAGTAAAATATAATAATTAAAATAATATTTAAATATTAGAAAAATTTTGAAATGATAATCTCTTGAAGCTGTCAATGACAAGATTATTAAACGTTTGAACGCCATAATAGACGAAAAATGAGCGACTGCTGAAATGGAACCAAGGGCTTGGTATGAGAAGCAGTTTTGTGCGAGCGGATGCGGAGAAATTTACATTTCAATATAGATAATTAGGACAACTGCGCTTAACTATGCAAAATCATATTTTAAATTTAATGTAATTATTCAGCGTACAACCTAAAATATCTTTGAAAAACTTAGACACATGGTCACGTCGGCGGATGCCGTAAAAATATCTAGCATACGAATTATATGCAACATTTATCTTATAAAAACATCTCCCACTTAAATCTCTGAGAACTTCAGAGCTATAAGTTATGATTGGTAACATGAAAGCTCTTACCAACCGAGTACTTATTTCTCGGGGGGTATAGGATGCATGACAACATAGACCCTTTAACCCACCATATATTTTCCCTACTTGTGAATCAGTGTATTTATTCCAGTTTATTATATTATAAAAAATTATACCAATGTTGCGACCTGACTCAGCAAAAGGGATGGGTATACCATTAAGTTGAACACAGGGTAGTTGCGACGTATCAACCTGATTTTTAAAAATAATAATAGCTTGCAATTTTGATCGATTTACCGCAAGACATTTCAATCTTGCCCAAGAACTTCCAAATCCATATTAACTGTATTTATACTATTATGCAAATCTGTTAAGTTTGAGGATAGGCACATTTGGACATCATCAGTATATAATTTGAGAGAGCATTTACAAGTTAATTTAATTAGATCGTTTATAAATAAAATAACAATGGACCCAAGATAGACCCCTGTGGCACGCCGGAGAATAGAGTTTTACTAATTGACCGTCCTTTTTTAGTCGCTACAATCTATTTCCTATCAGAGAGATAGGAACATATTTGTTTGGTCGCCGAGTTTAGAAATTATATGGGGAGGATTTAAGCTTACTGCATAAGATGTTGAAGTTTACCGAATCAAAGGCCTTGGTAAAATCGAGTAATCACAAAACTATAGCCTGATTTCTTTCAATATTATTCCAAATATGCTCAACTAATTTTAGCAATGCAATAACTGTACTATGTATGTCTAGTGCGATATCCCGACTGATACTAGCTTAAAAGACCGTGACCTTCGATGTAGTTCATGAGTTGATTTAAAGGAAGCCTTTCTAAAACTTTGGGTTAGACAGGCAGGTCTCATGTTTTGTCAGCTTAAGGATGTTTCTTAATCTAACCTTCGCCAACTTGCATATCATAGAAAACATCCTGTCGCGATTACTGTATTGAATGTATGTGTGATCGACTTAATAATAAATGGAAGAATTAACTTTAGAAATTTCAGATTTATATTATCCAAACCAAAAGCATTTGATCATTTAATATACTTTATGGAAATTATGACCTCAGATTCAGTCACATTATTAAAAAGAGATTAAATTGTCAAGTGCAATCTTCCTTTGTATTCAGAGTCCATTTCATAGCTCAGCCAACCAATTATCTTACATTTTAAAATTCTTCAGACTTCTCTAGTGAATTTTCTTCGTGTGGATTATAATATGTATTAAAAAAAACAAATCATATAAAATGTTCGAAGAATTCTTCAGATGCGACTAAAGCTGTAAATAATTCCAAGCATTTCTGTGGATTAAGTTGCAAACAAACAATTCTAAATTTTATAAATAGTTGGTAGCGCTTCTCAAGTGTAATAACAGCATGTTTAGAAATTAATTTAACTTCTTGTAACAATGAATTTATAAATAATTTAATTTTAATTTAATTGCAAATAGCAAACATAAAAACAAACAAAAAAACAAAAAAACTCATAAAATTGAATCATCATATTACAACGAACCATTTCGAATCATGTTAATCCCAAAATTAATGATTCGCAAATGTCTGTTTCTAATCCTACACTTCTCTCTATGAAAATGAAAAGATTTCAGCCGTGATAAATTACAATACCCACAAGAAAATCACATATTTTCCAATTAACTTGCAAATACCTGATTCACCTGACATTTCTGTCTCAAATTGCCGACAGTCGGCCAAAATACCTACATTAAAATTAAATTCACTTACATAATGTCGTGTTCATGTCTGTTCAGAATTATTGCTCAGCATGTTCCACTTTGTAAAACCAGCTAGTTATGAGTTTTATTAACCAACACCCTCCCGATAACATTTTAATTGGCAACGAGCTTCATTCTCACGACAAAATTTGAATTTTTAAGTCAATTACGATTTGCCTTTGCAATCAGTCAGTCATTTTCCTAACAACAAGTGAACATCGAAAAATTTTCGTCCGCAAATCTCAGCACAAGCAATTTTCTCATCACTTGCTGCGCTTCTAGAGATAGATAACATGAAATGTAAAATTCTCCCACGCTAGTTAGCTAAAGGTTATATGTCTGTCTGTCTGTTAGCATTCAGCTAAGATGACAAGCTCACATATAAATTATTGTAGTATATGCCATCATTCAATTCAGCCCGCCCCAGTGACATAACTTTGGCAAACAATCTGATAAAATTTTTATTCCCTGTTGGTTTGCTGAACTCTATGTGTAGAGGTAGAGATCGACCAGAAAAATATTCTACTGACCGGCGGCAAATACTGCGCAACGGACTTAATAAAAGCAACGTTTTTTGTTTGCTAACAAAATATTAACATAATGTTGAACATGATTCGGAACAAATTGTTATTGGGGCATTGAGCTTAGCTGATCTTCTTCCTCACTTATATCAGCATGATCAGCTGCTATAGGAATCACAGTTTATTTTCACACAAATTTTCCTTGTCACCAAGTACCAAACAAAGCTTTGATCACCGCAGTATCATCGTCTTCCTATAAAATTAATTTTCAGACCACTCTGTGATATATCAAACCATGTCTTTTATTACATAGAGAGAGATAGACAGAAAGCAGTTTTCTATATAGTCATTGCATAGATGACCATTAAGATTGTCCATAACTTTTCTAAGGACAGCTGTTCGCTTCTCAATTCTCTGCCTACTATCATAAATTTTTTTATTCGATCACTAAAAAGGCGGAGCTCACTAGAGATTGGCTGCACTTGCTATAGTTGTTAGCTGCGCCTTGAATCGCGTCTAACCGATTTTCAACGATATATGTGCGATGATATCACAGCCCACATTGGGAAGCAAATGGGACGTTTAAGAATGACATAATTTCCACAGACAGATACACGATACAAATCTTAAGATTCACGCCTAAAGATTGCCCTGTCAACTTGTGACGGACTTTGAGAAATTTACAGCAACTGCACAACTGCATTTCGGGAGCCACATTTGAAAATCTTTGATGGGATTGCATGGGATGGGATGCTACGGGATGAGATGATTCAATGACAAATTGGCTATTTTCATAGTCAGCATAGAGATTAGAGTATCTTTTCTGAAGAGATTTTGGTGTTCAGCATTTTGGTCAACATAGAAAAACAATTAGCGTCGCAGTTTGGTTTCGGGTTTCAGAATGATCATGCTTCTCTATCTCCATATGCTTTCGATTTTGAGTTGTATTGTAGATATGTCAGTGTGGATAGCAGTAGCTAGTTTTATTCGGTAATTTAAATTGTAATTGGAAATCTGATAATCTGATAATTTTGAAAATTGGTTTTATTTGAATTTGCTATGGGAAATAGTATTTTTCATTAGAAAATGAATGTTTTTAGTTCTTGTAGAGTTTTGGCAGGTTTTTTGTAGAATAACAGAATATTTCGCGTGTAGCAGAATTTATGGATACCACATTTCACTTAATTGAAGTATAATTTTGGTTTTTCCAGGGATCGAAAATAATGATTATTTTTCATTTCTTGTATATAAAAATCATTTAACAGGGATATGAAAAACCAGTCGGGGATGAATCATGTTCACATAGAGACCCTAAATTAATATCCAACTACAGAACAATATCAATTTCAAATAGCTTAGCGTTAATATTTGAATAAATTACATATAATCAACTATTCCCTCAATCTAAAAATTTGATTAACCAAAATCTTTCCGGGACGATCTACAACCTCAAACCTGACTACGTTCACAGACATCGTAGCGGTTGAATTGGATGAGGGCAAGCAAGTGAACTCTATTTATACTGACTTCTCTAAGGCCTTTGATAAGATTCAACACAGAAAAGTACTCATTAAAATGGCCTCCATAGGCTTCGGTAAGAATACCATTCAATGGTTTTCCTCATATTTGAATGGACGACACAGCGTTGTAGTCGTTAATGGGTTCGAATCACTGGCCTTTGAGCAAACTTCAGGTGTCCCTCAGGGTACCATCCTCGGCCCATTTATCTTTATTATTTATATAAATGACCTTCCACAATAAATCTAGATTCCAATTGCCTGCTCTACGCAGACGACGCTAAAATTTTTCGTGTCGTTAGTAATTTTGAAGATTATACTCGGTTGCAAGAAGATATAAGTAAGGTTGAGAAATGGTGTGTCGAAAACTATTTACCATTAAATATAACCAAATGTAAGCAAGTTTCTTTTCACCGCAAAAGGGACACTATCAGATTTGCATATAAGCTATTTAGTACCACATTAGAAAGGGTCTCTGAAATTAAAGATCTGGGAGTGGTTTTTGATGACAAACTTTTGTTTTCTTGCCATATTAATTACATTGTAAGTAAATCCTTTAAATTGCTTGGATTCATTTTCAGAACCTGTAAATCTTTTAAAACAACTTTCTCCCATATTGCATTGTTCAATTCCCTAATACGCAGTTTAATAGAATACGCGACCCCTGTGTGGAACCCTTTTTATAAAACATATATTGAGCAGTTGGAACGACCATTAACGAAATTTACAAAATTTCTTATTTTTAAACTGTTTGGTTTAAGTGCTGTGGAATATCCTAAAAGGTTAAGTATGCTTTTTATTACATCTCTTGAAAAGCGTAGGATGTACATGGATGAAATATTTTTGTACAAAATCTTACATGATTATCTGGATAGTCTGCGTCTGCTTGCCGAAATAAATTTCCATATACCCTCAAGACAATCACGAGTCCCGCCTTCAACATTTGGTTTGGCTACTGCTAAAACAAATTTAAAAACTACCTTACCACTATATAGAGCTCAAAAGAATCACAATGTATTCTTTAATCACATAGACATTTTCGGTCAGTATAGCCTCTATCAATTTAAACATTTAATATTGAGTGAGATAAAGTTTATTTTGACCTGCAACGACTGATCATTCTACTCCCACACTTTTCAATATGTATGTATTATATAGTAGTGCTCTACTGAATTCTAATTTATATTTTAGCTATAGTGCAGTTAGACAAAAATTATTCTATAATTTGCCTCCATTCTAATAATTTGAATCTTTTATTTTTTTATTTTTTGTAAGAATTAGTTATATTTTCATTTTATTTTTTTACGTTTTGCTTTAGTACTTTTAGAATTTTTGCTTTTTCTCTTTTTCTTCTTCTTTTATTTTTCATTAGTTTTTATAATTGCTATTTTTCAATCATTTAACGTTCCTTTAATTTATTCCTATGTTGATTAATTAGAACTTACTTTTTATTTTATTCTTCTTAATTTTGTATTATTTAATTTATTATTTATGATTAAACGGTAGTTATATAAATGGATTTAATCTGTATGCTATCGTCTGAACTTATAAAATAAATAAATAATCAATCTTACATTTATTTTCATTATACGTGGTAGAATTCGAAAATTTAATTAAGGGACTATGAAAATGACTATGAAAAATTCATTTTTTTTTTTTTTTACAAAAGCTTCATCCTTAAAGTGTTTCGAACACGTGGATAAAGGAAATTTTTACATCTAAATTATTTTAGAATTCACAGCATATTGAGAGCGGAACCGTTTGGCTTGGGATATTTTACCTCAGCCTCCATATTCTGCTAACATTGCAACATCAGACTAACTACCCCGAACCTATTTAAATCGCTGCAACTTTCTTGAAGTAAATGAAGTACTTACGATTTGAGGATATCCAAATGACAGTGGAGGAGTTTTTCTATTCTAAAATTGAATTCTATTTATTTGGCTATTTGTTAGCTAGAACAACTGACATGTATATACAACGTGGACCGCTTACACTACTGAATAAGTTTATATTAACATGGGATTACTATTAGTTTTCTCTTTCTGGTTTAGCGCTGTATTTCTCTGAACTTCAAATAATAACTTTTGTACAAAATTCGCTATAGTTCAGTAGATTTTCCAAATGTACATATGGAATAGAAATATGTAATTGGCAATACAATACATGTAATCCTTTCTCTATCCCCCATACGAACATTTAGGGTTGAGCAAACAAAAGTTGCTTAATTTTATTTCTTTAAAATCGAATTTTAATGTTATATAAGACAAGCTCCCAATAAAATTACCCTTGAACTAATATGAACGAATGAAAATAGAATATCCTTTTGGAGAAAGTAATAATCATGAAACTTCCAAAAATTGAATCGACAAATTGGCGCTAAACTATGTAGCTCTGATTTTTCCCTCCAGTATAAATGGAGAAATAGAGGAAAATATTCGTGAAGAATAAACTGGATTCAGATGAGGTCATAAATGTGTAGACCAATTAAATAACCTTAAACTGATCATAGAACAATCATCGGAATAGAATTACCTCTTGTACTGTATATCACATTCATTGACTTTGAGCCAGCATTCGACATAATAAATAAATGGATTAATATAGAAGATACTAGCCCAGAGTAAAATATCAGAGACATAATACGCGAAATCAAAACACTTTTACAACTCGTCGAGCGAATCAACAACAACGGAAACCTAAGCGATCAAATAGGCTAGAAAATAGGTAGTTGTGATGCTCGAAGCGTGCTTGTTGGGGAGACCTTTTCTCGCTACCTGAGGTAATTTCATAAATATCGGGAAACCTCTCTCGACATAAATAAAATTCTAAAACGAACCTGATTCATTCCTCCAAGCTAAATTTTCCCACATTCCCAGACTTATTTGCAAAATAAACAGAAAAAAAATTAATAAAATGCTTATCAAAACTTAACGTGGGAACGATAAGCAGTTTAACTCTCAGAATTTTAGAACTAAAGAAACCAGAATTCAGTCTTAAGACAGCCGTTATTTAGCTCGTCACTCTTTAAAGAAAAGCTTTGTGTTGGTTTACTGTAAAGAGAAACCAAAGATTTGTAATAATTAAAGATTATAAATTGATAATTTTGTAAATATATAAACATAGTTGTTCAGTTTATGGTGGAGATTGTGTTTTCTATTTTCCGAAATCACACAAGTCACGAATCCTAAAGGAAAAAGTTAATTCGCGGGGCGTTCGGCAGCTTCAACAAAGGAGCCGATTCACATGAATTTCTGTGCAATTGAAAGGATATTCAATTTGCGGGGCCATCAGGAAGCGGTTTTTGATTTAGAAATAGTTTTTTTCCGTTGAAGCAAAAAAAAATGTTTTTTTTTCACTTCGCTATTCAGAGGTTTTTTTGAAAACAAAAACCGGTAAGGCCCCCCAAATTTTATATAGTTTAATCATTATCAACCCTATTTATTTCGGATAGCAGGGCTGTGGAACGGGCCCCGTACAGACCAAAACCCGCCGTGCACGGTTTCGTTTGCTTGGAGTTGGAGCCGCCATTTTGGATTTTTTTTTTTATAAATAAAATTGGAATTGATAGAAGAACAAAATACGCGAAAACCCATTTGCTAAAATATTTATTTTATGTAAAAAAAAAACAAATCCCAAAGTTCATGCATTTTTCATGTCTCTCAACGGCAACCTTCCCTTAACAAAAAAAAACCAACTTTTAATAATTATTTTTATACCCAAGATGAAATCTATAGGGTATCCTAAGTTTGCCATTCCGTCTGTAACGAACACAAATAATTATGGTAAGCAAAATGGATTGGATACCCACGCAACGCATAATATTAAAAGTTATTTTGATTTTTGCATGTCCGGCTGTCCGTCCGTCTGTCCGTCTTTGCGCACAATGAGAACGCGTGTACTTAGAGAGCTGAAATTTTGTTGCAAGGACTTTAAAAAAAAAAGTAAAATTAAGTTCGAAAATGAGATAAATCCTTTGTGGGGTTGCCATACAAAAATTTCGTTTACCACTATATATTTGGACACTGCCTGAGAACGCGTTGACATACAGAGCTGAAATTTGTAACATGCCTTTTTTATAGTAATAGCAAAAAAAATTCAAAATTGGACTAAATCGGGCTACCCTTTCTTGGTGTTGCTATATAAAAATTTAGATTTTATACATATACTTTGAAAACGATCAGTCCTAGATATTTTTATTGTATTAAAAACTTCTTCAGAATACGAAACCCTATAAAATTGGTTATAATCATTTTTTCTGTCCGACGAACCGTTCTAGAAATATATGCGAAAAACCGCTTCAAAAATCAAACTTGCATAGATCGGAATTTTATACGGCCATTCATCTTGGCTATCATATGTATTTGTCTTAGATCAATTGTAGCTTTTGAGTTTTAATTTTTAACTAATTATCATCACACTTGAGTTTGATTTTTTTCGCTCAAAAAATAATACTGAAAATACTATTCCTGGTCCAATTTGCGTTACATTACTAATTTTGTTTCTGGTACTTTTTGAGTAGTAAAATACACTGCGGCTTCATGGAAAAAGAGCGCTTGTTGGCTCTGACTTAACTTGAACGTCATGTGAAAATAATTTTCATTACTTTTAGCTTTTTTTTTTTAATAATTTCTTAAGCTCTTTGTTCAGATTTATGCATGTAAGAACGTTTCCCATCACGATTGCGGGAGCAACGTTAAGAATTTATTTTAGAAACGTAAACTTGGTACACATACATAAATTAGAAGGAATTTTTTTTATTTATTATTATTTATTATTATATTAATGCACAGACAAAGTACAATAATACATTACCGTACAGATTAAACAAAAATATTAAATAAAAAGTAAGATGAAGAAAATATTAACAATAATATAAAAGAAAAAGAAAATACATAATGCGAAAAAAAAATATAAAATAAAAAAGCGAAAATAAAGCTAACTAAAACTAATTAAAAAAGAAAAACTAAAAGAATATGTATGAGATGGAACACAGATTATGGAATTTTATGTTAAGCCTATCCTTTCACCTCCTAGTGAAACGAGGTAACCTTGGGGCCGGAGGTGCATCTTTGGAAAAAAGCATAATTTACCATCTTGGAATTTCCCTTCAACGCCGATCATTTCGGTGCACAATCACCGCCAACTTAACTAACTATCTGCACTGCTTTTTTGCGGCGGTACTTAGAATTTCTGCTCAACAATCATCAGTCTACAGTTTGTATTTTTTCACACAGCGCTTATTCAAGTTTCGGAAAAATATTATTATCTACTATGACTTTTGCCTACCGGCGCATTTCTCTACGTATTTTTATCAACATTTTTCGTATACCTTGTACCTTTTTTAATAACAAATAACAATTTAAAACGTTTTTCTATCAGAAGAAATAAAAAATCATCTCAATGCCAGATATTCATAAATAAACAGCTGATGTGTATAATTTTGACAAATAAATTTTTCCTAGTGTTTCAAAGCTAGAAATAGTACTGTCCCAAAGTGTCCTACATAACGGGGTAAAAGTAGGACATCAGTACAGGGCGATTTTAAGAATTGCTTTGCTCGGAGAGCAAATTATCACCCACATTTTAAATAAGGAAAGTCAAATTCATTTGAAACCGCAGTATCAGCGAAAATGGACGAACATTATTGACATGAGACAGCAGAAACCTGCCAAAGTGTCCCAAAGTTACCCTGTTTTACCGTAAATAAATCATTGATTTAGCGCAAAACTGAATGCATAATATTCTTGAAAATTATTGAGAATTTTTTTCGTTATAGTTTTTTGCAGCTTTCCTTTCCCATTTGCTCACTGCTTTGTGTAATAATATTATTCCTATTATTTAGTGGATGTACTGTTGCGTCTTTAAGAAATTTCAAGCAATAAATATGTAGACAAAACACTGAGATTTTAGAGAAATTGCATATTATTTATAATTTCGTATTTAATTTAACTAAACATAAATTATCTGTAATTTGTTGTATTTGACAGGTTATATCTGAGGTCCTTAAGAATCAACTTCAGCACAGAAAACGCTCTTTCTACGCTGACGTGTATGGAACACGATGCAAAATCAATGTCAATCTTTATAAGAAGGAAACCGTATATTTATGGCACTCCCAATAGTCTAATAGGCTCCAATCTATACCAACTCGCTTTTCTTCTTATGAGTCGATTTCGTTCATTACTGCAGTCAATTCAAAATCGACGCCAGCTGCACCTTCGTCTTCTGAAAATTAATCAACCTCTAATTCAATAATTGATTGCCCTAAAAGAGAAGTAACACTTTGAACAGAAGATGCGACTCTCCTTCCCATGTCATGAGAATGGTAGTTCATTATTAAATTACATATTGCTAAAACGACCACTCACCGACCCGGACCCCGAAGAACAGGGTGTACGGTCACCGTTAAAAACTCTTTGTATGAAGAATTTTCCAACGACTGCTATCCAGGGTGTTTTGTGAAAATCAAGCATGTTTTCTGAATCACCCTGTAACTATCTCAACAGGGTCCCCCCTCCCCTGCGAGACAATTTTTTGTTTGTCTAGGTGAATAATATCACATCCACCCTATGCAAAATCATGGCAGAAACACCCAGTTCCTATACACGTACATTTCACACGAAACCGATCGCCTTGGATCCCGACCGATTTGGATGAAACTTTCACAGTTTGTAGAGAATATCAAAATAGCTATCCATATATTTTTTTGTTTCCCCCTTCCAACCCCCACCCCTCCCGCTCACTAGGAAGGCTTAGAAATTCGTGATTTTACGATGAATTGTCATTTTCAAAAAATCATCTCGAGAACGGAGCAACCGAATTTTCTAATTCTAATTCCAAATAATAACAGTATTTTTTTTTTCAAAAAAATTTTAATTCTTAATATGTACTAGTTTTTTTTTTAAAAAAAATAGTATTATTCACTAGAGAGGACTTCTAGCACTTATTTTCTATTTCGATTTTGAAGCTACAAACCATATCTATCTATGTACAAAAAATTGCTATTGCGTTCGGCTTCGTTATTGAGTTACGAATTTTTGAAGTCTCCGTATGTCCAAGGTAACCTGTATGGAAGCAAACCACCCCTACCCAAAATCTCGACTAAATATTTTCAGATTTGCAAAATTCCTTTTGCTACTTTTTTTCTGATTTTTTTGTAATTATTTTTAGCAGTACAGGCTGTCCCTATGACAACTTGAACAGATGTTATTCGGCTAAAAAGGCCGCGTAGTGCTGGTTGCAACTGGAAGAGTGACAAGGCTTGGACAATTCCCTTTTTTTCGTAAAAAGAAATGTCATTTTCTCTGATAGAAAGGGAAAATCAGTTTTTTAGTTCCAAAAATCAATGGAACATTCAATGAAATTCGGTATTTGACACCGGAAGACCTATATAGTACATAAATTCCTGAAATGTTGAGCTTTCTCGGATATAAGGAAGAGAACATTAAATAAATTGCGGATTATTCTACATTTTTTATGGAACACTTACAACTATATTTTCGTTAATATAATTCACAATTTGTTTTTGAAAACAAGTCAAATATTTTTTTCACTATTTTGTTTGAGCGTTCCCAGCGCCTCAGTTATAAACTTCCATACTATGGTAGCATGGCACATAAGCTAGCTCATTCTTATGTTTTTACATTTTAGGGAGAAAGTGCCTAAAAGGTATTGAAATAGAAGTACCTCCATTTTAGGTACAAAAACCTAACCCTATTTCTGAAGTGGAGCAATGTCCCTTAATTTTATAAAAATATACCTAAAACTGGTGGTACAAATTGTTGCCACTGACTCTAGGGAAATTTTTTTTACTGTCTAGCTAAATCTTTTTACGTTTAGCAACGTGTTACTAGATGCAGATTTTGAAGTGTTCGGAAATGCACAACCCGGCACAGACGCGTCGCCACACCCTAAGTCCAACCAAACAAATATTGAGACAAAATATCCAAGATCAGCATCCTTCATTATAGCTCTTGGCGTAAGTTAACAAAAAGAAAACTAACAGCGTCACTTTTTTCTTTTTCTCTCTTATAAATGCAATCGCAACGAGAAAGTACAGTTCGCTTTAGATATGGATAGATTTTTTACTGGATTACTATCCAACTATATGCAAGTTGAATTTGTTTAGAACAATAGTAGTAAATACGAGTTGTTAAATCCAACGACTATGTGGAGTTAATGAAAGACCATCATCAATAGACCAGTCATCAATTCTATTCAAATCATTTATTTGCGACATGCCGGTTTAGTTAAAAGAAAAAACATTTTTTCCAACAAGAAAATTTTGCCAATGAAATTTTTTTCAGATTTGAATAAAATCCAACTAATAATACAATAATATAAAACATATACAAGTTCAGAAAAAAACAGGCTTTTTTGAAAGTTAATGCCTATGAATTTTATTAGACTTTTGATTAAATGGACAAATTTTGGTATAAGTAAGATTGTTTTTGACTTTTACACACATTTCCTACAGGTTCTTATTAGATGAACTCTCGGTTATAGTGAACCAATTGCAGCGGTCCTTTGAAGTTTTTTATAAGCGGATTAAACTGTATTTATTTCTGAACTTGTCCAATGGTGGACTCGAACTTGAAATTTTTAGAATCGGTCAGATGGAATATAAGAATTTTTAGAAAAATTTGAATCGTAAAAATAATAAGTTTTTCTAAAAATTCTTCTATACTGTAATTGTTTATGTAAAGATATCTGTTTTTTGAATGCGCTTATAATTGATTCGTGAGGTGTATTATTCCCCTGATCGTCATATCCTGATAAGCTCATCAATGAGCACCTCATGAGCAATCAGGTGAACGTACTGATAAAATTTATTCGCGTTTGAATCAAAACCGGGAAAAGAGTCATTTATTTACTTATTCACAATTAGTGTGCATTAGATATTGCATCTCTTTCACTTATTTAGAAATGTATACTTTCCTTCTCTTTTGTGCATTTTATAATATTAGATGAGTATATAATGAGTGTCACGATGAGCTTATTAATGAGCATGTCAATGAGTATCACGACGATCTCAGTAATGAGCATTTCAATGAGTGTCACGATGAGCTTATTAATGAGCATAGCAATGAGTGTTACAATGAGCTTATTAATGAGCATAGCAATGAGTGTCACCATGAGCTTATTAATGTAATGAGCATATCAATGCGTGTCATGATGAATTCATAAATGAGAATCTGATTTTACGATTGATTTTATATATTTTTCCGAATTCGACGCTGAGGAGTAAGGATATAGACATAACATTTTGTTCAGCAAAAGGGCGACTGTCTTTTCGCGGAAAAACAAATCAAAACATTAATTTAAAATAAATATTTTAAAAATTTAAATAAATAAATAACAAAAATCAATTCAAATTTTCCTATAGTAGAAATGTCATGTGACACGGTGATGATGACAAGGAAAAGTACTTATTTATTGCTGGTTTAGTAGGGGAGGGTGGGGCGAACGGGGTAGCTAAGGTTTGATGTTAAATAAAGTCCAGAATATCATAGCTAAAGTAAAATACTTTTGGTTCATTTAATCTTTAGTAATAAATTTTTAAAATTGTTGATAATTTAGGAACATTGATTCACTTATTTAAACATAATGAAGGACTCAGCCAAAAAGGTCATCTCTCCGGTCTTGTCACATAGGTGGGGTAACATGGGGCAAGATGGTGTATGGAAATAAAAGTATAAAGTGTAACTTATAATTAATTCACAATTAAATAACCGTTAATAGGAACAAAATCATATTTTAGTTTTACAAAGTTTCTATACATGTTAGAAAACATGACAATAGATCCTTAGTCAGGTAAACACATTATACAAACATGAGCTACCTCCCCGTCGTCATCTCATCAGCAACTCCTGCACGGAAACAGTGTGTCCATTTTTTACATTCTACACAATTTATCCAATAGATTCCTAGTACGAGCCGTGGCAGTAAAAATATTGGATATTATCAGAATCGTCGTCACTATCATAAAATGGATGTGTAGGTATTACTTTTAGGTGTTTCCTTGATTTTGGTATTTTTTTCATTATCTTATCTTTTTTTAGCCCTCTTTTCTTCTATCTTTTTAGGTCTTCCAGCTGTTTTCTTTTCTTTTTCTTGTTCTGCTTCTGTTTCCCTTGCTATATCTTCTTTTAATGGTTTTTTGTATGGAATTATTACTGTAGTCTTTCCCATTATTCTTGTCACTATTTGGGTTCTTGATGCTACAGGTACTGGCAGTATTTCTTTTGGTCTTATTAGTTGAAACGCAGTATCGTGTGGTTAACTGTATGATTGTGTATCTGAAGATATTCCGGAATTCTGGATGTTATCTGACCAACTTAAGCATCCAGGCTGAGGATCGTTTGAATTGTTTTCCGCAAATTGGGGATCTTGTCCTTGGATTGCTTTTTGTGAAAACAATCGGATCGAAAGGAACAATCCCACATTTCCTAAATGCATTTATCCCCGTAAACAGTAGCAGCTTGTATAAATGCTTTTCCATATAATTCCGCTACTTGTTGGACTGAAACAACAAGCCCTGGGTTACAGCGGAGCCAAGAGCTAACCACTTGGTCATAAAAAGTATATAAAGGATTCATGAAGCCGGTGAGTCGTATGGGGTGGGAAAAAAATAATGACAATCCCATTTTCCCTAGCCAAGTAGATAAATTTAATGTTTTTGGAATGTGTAGCATGGCCATTGAAAAGTAATAATACAGAACGTTCTTTAGTAGCTCCACTAAAATCATTGAATTTCTTGAACCACTGTAAGAACAGTTCTGTCGTCATCCAGCCTCTTTCACTGTAGACCCCCCATGCACCTTCAGCCATTAATTCCAGCTTCATGCGTTTACGAGGAAATATCACCATAAATGGGATGTAGTGGCCGACTGCACTAAAACAAACTTCGATTGTTATTGTAACGCCCCTTTCTGCTGAAGGCACCGAATTGCTTTGATCCCTTCTTGGCCATAACTTTGCATTTGCTTTTTGGGACGATTGAGACACCTATTTCGTCCGCATAATATACTCAATCAGCAGGAATTTTTTTCAGAACGAGTGTTTCACCTAATAGCTTGAAAAAGCTATCAACAACAACTTTATTGAAACATGCGGCTCTTGCAGCTGATGTGCTCTCTGATTTTCTGATAGAAATTTGTGGATGGCGCTTTATAAATACCAAAAGCCAATCTTTCCCTGCCTTCCCAGATTCAGCGTTAAATTTATGTAATTTATTATTATTATTTTTTTTGCTAATTGGTATGTTAAAGATCTTAGTTCATTCGTCGTCAAACCAAATAGTCTTTGTGTCAAGTATAATGAATATTTCGGCCTCTTCTTCTTCTGTGAAGACAGTGGATTTAGGACCGAAAGGAACTTTTATTGTTCTCATTCCTTCAACGAAAGTACGAGTTAAGTTAACTTCCCTTTCTAGAGTAGTTTGCGAAAATCCAAAAGTTTTTGCAGCCGAATAATACCCCATACTATTCTCAAGTACGGCGGTAATTGCATTTTTCATTTCCTCTTCTGACAAACTCCCTCTATCAGTTTTGCGGACGTAATTCCGCACTATTCTGAAATATAATTTAATAAAATTATTTGCAGGAAAACGAGTGAGGTAAGATGGGATACATACCCTATCATGCCCCTTTTAGAGTACCCCAACTTGCCCCATTAGATGTTATTAGAAAAAGCAAATTGTAAAAACATTATGCAATAGAAACATGTTTAAAAATATGCTCACCTTTAATCCTTATTTTTTAAAGATTTCCGAAAATAACGCATGTAGCGTTCACAAAATCCTTTGATGAAAATGTTCGAAAATAATAAGAAAACACGTCAAATCAGTTTTTTCTCAATATTGACGAAACGCGGCTTCTCATTTCAAGTGTTCTAAACTGATTGAAAGGTCGAGGATAGCGGATGAGTTACGTATTTGTTGCATTTTTGTAGAGTGCGTTGTTCTAAGTATCGAAGGGGTACCCCGTCTTACCTCACTTCCCCGTCTTGCTCCACTTTCCCCTACGTAGGGAATAGTTTCATGATATCCAATGAGCCCGTCGATAAGATTTAATGAATGCTCATCAGGAGGGTCATCGGGACTTAATTTTCTATATGTTTCTTCATGAATTGCAAACACCTTGATGCTTTTCAGTCAAATTAGTATTGGTTTACAATATAACTGCCTCTTGCGGGCAAGAGAAAAGATAATACTGTGAGCAATTTCTACTAGGGTAGTTAATCCAATATTTCGAAGGGGTATCAATTTTTTTTCGAATACATAATTGAATCTTGACTAGTAGCATAATACAATCGCCTCGCTTCTCTAACTTTCCTGTTTGGTGAACTCAAATTTTTGGTGCAAAAAATTTAAAAATGATCCTTTATAAAATTGCAGTGCACTTCTTTCCCTACTCCACCACCCTCTATAATTAAATTAATTTTTTTTTTATTATTTCCCAAAACTTTTTCTCACTATTTCTCATCATCAACAAATAACTCACCTTGCGCTGCGCTAATTAATATCAAAATCTCCAAATTAAAAACAAAATCAATTAAACATTTGGAAAAGGCTTTCCTTCATTTTGCTCACCACTTTGCCATATTTTACCCTTTGGAAATAATTAAACAGAAATTCATGGGGACCCATTTATTTAACTTTAATTACGCCCCGGACATGGATTGAATTCGGCATTCGTACAGATACCTCTCGACTAAATATATGTACCTAAGTACATGGCAGTCAGTGCGTTCTGCCGCATAAACGGTCATAAAACATACATCCGCACATATATATATATATATATGTAGCATAACGCCTGCTCAAAAAATTATTAACCAAATCGATAAATTGGCCGATTGACCGCCCCACGTTATTTGTTTTGTTGATTGCCTCCATTATCAGTTGGAGGAATTCTCCTGTATCATCTGATAAGCGGCTGGCGGCCGGCCGTCCCAATACCCAGCGGATATGGAATGGGCTCTGGCAATATGTCCTGCTGCTGCTGCTGCTGGACGGTCAGAGACCAGGCTAACCTGGCAGAAATGAAAAGTGGTCCTGGACGCTCTGGGTATAGGCCTGGATGGCGGCAGCAGCAGCAGCACACTAAAATTCACCGCCATAAATTTGATATTTCCGAAAAAAGACAAAGACAGAAAAAAAAACTTTTAATGAATTTCCATTTAGCGAGCGCGTGTCAATTATTTGTGGCTGAAAATAAATTTTAATGTTTTTAAATTAAATGGCTCGCATTGTGATAATTGATTTTAATGGTTTGTGCAAATTATTATGAATTTTTGTGTGCGGTATGGAGGGTGGTGGGGATGCGGGACAGACCAACATTATATTTCGGTGGTCGAAGTGATTTATGGCGTTTACGTCCTATTTGCCACTCTCGATTATTTATATAATAATTTCGTCCGTCCATCCGTGTTGTTGCGGGTAGAATTTACTTTTTTTTTAAATTGTTATCTTGGATTTTCCTGGTTTTTGAAAATTTTTCAAATTTTTGCATACACAAGAGTGGGGGAACTTAGTTTTAGTTGTCTCTACATATCCTGGGTGCAATAAACTCAGCTAAGATCATGTACTGTATCAGAAATATTATATTTCTTTTTTCATCCTATATAAGGATCGCTATTATCTAATGGTTATGTCTCTAGTGCTAAAATTGTTGATGCTCGATACATGGTCTATAGAAAAGACAAGAACTTATATCTGTTCTGGTATGAGGAATGGTGGTGGTTGTCTTATCGCTGTAAATTAAATCTCTTTGCTCTTTCTGTTTACATCACCAAGACATCTTCGATGAGATTCTGTGGGTTGCTAGATATTAAACTATAAAATCATACTTTATATGTGGGCTGTCTTTACATACCCCCTAATAGCACCTACGACTCTTACAATTCCATCTTTTCTAGAGTTAATGAGAGAATTCTAAAGTTACCCAAATATTCTCACGTTTTATTCTTATTGGATTTCAAGCTGCCTTATATTTCTTGGTTTTTAGACGGAACTGAAAATTGTATGATGCCTTCAGGTGTTTTCAGACAAGCAGCCTATTCCATGATCAACAATATGCCTCTATGCCACCTAAACTAGTTTAACAGTGTAAGAAATTTTAAGGACAGGATTCTTGACTTAGTATGAACTGATATCAATCTGAATAACATTTCCCCATCTCCACTCTTACCTAAGCCTTCTTGTATTAAATTTGTAAAAGAAAGAAACTTTATGTGGGGGGATTAAGTTAGCTTGAATAATTATCTTAGCGATATTGATTTTACTACAGTTATTACTTCCGATCTGGTAAAGCCTTTTGAAAAATTTAATGAGATATTTAAACACTGTTATTCGTCAATATATACCATTAACTAGAAAGAAAATTAGACGTTTTCCGACCTGGTATAGTCACTAGCTTATCAAAGTTCTTCAATTCAAAGAGATATAAGTAAGCCAACCAGCACTCGGAACACTACAAAACTTTCTCATATCTTAGGAAGTTATCTAAGTTTTTAATTAGCCAATGTTTTAAGAAATACGTAAAGGCAACTGAACTTTCTCTTCGAGATAATCCTGAAGATTTCTGGGCCTTTAATAAACATTTCACAAATTTGAATACTTCACCAAAGAGATGATCTTCAAAAAAAAAAAACTGCCTCGTCATCTCCCAGACAAATCTGCGATTTTTTTTTTTTCTGAATACTTTTTATCAGTATATTCTGGGGAAAAATGGAATCTTGATTTTGCAGCCTTTCAGACCCACAACAATAATTGCTAATATCAATATGAGTTCGATCTCTTCAGATAACATACTTGAAATATTGGATAAGCTTAATTGCAACAAAAATCCAGGACCAGATGGGATACTTAACCTCTTTTACTATAAGTGCTCTTCGAGTCTTGGGAAACTGTTAAGTAGTTTATTTTCAATAGTCAAAAAGTTTTCCACCAATATTAAGGCAAGTTTTCTTTACCCTCAGTCTTTAAAGGAGGCGAGTCTAGATTTGTAACTAACTTTCGTCCAATATCCATTTCCAATACGCTAGCTTTAATTTTCTCCAAACTATGTCTTTCCTATCAAACTCGCAACATGGATTCCTCCCTGGACGCTCGACGGTTACAATTTTAACTCTTTTTACTAATACCATTGCTTCTGCTCTCGATGAAAATAAACAGGTAGATTCCATACACAGCGACTTTGCCAAGGCCTTCGATAAAATTCGCAACAATCAATGTCTTATAAAAATGTTAAAAATTGATTTTCATATGGATGCTGTTTTTTTTTTTTTTTGTCAATCATACTTACGAGAAAGGACGGGTATGGTTGTCTTCAACGGCTCTCAATCCAATTCCTTTAAACAAACATCAGGTGTTCCTCAGGGTACTATACTTGGTCCTTTTATCTTTCTGATATACATCAATGATTTACCAGTTGACGTAATTTTGGACACTTTGCTGTACGCTGGTGGCGCTAAAATTTTCAGAGCAATTTCGGACATTCATGATTGCGAGAGCCTCCAAGATAATATTGCAAGGCTTCAAAATTTGTGGAAAAATAATTATGTTGAGCTAAATATAAAGAAGCTTTCTCAAGAAAGCGTGACGCAATATCATTCCAATACAAAATTAACAATTTGACATGTATTAGAGATGTCAAAGAAGTTAAAGATTTGGTTGTCACTTTTGATGACAAGCTTCTTTTTGCTCCTCATTTAAACCTTATTACGCTCAAGCATATCGCCTTCTAGGTTTCATTTTCGGAGTATGTAGATCATTCAAATCAAGTGACGTCTTTATTTCTGTGTACATTTCATTGATCAGAAGCACTCTAGAATACGCTTGCCAAATTTGTAACCCGTTTTACTCTTGCTATAATAATCATCTTGAATCTGCCCAGTGAAAATTCACAAGAATACTACTATATAAACTGGAACATAGTGAATTCGAGTACAATTCTAGTTTTGGCAGATTTAACATTCTATCATTAGAGCATCTTCGCGTTTATCTTGACACGGTTTTCTTATGTAAAATTCTGAATGGCGTTGTGCACTGTCCTGACTTGCTTTCCAAAATTGGACTTAATATTTCCTCCAGATACGCAAGATAATACACTCCCTTCAGATTACCCTTCTCTAGAACTAACCTACGGGAAAAGGCTCCACTATACAGAAATCAGAAACAATGATATTTTCAGCTTGGGCACTCTGACGTTTAAAAGATTAATCGTAAACGAGATTGGACACTGATCATAAAGTTAATATACAATTTTTCGATTTATTAGCTTTTTGTTTTTTTATGCATTTCTTTTGCTTTGCTTTACTCCTTTTCTTTTTCTTAACTTTTTTGTTTTTTTTTTCCCATTTTTATCTTCACTATTTTTTCTTTGCATCTTATTTTTCGTCATATATCTTATTATTCTTTGTTTTTTATTTGTTATTTAATTTTTTACTTGTAATATTATCTGTGAACTTAATTTTATTTTTATTTACTTTTTAGTACTATTATTATTTTATCTTAATTTTTTTTTATTTGTTTATCCTTTTTTTGCAATATATAATTTCATTCCTTACTGTCTACTTATTATTTCACTTGAACTTGTTTTTGCTTCTCTTCGTTTTATTTTACTATTTTTTTTTTATTTTATCTAATTAACTCTTAAGGAAGGTACCGTCATTCGGGGTGAGCTCGGACGATTTTTGCCCTTTTTTGTAAATAAAAATTACAATTTTCAGAAGAAAATTTGCAAAAAAATTATATAGAATCTCGCATGTCTCTATTGTCAAATTCCATAGTAAAACCAAATAAATTGTCATTCCTCCCACCATTTTTTAGTTTGTTAAAGAGTGTCCGCTTCCACCCCTATGTGTGGGGTAAAGGCGGACGACCATATACTTATTAAGCGTGAAAAATTGTCTTAGACCCTAGTATACGAGGTAAATTTGGACAAAAAAATTATATTGTTTATTGATAAATGTTACGTACAAAAAAAAAACAAAGAGGCATTATTAAAGTTTTTATTCGTAGAAAACATATAAATTTATATTAAAAAACATAAAACTGCATCTCTTATCGACTAATAGGTAACATAAACAAGAATTCTGGTGATAATATTAAAACAACTAATAACTGATAATATAACATTAATGTAAAAAATATCTTATAAAATATTTCTACTCTATTTTAATATTTTTCAATGAAGACAAAAGCGGGAAATGATATCTTTGGCGCCTTAAATCTTGAAACTTTTTAAATACTTTCACGATTTAATCTTCCTCTATAATGCTTTCATCCTTAACTGGCGAATATGTGAAATATTCCCCCATATTTTCTGAGTTTTGTTTTCTTAAGAAATTTACTAAAAATGTATTTTTATTTCTTACTGACATAACTTCGGTAACACAACCAACATAGTATTTATTAGTTTTGGTCTTTAAACAACAGAACTTAACTACTACGAAAATACCTACTTCTATTGCAGCGTCAGCATCATTAGTATCATTTTGGTTTTGAAGGAATATATTTTCATTATCTTTATCTTGCATTTCTACAGTTTCTTCTTGATCACTCTCATTCTCACAGTCACGTTCTTCTTCAAGTTCTTCATCTCCGCTTAAATTTTCTAAGACTATCTCGGTTTCACTATCAGATGTCTCTATATCCCTTAAGGAAATCGTCAAAGTTCATAGAATCAAACCAATCGGATTTGGTGCGGTTGTATACAGCAACATCAGGACAATCTTCTATCCAGGTTGATACAAATGTACAGACTTGTAAACTACATATGGGGTAGAAGTACACCCGATCCACTAATGGCCGTCATGATCGAAGTGCTGGATTTGCTGGAATCTACTATTCTTTCTCCTCGTCTACATACAACTTTTATTTTATCGGGATCATCAGCGAGATTGCTTTCATCGTAGTTTATAATGTTAGATGATGGAATATTTTCAATTGTTTTTCCCAAATTTTCAAAATAGGTCTGTATTATTTCCTTTGTAATATTTGCTATCGATCGCTTGATATTTTTGGCAAATTGTTCAGTTAAAATGTTATTGCGACAGAGAAATTTATAAAACCAATCTATTCCAGGATAATTATTTTTAAATTGTTTTATCTTTTCTCCTTTTCTGTCCAAATATCCTTTAACTAGCAATCTCATATCTTGCCTTGTAACAGGAAAAACCCAATCGCAGAATTTTACAATTCCTTCGGCCAAAATTTTTTCTTCGTCAACTGAAATTACGCATTGTCCACCATGTTTCTTACTTTTTTTCCCTTCATCTTATCATGTAATGTAGATTTTGGCACTCTATAATACTCTGCAGCTTGTCTTAAACTTGTCTTGCCTTTTTTAATATCATTGAGTGCTTTAGCTAAGTTTTCTTCAGTGTAATTCATGAAAGTAATTCCGATTTTCTTTTTGTAACATCTAACCATGGTGTCCATCTTCACCCCTACAAAATGATTTTTTTTACAAAAAAGTGTACTATTTAAGAAAAAACAAACATTTAAAAAAAATGTTTGCTGTGAGTTTACTAAAGATAAACCACATGACAAAGAATAACTCATTTCGTTTTTCCATTTTTAGTATTTCCTTATGTAGCTACAACAGTTTCTTTTCGAGTTATAAAATTCTAAGAAAAAAATGTTATTTATAAAATCCTTACTTACGTGCTCTACGGAGAATTATTCACAGAAACCATTCACCCAAAACAGCATTCAGGCTTCTACTGACGAGAATATGCCGGTCATTTTAGTTTTAAGCGTCATGGTATATGCCCTTTTAAATAAAACGTGGACGACCAATACCTTTTTGTCCGAATTCACCCCCACAGTCCGACTTCATCCCGAATGATGGTATTGATATTTTGCCTGTAGATCAGATAAAGGAGTTTACACCTCAAGTCTCACTACCGCATTTGTATTAGAACTTTCCAACAAAAACTGTTCATTGAATCACAACACATCCTTTGAGCTTAAGTTGTACAAGACAAATTTGTTTAGGGTTACATTCCACCAGCCAGGCAATTATATGCATCCAATTTTATTCATTTTCAAATAAAATCATAATAATTGAAACCGTGAGATAATATGCAGCAGCATCCTTAGAACAGAAACTATGTAACTATATTTCACTTTATCCGCGTTACCCTATTCTTGCAGAGAAAATTTCCTTTTGGGCATGATCTTATATGAGGTATTTCCGGCAATGACAGATTTGTTGCCCAATTAGTTGAATTCATCATGGTTTGTACTTGTTAAAATTTCCTTCCAAAAAGTCAGGGAGAAAAAATCGAAAGGAAGAGCCCAACTTCTTCGTCGTTTCCCTCGTTTTTTAGCAACGATCTTTTTACAATACAAGAGAGAAATGGGGGATTAAATCTGTTCCGGAATTTATGAGATTTATATTCGGAGAATGACGCCTGCGTGGAGGTGGAATTGATGAATTTATTGCATTTTTTGATTTTTCTAATTAGGCTCATGTTTTATGTGTATGAAATTAACATTTCTAAGTATTTATAAGATTTGTGGGGAATGCTTTTGTAGTTTCTTTTGGAAACGATAAGTATGCGCCGATATTATATGGCATCTTGGTGAAAAACTTTACCAAGCATCTTGGTTCTTGCAATTCGGAATCATCATCCTCATTTAGATCCAGACATATCTTATGGGATATAAGGAATAGAAGGGATTCCTCTCTAGCGGACTCTGTTCTGTGTGACAGCTATCAGTTGGAGTCCAAGATATCCCAACATTTGTGACTTCTGCATGTTTATACTTAGTTATTTTTCTTGTGATTCTTGGTCTCTCTATATGCACCAAAAGTAAAGTTGCTTAGTTGATTGAAAACCAATTTTAATTTCATTATTACTCCTGCCGTAATCCAACTGTATTTACAGCCCTTCGTTTGATTGGGTGACCTTCAACGTTTTACAATTATATAAATATACATATAAAACAGTCCTGTCATTTGAATTTAAATGCAGTCATTTTGTTTTGATTTGAGATCTCTGTAAATCTCTATATCCAGGATAAATGTTAAAAGAGCTTCTCGGATACAATCTTGATCTGGTCATCTTCACAGCTCCCCGTTTATAACCTGGTCCCACGAGTGAATTTCGCCTCTCGCAACCATATACATATATTAGCTGTGTTCTTTTATGTACCTTGTTCTAGAGCTCCCATACTGAAGAGAACAAATTGTTCTGTCGATTGAAGCGAACTATTTGTACTGTTCGCTTCATTTATAAATCTTCTATGAAAATGTATCAGGCGTTATTTTGTGTATCTTTTGTTCTGCGCTGTTCTGCGGACACAAAAGAATATAGCTATTAGTGGCGAATTTACTCCGTAAAGGTAGAAATACACGATGAGAGACTTTTGGTCTCTAGTCTCCGATTTACAGAGACTAAAATCTCCGAAATGCTTAAACGGCAAGAGACTTTTGTCTATGAAGACCAAAAAATTAGGTCTCCAGAGACCATAATAAAAAATTCTCTAGAGTCTCGTCTCCGAAGTGGATACACAAAATTTTAAGTTTTATCTCTAGAAATCTCCATAGATCTTTGTTAATTGTTAAAAAAGAAGTGGTTAGAAAGAATTATCTCAAAAGTTATTAATATTTTTATGTTACGAGAAAAGTGCAAAAGCATAAAAAAATCATATATTTGTGTCATTTTTTTTCAAAACAATTTGTCAAACTCCATTTTATGCCTTTTACTTTCCGAGTAGACCTACACTTAACTGAGCAGAACACAGTCCGGAGTCCTGGAGACGACAAACGAATAAACTTCGGACACCGTAGGCCGAACCTAGAGACCTGCTTGTTTTAAAAACACGACGAGAGAACGGAGACCAAAAAAGGCGCTCGAGACTACATAAGTCTCTTTAGAGATTTTTTGCGTCTCCGAATTGTATACATACATGGGTCTCTGGTTCTCCAGGGACCAAAAAGTTGGTCTCTGGAGGCCAAAGTCTCTCGCCGTGTAGCTTAACCTTTACTCATACGTTTGTTTTAATTGAGATTTTATCTACTGGATTTCCATATCCGGGTTAGCTGAAAAAATTAACTCGTCGACTTGTTGATAAGAGAATTGATGTCGTGATCTCTACCTTCGGATAAAGTAATTATGCTATCGAGGTAACAGAAATTCCTCCATTCTTTTGAGTTATCCTGAATTTCTTTTATTCTATGTAGATTGGGTGATTCATAAAGAGAAAAAATCTTCGCATCAAACATTAACAACGTTGAACAACCCTCCTAAGGCTGAATTCACACTGGACGCTTTAATCATGCTTTAATGATTTTTCAGAGCAAACATGATTAAATCATTTTGTTTTACCGGTGTGAATGCAAAGAGGGATAGCGTAGAAATTTATGTGGCGCTTTGCTTGAATCAAGACTGAAGCATGATTAAAGCGTCCGGTGTGAATTCAGCTTTAAAGCTTGCATATGGACAAAACTTTTTCTGGATAGACCAATGAAAATGTTCACTGACTGGAGGGTAGGCAATTAAGAGTTGTGATCCGTTTCATTACTGCTCATAAAGTTTTTTTATTACCTTCAACTTTTTAAAAGCGAACCGCCCGTATTACCTTAAAAAAATATTAGAATTGGTTGAATACTTCCTATATCTACGTTTGTGTGGCCACCGCCAAGATAGACACTTTTGGAGCCTCAGCAAGATCCAGTGCTTCAACAAGTGTTTCAGTGGTTGCACAAGCTGAACCTAAAGCACATAGGGTCTTTGACTTGACCTCCATATTTATGATATAAAATTTGAAAAATAAAAAAATCGCTGGTAATGCTATGGTGTCGTGGTTTCTTGACGCGTCGCGTCTGCTGAATTCGGAGCTCATTTCTATCTCTCTTGGTCAGGTCAGCAGACCTACACTATAGTGGGTGATGACGCTGAATAAAATCTAAAGAGTTAAAGTGGGTTGAGGAAGGTGTTTTATTTCTAGATCTTGCCACTTTAAGTGAACCTCTAATATATATTCATCTGTAGAAAAACTACATGGAGGCCTTAGGCTCTGCTTTAATAATAAAGTATCAGATCAGTTGGAACCGGGTCGATTTCGCAATCCTACTCAGTTCTTCGCTAGAAAGGACATAATCTACTCCGTGTGTGCAAGTACGTAGGTAATTGTAGGCTAGGCGTGTTAAGTGAAAATTTTGTAGAAACCCACTGCTTTTAAATGAGTTTCAGATTACAAAGACGAATACCCATTTTAGGCCGGCCATCTTCAGACATTTGGTATGTCTTAAACGATGCATTTTGATACTCTGAACATTTTTATTAACAATGTTTATTTCGATTAAGTGGAAAAGCCTGAGGGGTGTCAAAGTTTAATCTAGTACATTTCGGAAAATCTAATACAGAAACGAATTCCTTGGATCATGAGAAGAAGTTTGAGTACCCACACTTCTATACTCGGAGGCCTACATATAAATTTATAGCCATACTCATACTCACTTTTTTAGTATTTCCCTCTTTTTTTGAGATACTAGATTTTGCGCACCTTAGATCGACTCTAACTCGGTAAACTTATGTCCGATCGGAAAACGGTTTTCACTGCTCGCCTCAGCTCAATACCAGCTACAAGTCGCAAACGAAAATGCTTCTCTGCATACTTTTAGGGTTGAGTGTAGGAACCCCTTGCGGGGAAGGGCATGTTGCATATCAAATTAATGTACCGACGAGTACTATCGGGTGGTGTACTTTTTTTTACGATTCAGAAAACTTTCTTGGGACGTTTTTTCCTGCAGAAAACCCATTTTCATGCATTGGGTCATCCACACCCCAGCTACTACATTACGCATATATTTAATTCTTTCATAGCCATTAGTGCTCTGTAGTAAACATTTTCTCATAAAAAGTAATTTTCCTCGAATCACCAATTTCGCGCAATCACGAGAAGTAGGAAGTCCACTTTTTCACCCAAGAAAGTCGCTCAAACTACATCAAGCTTTCCCCCACTTAATTTTAATAAACATTGTTAAAAAAATATGTTCAGAGTATCATAATGCATCGATTAAGATATCTCTGGAAGTGTCGGGCCCCAAGTGGTATGTAAAGAGGGCATTCCTCTTTGTATGTTTTAAGAGCATAACACATCCATGTATATAGCTGTTATTACCTGAATGTCGTGGGAACAAATGTTTCTGAAAAAAAAGAGTGAATGAAACTTAGTTAAATGCAGAAATCGATATATCTTCACTTGCATAAATATATAGGTATCACGGGACAACTTCATTTCAAATGCTTCCATAAATTTCTTTAAAATAAACGATGTGAAGTTTTCCTTTCATATGTGTACTTACATTCCACCGACTTCCAATAACTGAATTCCCATTTCCTCTCGCACACACACACAGCATCCATAGAGTAGTCATCCATAATTTTTGATTTGGAATTATAAACTTGGATAGAACATAAATTCACCCGGGGGTCAAAAATATGTCCAGAAATACTTCTAACGACCGAAAACAACTCGACATACTCGTATTATTATTGGTAAAAATCCCTTCGAGACATTATAATGCCGTGAACATGCATAAACCAGGTAGGGCAACTCTGATGACATAAACAAATGGCCACACTGTGCTATATGCCATTGCTCACCGTATACTCTTCTGTATCGGTTTTAGACTGAAAACCGCACCCCAGGGACTTGACCATTGCCATGTTTTTGGAAACCCTTTCGGTCCTAAGGTTCTCGATGCTTTAATTAGTAAATATGGTCTGTTTTGTGCTGTACGTACATATAATATGTATGAATGCTTTATGTTGTCTGTACATAACTATGTATGTATGTATATGGATATAAAACATATTGAAATTTTTGGGTATATCCATGTATGTATATGTATGTAACTTCAACAATACTAACAATAACAAGAACAAAATAAACTAGAGATGGCGGTGATGATGATGATGGTGATGAAACCCTTAATCTCTCATCCCAATAGTGAAATTACTTAGCAGGCTGGTTGCAGTATTGTCTATATTTGCTTATCCACACTTGGGCTATGGTCAAATCCTTAACCCGTCCAATACTCCCCGTTCAGCAATAATAATCTGTTGGAAACAAATTGAAGCTTACGACATATGTATGTATGCATATCCATATATTTACATATACAAGTCCAATGCATACGAGTACCTATGGGTAGCGAACTACCAACCATTCTTTGATAACAAGGGGCAACGATATCTTCTTCTGGACATTTGCCCTTGTCCACTTTGCATTCGTGTGTTTGTGCGTATTTCATTAATTAAAATAAATTTGGGATTTAATGTATTTGCGGTCCAGCAATGGTAGCCCTTGTCTTAATCTATGCCATATACTTTGCCCCCCCCCCCCCCCCCCCACCGTATATTTATGTTTTAATCATAATCTTTGAGGTTTTATTAGACCAAAGTGGTAGTACAGGTGCGGTCTGGACTTTGTGGTTTTCTCTTGATTACTTAATTATGAGACATCTATGGTAGTTAGTTTAGTCACATTTGTTTTATTTGTGTGATGATAATCTAGAGAACCACATTTTAAAATTTATATTTTTGCACGCACTCCCCAATGACAAGAAGAACACGAGAGTTTTCTTCTTGTGATAAATGGAAAATTATGATTATGGATTCGAAACTTTTGCCCAGTATGGTGTTGAAAGATTTTTATTTCTCGATGTTAGAATTTTCCTGATAAGTTCAACACGATTTATTCCGACTATGAGATCGAATGGACCCCATAGGCAATCAGATCGAAGTGATCATAGCTTTACATTGTTCGCTATTCGAAAAACTTGAGCTTTTTTTCATGGTCATAACAATTTCTTCTATAGTGGTTTCCCCTTCCCTATAGTTCCATATACTTAGTACCTATACATTTTCGTTATAAAAAATATATTATTGGAGACCTGAATAATTTCTCTGTTCTGTTTTTTCCTTAAAATGAATGTTTTATTGTAAAAATTTAGTTCAGAACATTTCATTGAAATTGTTGTTTATCGCTAGTTACTAGTAGTGTCGTTGCGTGGATTTGGTGCGAGTGAAAGCAATCAAATTATAATTTTACAAAAGCGTTAAATAACCATGCGGGCAAATGTTATTGCAGCGGTTCTAATAAATTATCTATACCCTTCTCGATAGCTGCTTTTTAAGCACCCCAGGAGTTACCTTTTGAAGAAAATAGGTAACTGCAACAGTGAACTGCGTCAACTGTGAGAAAACGAAGATAAAACCACGAAGCATATCATATGTGCGTATCCCGTGCTTGCAACTTTAAGGTTGAAAATCACTATGGAAACATCTCTCCAAATAAAGTTTGTAAGCTAACTCCAAAGACAATAATCCAGCTCGTAAAAGTGAAAGATTTAGCTTAACCTCTCTAGAGAAGGACACAATAGATCAGTTCTGGTCGCAGTGATCGCAGGGTCTTAGTGAACTAGTCTGCTCTGCTCTTAACCCCAAGCTTAAGCACCCACGATCGAGGACGTGAGAGTAGGCATGAATTGCAATTTTTAGTTCCTTGCTTTCAAAATGAAATAAATGGAATTAAAGTAATGATCATAGTCAGGTCCTAATGTACCTACTTTAATATTATACACTCAGTTTGAATCAGAGCTATAAACAAATTTGAAATTTTCCGTTTTCTCGAAAACAAAGGCAATGATAAATAGTTTTCAGAATATGGAGAGACACTCAACACTTTTTTAACGTACTGGGTAAGTTGTCTAGTAAAACGGCATTTGAGCTCTGTAAATGAAATCTTTTGAGATGTAGCAATGTTAGGAATAAACGTTTTTCCACTATTTGAGCTCATTCTTGAAAACGAATATCTTATACATTGGTAAAGTAATGTAGGTACGATTTTTACAGAATAACAGAATACAGATTTGATTTTCCTGAGTTACATACGAGTATGGCAGATCAAAATAGATATGGTATGACTGCGACAAATAAATTCTAAATAAGCAATATTAAAATCTTCTTACGAAACGACTCACCTTGCTTTATTGAGGGAGATCTGATCCAAGCCAGAATGTCTCAAATGGTTATTCCAAAAGTGAAAAGAAGCGGGACGTATGATTTATAAGAGGCCCCTTTCTTGTAAATGGTATATGGCACACACTGCCACAGTGTGAATTATCGCATATGAGCGTTCACATGTTTCTTCTTAGTAAGTGTTGCGGTGACTCTCCAGTATGCTGCAAGATCCTGAGTCGATTTCCCCGGAATGCTACAAAAACACTCCGAAGGTTGACTAGATGCAGATAATTTCTGTCTGGAACGAAGTCTTGATATGAGGCAAACCGTATTGAATCGAATGTCTGTAATCGCAGTGGAGTGGAGTGTTGCAATTCGTGGTTCCACTGAAATAATTTTCCCGATTGAATAGAGACCGAACTTAATGATGAGACGGGTTAATTTATTGCGATTCTTGCTTGACAGAAAACCATCCACAACAACAGAAAGGAACAGAACAATGAAACGTCAAAGCAGCAGCAGCAGAAAACAATACCCGAACTTGACATTGCAATCTGTCAGAAATTTCCAATCCCAATTTAGAGGCTGCTTTAACCATTATTGAATATGAAAGCAAATAAAGAAAATTGGAAGTCAAATAAAAACTTTGACAAATATAGAAAAATAAAATCGAAAGAAAAATTTGACAGCTGTAGAAAATTAAAATTAAATTATAATTTTGACATACGGAAAATAAAAATTTTAACAAGCTTTGACAGTTATTAAAAGTAAAATTATAATTTTGACAGATATGGGAAGTAAAAATTAGAAAAAAAAAGATTTGAGAGATATTAAATTGGAAAATAAACGAAAATTTTAACAGTTATGGAAAAGTAGAGATAGACGAAAGATTTGCGATGTAATAAAGAATTGTATTAGGAATATAAAATAATTGGAACTAATTTTGATCAATGGTAAAAACCAGAAAGAGAAAAATTTGTACAAGAAATTAAAAACATAATTAAGATGAAGCTTTAAATAGTGTCGAATTTTTAGAAATAGATGTCGCTAAGTACGATTAGAAAAAAATTTGTAAGCCGCCATGTTGGTGTGTTAAATGACTGACATAAATAGAGTTCTCGTGCATAAGAAAGGAAAATCCATTGAAATGATAAAAGAAAGTAAAGATCGAGAGAATTAAATGAACAAAAAAGTTTACGATAAACCGGTTATTTTATTGGTGAAAGGAAAATTTATAGGAAATCAACAAGGAAGCCCCGTAATTTCTTTAACTAGCAGAGGCCATGATCTAAGACATTGACAGCTGTTTATGACGATATCCTGGGAGATTTGGGGATTTGTGTAACGTTGGTTCGTTCGTTTGACGATTAAATCTTCAGGACCTCAAAAATGAGTAGCCTGGCTCAACTGCTTTAGATAGCCTTATCTTTGGTATCCTCAGTAACGAAAACGTTTATGCTAAGTACGGAGCTAAATGTGGTTCAGTCATATTGTTTCAATCATTCGATGAAAAGAAAGCTGTTTTTTTAATCGTTGCATCCGATCATTGAGCTGCCATTACTGAGAGTATCGCAAAACAATTCAGTGGAGGTAATAAAATTACAACAATATCAATAATTGCTCATTTGTTTATTTGCCCTCGACTATATACCTTTATGTCATCAATATCTTATTTCAAGACGTCTCTGCTCAAAAATAAAATTCCTCTATACAACATGAAATTCCCCTTAATATTTACAATTTTCTCTCACCCGTGCGACTTGAATATATGCGCCTGCTCGTAAACGAAATGCTTCCTAATCGACCTATCAACATGAAATTGATGGAAGCACAAATTAAACCACCTCCAGTTGAAACAAATACAGCGTTGATCTGTCATAGGAAAAATCTTATCATATGAATGAAATTAACCTAACGCATACTACCGGTATGGCAGTATATCTAGGTCTCATGGAAGGATTTTTTTTCAATTAAGCTTAGAACAATTTCTTATTGAGCGTAGCTACACTATAAATGATCTCATAGGTAGATCCTAGACGTGTTCGAATGCCATACATTTTGTTGGATGTTGTTTGATTGTTGATGGAAGTAAAAATAAAACCACCTCCTCTAGACAATGGTGTCGGTTGTAATATCATAGACAGAGCCCAGACGTGTTGGAATGCCCTACTTTTCGTTGCATGTTGTTTGATTGAATTGTTTTTGATTGTTTCGTTCAAAAGAGTTTTGATATTGATAGTTTACAGTGCAAATAAAAAGGCTTTAGGACAAATATTTTGATGAAATTTTTTGGCGTAAATTTTTATTTCCTTTGATTTTTGTTTGTTTTAATTAAATTAAATCGGAAAATCTAAGCGAAGCAAACGTCCCGTGCATCCAAAGACGCCACGCCTCTGATTTTCTGCCAGCATGTATCCGAGCATTTGTCACAGTAAAATCACTTTGTCGTGCCTCTCTTCGTATTGCGGCCGTTTTTCCTGCAATTTTCGGCTCAATCGCAACAATTGTAGTCGATAGCGTTCTTCCGTGATGGTTTCGTTGGGTTTTTAGCAGCTAATAATACATTACACTCAGCTGATTCCGCCAAATATAGAGCATGAGCTTGGAACCATGGCTATTTGGTTATCACATCGATATTGATGTATAGCCGGGCTTACACTCCGATTTTTTACGCGTCGGGTTATCGCACTGTATCCAACTGTTTCAACGTGAAAAACGCCGTTCGACATCTCTCAGATTCAATTCGTACGGCTCCCAATTTCCTTGCTTTTGAATCATTCCTTATGCTTTTAAACGTTTGTCAACTGTTGTGTGACCAATTCTTAGTGATTCTGCAAGTTCATTTTGCGTCTTACATGGGTCGACATCGAGTTATGCTTCCACTTCTTCATCTGCAAACTTTTTCTTTGCATCCTTAACCTCAAAATCATTATTTTGAAACTTCAGACCATGGTCGCCGTAAGTCTCCACAAGAATTCTATTTGCTTCAACTGTAGATTTTTATGCCCTAGATGAAATCTAAAGGGTATACTAATTTTATCATTCCGTTTGTAACGCACAAAAAAAAATGCTGGTAGAGCAATCTGCATTGGACACTCACGCATAATATTAAAAGTTATTTTGATTTTTGCACTTCCTTCTGTCCGTCTGTCGTCAGGATAACTCGAGAGCGCGGTCACCTAGCTAGAGAGTCGAAAATTTGCTCACGGGCTTTTAAAAAAAAAAGTAAAATTAAGTTCGAAAATGGGACAAATCGGGTAACTCCTTCGTGGGGTTGCCATTCAAAAATTTCGTGTTAACCTTTATATTTGCCTGAGAACGCAGCAATGTAGAAAACTGAAATGTTGTACTTGGCGTTTTCATAAAAATAGCAAATATAATTTCCAAAATGGCCTCAATCGGGCAACCCCTTTTCGGTGTTGCCTTATAAAAATTTAAGTTTTTTCGTATAATGTGAAAACGATCAGTCCTAGACGTTTTTGTTGTACTGAAAAATTCTTCAGAATATGAAATCCTCTAAAATTGGTCATAATCATATATGCAAAAACGACAACAATCAAACTTGCACAGAGAAGTGAGCATCCGAAATTACCTACGGACATTCATCAACTAGGGTATCATAAGAATTGGTCTTTTAGACCAATTCTACCTTTTTTAGTTGTTTTAAAAAAAAAAGTAATGCAATAAAATTCCCCGGCAAATATTCATTTTTTGGCACACAATTCGACATGTTTAACACTATAAAAAATTTCCGCAGAATGACTGTTATTTCAAGCCAATTGGCAGAGTTTCACGATGAAATTGGCTGCAGTATAGCCCCATGCAAAAAGGTTAGGATAACAGAAACATCGCAAACTTATTCAAGTTACCAATACTATTCATTCTGACAGGAGAAAATTATTTTCTTCATCCAAATCCTTCTTTCTTGTAACGATAGCGCAGCTCTCTGCACGTTTAAAATAATTCAGAGATGCTTCAACAGTAACGCTGTTCCAAGAATTTGTTACATAATCGGTGCGTCCAATAAGGATAATGTTTATCAGCAGATTTATCCTGAAATGATTTTAGGTCTGTTTTATATACAAGTTGCATGTCGTGCGTTCCGATACTAGTTAAATGGAAACTCAAGTATCCTATTTCCATTATTAATCGTCGGATAATAAATAAACTGTTTTAAAAATGTTGGCGTTTTCGATTTTTTCTTTACTAGGAACTTTAGAATTTGAAATGGCTTGTAATCTTCAGGTATACATTTATGCAGTGGGTGACTTTTAAGATGTCTTTTAACTTTTCAAAGTTGATTATAACTTTTCCAACATATGCTTTGAAACTGGGGAGCTCCTCCGCATTATATTGTTTCTTTAAACAAAAAGTTCGATCGGTCAGACCATCAATACAAAAAGACTTAGCACAGCTCTTTATCTCATAAAAATATTCAAAAAGATCATTTGAAAAACTGCCACCACTCCTTCTGTCGTTTTATAATAAGATAACGGTTACAATGAGAAATTGTTGCATTCATCTATGTACATTACATGGAGTTTGTGGATGAGAACAGGGACAATGAAATACATCACAAAGGTGTGTTGAGGAACAGGACACAAGTGGCTGTAAGTCACAAAAAGCTGTCCAAAACTGGAAAAAAGTTACCAGAAATATATCACAATAGCACTTCCATTCAAAATTTATTCTGAGCTCTTGGTTGATAGGCAATAGATCAGCTCTGGTGTAGAGTTGAAAGTGTCCGGATAATTTGATTATCCGGAATGGATGCGATTCCTCAAATCCAGATATCCGGATCATCCAGATCCTAATATCCGGATCTGATTTAGGATCCGCATCCAGATCCGAACTATCCGGATCCAGACTAAGCAAAAAAGGTTAAACATTTCCTCCAGATGGCATTGTTTCATTGGGAAAATGGAAATTCATATTTAGATGCAATTTTGAGCCTCTTTTGCTTAGTCTGGATCCGGATAGTTTGAATCAAGATCCGGACAGTTCGGATCTGGATTTCAGAAATCGGATAGTTTTCATCCGTGTATCCGGATATCAGGATATTAGATAATCTGTATCCAATTTTTAGCTTTACTCTGGTGACGTTATCCGTAGGGTCCTAGTGGAATAGTCGCCTCTACAATTAATCTTAACCTTAGCTTTTATAAACCCTGTCCAGACGTCTGGAAAACTAAAATAAATTTAATTTTGACGTCTCGTCGTCCATTTCCTCGTCTTTGTACTCATTTATATTATAATCTCTACTTATGACTGCAATAGGGCTTTTGTATTTAGGATATAATCTTTGCTTGCCGGCTTTTATACCTCTTACGGTGGCAAATTATACTTGTTGTGCTTTTATATAGGTGTAAGCCAAGTATGCTAGGGCTAGGCTTGGCCCTCATCAACTAGCAGGAAATTTAAGATTTACATTTATTCGCTCTTCAAAATCTCTCTAACAATTTTATCTGATGTCATTCCCTACGGCCGTCCTCAATAACAAGAAACAACAACGTGCAGCCCTTCTTAGGTTTCCAGGCGTATTTAGAATTCCGTTCTTTGTTGATGCTTTGATGATAACATTAGGTGTCCCCAAAACAGTTGCGGTTTATTTTAAAATTTTGAGGCCGAATAACTTGTGCAAAATATAGATAATTTTAGCCGAGCAGTTTCTCTTGTCTCCGTCATGATTTCCAGCAGGCTCCCACACAAAAAAAAAGACTGCTTTTCGGTTTTGATTTAAACATCTCATTGCCATGTTCCCGTTCCCCATATTTTCGTCTGGCTTTTAGTGTGCAGCAGTTGTTAGGTTTTAAATAGTGGTTTTAGTGGTGGGTCACATAGACATGGCTACGTTTTCTTCGCTTAGTTTTTTTTTCATATTATTAAGCCAAGCTCCGAGGATACCCTATGATGCAAAGCACAGCTTGGCAGGAAGGAAATAGGGCAAGGATTAGGGGATATGAGGAAAGTGGCGGAGGTGCCGATGTATGTCGCCCTTGTATGCCGCAAGATTGTATGCTGGAGGAAAAACAGAAGATGGTAAGCTGTTCCATATTCGCACTGTTCGGGATAAAAAGCATCACGGAATTTTACTGTACGGCCGAAAGTATCTTGAAGGGTAAAAGGATGTGCCCGGTTTGCAGCGCGAGTATTGCGTGCAGGAATCATTCTACAAGGGATTAGACTAAATATTTCATCAGAACGTTGACCGTGCATGCAGCGAGAAAGGAGCGAAGGGCACCCAACATTGCGGCAAGTTATTGCCACATCACCAATGAGCTTGTAGACTCTCTGCTGGACAATGTCTGATGAAACTAAGGCTGTGCAACTAGCTCCAGCCCATATATATTTTGCAAGTTTATTCGAACTTGTGGCACGTATAGATTAAAATTAAAATTGTTAATTTCTTATTTATTAATTTTTTTTATAGTTTTGTTTACTTTAAATTTGTAAATTTAATTTTATCGTGTTCTTATTTATTATCTTTACTGCTTTAACGTGATGGCTTAAGACTAATATACGTGGGATCTTACGGAATATAAGTATATTTGTTAATGGCAAATTAAATCTTGTAGCTTTTCCAAACTTACGAGGTTACCTTACGTTGAGGTCCATTACATTGGAGGTAGGGATAGAAACGAGAATATCACTTGTCGGTTAAGAAATTAGTAACAATTTAGTTCAAGCTACATTCAAGTCTAAAATTATAAATTTACTTACAAAATTTGGTCAAGAGATAAGATGAAGATCAAAAAGGTTCGTTACAAGAATTCGCATTGAAATCAATAATTTGTTCTTGTGTAAGAATAAGCTGGACTAGAAAAAAGTCACGTTTAGTAAATTAAAGGTAGAGTATCTTAGTGGTAAAATAACGATCACAAGACAACTTACACAACTTACAGAAATTTCAGCAAATAAAAAAATAGCACCGAAAATAGGGTCAAATACAAAACATGGATTAATTTGTTCCTTGATATATGATATAACTCCAACAGTAGAAAATGTAATTCCAGCAAATTTTCCAAAACATCTGAATATGTGTAAAATATTGTAATACAAGTAGTAAATGAATTTCCTTACTAAACTATAAATTTATTGTATCAAATTAGGATAACCACTCTATCGTAAATCATAATTTTTATTGAAAATTAATCTTCTACTTGTAATTCCAATTCTTCTATACAGTTAAGGTGAATTCGACATGTCCCTAAAGCGCTTCTGCGCACAAATATTTGTTGCAGTAGCGAATATCGGTGGCATTTAACTACCAGAAAATTGATTCTGGGACGTCTTTGGAACATGTATCAAATTATACCTAAGGCACTTACAGAATTCACAGAGATCCAAGTAGAAAAGCTTGCAAAGAAATTAAGTGAACAGGCACAGGCACTAAGAATGAAATGAAAAATTGGATTGGAACTAAATCCTGATTATCGTTCTGTTCTGATCATGTACATATGCACCTAACCAACTTATCTTCCATATACACATAGACACGCACACACTGGAGAGTTGCTAGTCGATTTCATAAATTCCCATTGAAAATAAACAATCCCAGGAGCTTGGAGAAACCCTTTCGATTAGGAGGCTAATCTTAATCACTTCGTTGGATGCTGCTCCATGCGATTCAGCTCCTCCAAGTCGTGAATAAATTACATGGTTGTCTCCAGGCGGAATTGGCCACTGAAATACAATTACAACAAACTCAAATTGATTCCAGCCCTCTTGCCCTGAACGACCTCCGGTTAAGTTTCGCGATGATGATGATCTTCTTGTGCACACCGCGATCAGTTCAACCATTTATTTGTGATCATCCAGACCTGGTTATAGGGAGGAAGGTGGCTTCTATAATATCTTAGCTACTTTTATATATATCTATACAGTCCGTCGTCGATCGTCTACTATGGTTTTGATCAGCTGCCGTTTCTGTGTGTGGCTAACAAACAAATTTATTGACTTGTCGACAAGTGATATGATTTATGATTATTTAGCACGAGGACGCGGTGAATCTATGACTGTTGGTGCTGCTGATTCTGCCGATGCTGCTGGAGCGTTCAGATTCTTTATTAATCTCCTTACGACCAGGGTGGAACATTCAAACATAAATTACGACAGGACTTAGTAACGAACGAAATTGAGTTTTAAGTGATTGTACACATATCGCTTCATTCCGGAGGAGGATACTGTTTGTCATCACAAGATTATAAACCGAATTGCAATTAATTATGCGCTAGGAAAAAAGAGTTGTAATTTGAGGTTAAGGAATTTTCGAAGTGCATGTGTGTGTGTGTGAGTGTAAGATTGTGTGTATGGGTCCACATACATATGATTTGATTTTTTTTTTCAAAGACATGGTGGACGAAGGTTCCCAAGCACGCAGGCCAAGGTGATCCATTGTGCTAACCTGCTAGAAACTCTCTAACCAAAACCTTCGTAAAGCGCATCAGGTCTAGGTGAGGTATATTTTTCAGATCATCCACAGATAGGAGAGCAGACCAAAGCGTATCCAGCCTGCTCTGGATAAAGGCCGGACAACCACACAGAAAGTGTTCAGTTGTCTGATGCTCTACTTTCAGGCATGAAAGCTGTCAGCAACTCCCATCCTTGTTAGATGAGCGTGAATTGTGCTGTAGCCGGTGATGATGCCAACCACAGTTTCCTTCCGAGCCCCAAGAAAATGTCAAAGAAATTCCTATTAGGCCCATCAAGAAAAAGTTTTGTACACATGCAACTACTCAGGTTCGCCCATCTCTGCTTATGCCTCATGCTAACATCCGCTTTGATGAAAGACCCGATAACCGAAGTTTCAATTTATTTAATTAATTCAGGTGAAATAATATAATATAAAATAAGACAAATTAATTAATAACTAAAAGTAAACCTATAAAACAAAGAAAATAATAAAGAAAGAAAAGAAAATTATGAAAGAATATAAAAATAAAAGTAAAAGATTAAAAACAAATTTAAAGAATTTAAAGAAACGAAACAACGATAAAAAAAAGACTACTGAAATTAATTGTGAATTTTGAACCAAAATTGTAAAACTGTTAACTTGATTTACTGATTAACTCATGAAGACCCTGCCCCGCTACTACCGAACCAATCCCGGACATACTTCAGTTTCCAAATTCCAATTTTTAATAATCTATTTGAATTTAACAATCGAACTAGTGCGCTGAACATTTGTCGGCAGACGATTCCACAAACGCGAAGCTTGAACGAAGTAAGAGTCACTTTGAACAGAATAATGGAAAACAGGAATAAGTAGGTTAAAATGCTGTTCAGAATTCAAGAATCGCAGTTGAATGCTAAGGTACTCTGGCTTGCTTGTATAGATAATTCTATGGAGAGAGAACAATAGTCTTCTCTGACGGTGCTAATTGAGAGAACAACCCAGCAAGTTGTTACTAGGAGACGAGATGTGATCAAACCGTCTAAGTCCATACACAAATCTTACACAGTCATTAAAAGCTGTATTCAACCTTTTTAAGCAAATGGAATCCAAATGTGGAAAAACTAAGCTACCATTCGTAAAATAAGGTAGAAGAAGTGATCTGACCAGCAATAATCTGGTGCCAATTGGCAGAACACTGGCCGATAAACACAGCCGCCGAAGGCCACCATAGATTTTACCTATCATATTGCCGATGTGGTCACAGCATTTCATATTCGTACCAATTAATACACCAAGATTTTTGACACGTCTAGAAAAAGGCAGAGTAAAATCATTTAAACTGACAGGTGGGAGATCAGAGAGCATAATATCATTCCGATAAAAGCCAATACACTGTGACTCAGATTCAGTTTTAATTTATTATTAGTAGCCCAGCGAGAAACATTTTCCAGGTCGGAATTCACGCGACCTAAGCAATCTTCTGAGAGGCCGATAGGTCTGCTAATTTGAAGCTGCACGTCATCAGCATATAAATGAATATTGCAATTGTCAATAGGATTCGGCAAATCATTTATACTGAACAATAACGGACCCAGTATGGACCCTTGTGGTACACCGCAACTTAGAGGACAAGCACTTGATACAAGATCACCGACTTTCACACGTTGAAATCTTCCTGATAGAAAACTACCGATGAGGGCGACAGACAGATTTGAGAAATTAAAATTAAGCATTAGTTTATACAGTAATTTTGGATGATTAACTGAGTCAAAAGCTTTAGAGAAGTCGAGTAAAGTTAAGACAAATAGATGATTCATGTCAAGTGATTTTCTGATGTTAGACGTGACTTCAACGAGTGCCGTTTCGCAACTATGCAAACGACGAAAACCAGATTGGTAAGGACTGAGGAGGTTACGACAATCCAAATATTCAATTATTTGAAGATACAGTAGCTTCTCAAGTACTTTGGCTAAGAAACAGAGAATACTTATAGAGCGGTAATCAGCTGATTCCTTTGCTTTTTTAATCTTAGGAACCGGTAAAACTATTGCAGTTTTCCATATAGAGGGGAACTGAGAGGTGGTTAGACATGGGTTAAAAATACGTAGCAATGGCTCGATAATCCATGGGAGAAGAATTTTCACAAATCTGGGGGAGATTCCGTCAGGTCCTGTGACATTGGATCTAATTGCCAAAATAGCATTTATAACTTCAGATTCATCCACACATCTAAAACTAAAATCATCGTCATTATCATTACCCGAATGCAAAGTACGTCGATGGCTTGAAGATGCGTTTTGGGTGGAAGAAGTTTGCAAAGATGAGAAATGATGGTTGAATAATTCACGATCAATATCGCTGACTGAAATATCTTTGCCGTATACACCTGCCTTATGTAGGTTAGTCCATAGATTTCTGGTACACAGATTTGGTGAAAATTTTGCTCCGTAGTACTGCCTCTTGGCTGCACGAATTTTAGTTTTGACCTTATCTGATTAGAAGGTCAGCCCTTTCATTCCACATGATAACCATGTGTCCAGGAACCCACTGAAGGGACACCTTATTCTGGATACACAACTTAACCACAGACGGCCTGCAGTCCCCCAGTAACTTAGATTATTTGTTATTATTTTTCTATTAATAATCTTTCATATTTCGTATTTACATATTCACTTAATTAAACAATTTCACATAATTTAAGGCCGAACGCACACAAGTAAGCCTCAGTCGTATAGCCTCTCAGTTTTTTCTCAGCTGGCTTAACATTAACCGATTTCGTTTTTCGGGCGAATTTTTGGATTTTTGATTTTCTGCGAATAGCTTTAATTAAGTCTTCGCCTATCTTTAATAGTCTATTTTAACAGTATGTTAACAATACAAAATTTCTCTCTACAACAAAATAATCGCCATCACAAGAAATTCAAGACACTCAAGAAATGTAAAATCCCAATAAAAAATCATGAAAAGAAAACTTTATTCCGCGATTTATTTATTTTCTAATTTATACGAACTCATAAAAAAGGGGAATAAATGGTTGGGAACATTTTTCGAATACTAATTTAATTCCAAATACCAAAGGATTCCAAACAACCATATTTCCCAAAAATTCCTAAATACAGAATTTCGCACACAATCTCCATGTACAGAATTTCAATTCCATAAAATTCCACAAAATAAAATTATATGCAGTTGAAATGAAAATATGGGAGGCACGAGCAAAAAATCACCGATTTTCTTCGTTGCCAATGATTATTTTCCATCAACAGACTTTAGATATCTCTAGGTTAGCTTATCCCATTTTGACCACAAAGACGAAAAATGTTGATTGATTTTTGGCTACAAATATTTTGTTTTCAAATTCGAGTGATTAAAATGTAACGGGTGTTCAAAATTGAGGTATCATTTTGATTTTGCCGCCGTTTTTTTTCTACCAGGAATTTTTATACGATGTTTCTTCAGGTATATTCTAAATACATTCCGGTTAGTTAATATGGAACGTTACACGAAGGAACAACGTGTTTTTGTTATTATTTCTTGGGCAATCGAAAAACAAGAAGAAAATGAGAATTGTTTTAACAAAAAATCTTCACCGACGAAGCTCATTTCCAGCTCAATTGCTACGTCAATAAACAGAATTGCCGCATTTGGGGTGTAGAGAATCCAATCCAAGGGTTATCTTAGAGCAACCTTTACATCAACAAAAGGTTACGGTTTGGTGTGGTTTGTGGTCAGGAGGAATCATCGGACCATATTTTTTTGAAAACGCAAATGAAAATGCGATTACGGTCAATGGAAATCGCTACAGGGAGATGATCCGAAGCTTTTTGTGGCGGGAAATTGATGATTTGGACGTAGAGAATATGTGGTTTCAACAGGACGGTGCCACTTGCCACACAGCAAGAGAAACAATGGATCCTTTGAAGGAAAAGTTCGAAGATCGCAATATTTCTCGTAGAAGAGGAGTGAATTGGCCACCAAGATCGTGCGATTTGACACCGATGGATTATTTTTTATTGGGTTTTTTGAATTCGAAAGTGTACAGCAATAATCCCACAACAATTCAAGACCGTAAAAACAACATTATCGAGCAAATTTCAACCATTGACAACAGTTTATTGAACAACGTGATTCAGAATTTTGGTAAGAGATTGGGAGCCTGCCGAGCCAGTAGGGGATGCCACTTGACCGACATAATTTTTCATTATTAACCGGAACCTATTTGTAATAAATAAAAATAAAAATATATTTAATATTTAAAAAAAAAAACGTCTTTTTTTATTAAAATTAAAATGATACCTCAATTTTGAACACCCTTTATATTAGAAATGAACTACAGAAAGAATTAATAATCTCGAAAACTATAATAATAAACATTCAAAGTGGAGAGAATATTCCCTTAAATACTGAAAGTAGTATTAAAAAACAAAAAAAAAAGGTAATAAAATTTAAAAAAAAAAAAATTGTCTGAATTTATAAACATCTTTTTTAATAATTCTGGACGCGAAAAATGGAACCTGAGTTAAGATAATATGTTCATAAATTTATATATTCTGAACAAAATAATATTTTGAAATTGTATACTATGGAATAAAATATTTTTTGGATTTCTACAAGCCATTTAATTGAAATTTAATTTAATTTCTGTTCAAATGCAATTTTTTTTTTGGAATTTCACACCTACTCCATTAAGGTAGGTACGAATTCTCCAGTTCCAAAATCCCTAATTTAAAATTTTGCCATGCATTTTTTTAGTAACCGTCTAATCGTTTAATTTTGTTCTTGTTCAGAAAAATTCTAAAGTATTCCGAAACATTGTAAACTAGGGCATTTTTTGGGTGAGAAGCACGAATATGAAGTCGGTTTTTTTTCTTTTATTGGTTTGCCGCCAGGTGTGAATATAGATATAAGCCGCCTCTAGGCTAGGCTAGGTTATAACCGATTAAGGAAATAATAAATCAGATGTTATTTAAATTCACTTAAAAAAATTGTTTTTATTGAAAATAAAAAAGCACAAATCAGTTTTTACGATGGAAAACATAAAACAGTTTTTCGTCGGGGTTAAACATAAATTTAGGTTGCATCACAAGCAATAGATTTGTGTTTCAGATTTCTTACAATTTTTGCAACTTTTCTTTTACCACCTCTGTCGTGCATACCTGTAAAATGGTTATACTATCATTCTGGACGTCTTCAGGTGACTGTTAGGGCTTGTTGTGCAGTAGAAGATGAGTTAGGCTTTGATAGATGCATAGATGGCCTTGCTTCCGAAAATCAGATAACTGTAATAATTTCGGATCGCCTACATGAATTGGACGATATAGGATGTCACATCTAGCATGTGATAAACCAGGCGAAACATGAGATTTCGTGTCTTTAAGCAGATGTGATAACGGCCCATAAGTCCATCGATTGGGCTAAATCCTCTCATATGGTTATTATATACTATGGGATGATTTGTCGACAGTCAACTTCGATGTACTTATGTTTCTTTCCGGTTTTACCGAATGATTTCTTTGGCTGTGTGGGTTCTTTTGCTCTTGTAAACGACTGAATTCTAACATATGTATGTTGAAGTTAGTCTCACATTCATCGTGCTTTTCCATAACACTGTTTGGAGATCTCCACGACATACGACGTTCCAAAATTTTCAATAGAATATTCTCTTTCAGCATTAACTAAATACCTTTCTCAGTTTGCAATTTACAGTTCGGAATTCTGTCAGAGCGAATTGTGCCTAAAGAGAATATTCTGCACGCGCATAAGTAGGTACACCAGCAAGAGTAATGACGTACAAGCTTCCTCTTGTGAAACCACCTTACATGTATTGAGCTTAGGACCAGCATTTTCTATTTCTGGCAATGGTGACCGTGGCCTCTTTGATGGTTTATATCTGTGTGTTGCTGTTGAGATTTTTGCAAGCATGATGGACCAGGCATTGGATGTAATTGCTCATTAGCTTCATCGGGGGACCTCGACTCTGTAAACGGAGCGCGATAGAGCTGATATTCAATGAAAAATTCACAGCACTGATGAACGCATCTGCAGATTCACTTATCCCCAATCCTTACATATTATACCTCCTGTCGAACCAGAACATCTTCAGAAATGGACTCAGGATCAGCGATTCTATCATCATCATCGAAATCATCATCCGTACTTTAATCTGAATAATCCATTTCAATCGAATTCATAAACTCCCACATTTGTTCATCCACGCCGTTAAAAATTTACATATTTCTTTTCGGTTTTCGAAAGACTTTACCACTGTTTTTTTTTTCTTTTCTTACCTACCCCTTCACAACTCATTATAATAAATTTACGCAGGTAAAACTAAATTAAACAGGTCAAAATGAAACAAGAAAATAATAAACATGGTAGCAAAAGAAAGCATAATAGAACAAAATTTTAATCTAATTTTTGGTTTCAATTTGGATAAAAACAAATTAAGAAAAATAAAATTTTTACAAACTTCCGATTTAATGGGTGAAAATGTCGATTTATTCAAAATTTTAATTTTTATAAGGATACAGGAAATTTAATTGTATAAGGAAAATAATAAGCTAGGCTCGCTTTAATATTTGACTTAGCTACTTAAGTATAATTAATATAAACGTTGTGGAAAAAGTACATATTCTATTTTTGAATTTTATTGTTTTGAGGATTTAAAAATTTTGGGTTTTAGAATTGATAATTATAAGATTTTAAATTTTTAAATATTTTGGGATATTTATATTTTGGTATTTCGCACTGGATTATTTCAATATGGTGTTATTTTGTGTTTTAGTAGTCCCGAAATAAGTAGTAGGCGCATTTTATAATCCTCAAGCAAATAATTCCAAAATTAAAAATTGCCTAACTTAAAAGCCGATAATTTTTCGTCTTTATTAGACTGAAATTCATTGAAAAAAAAATGTCCCCAATGAACTTACAAAATGAATTGAGATGCAGAAAAATTATCGAACTTTTCGACTCAGCGATCAGAGAGGTCTCATCATTGAATTTTAAATATCTGCAGCTCTTTGACAATTTCATTGAAAACCTTTTGGTTATCAAGCCTATTACAGAGGTTGAAGAAAATAAAGCACAGAATGTACAAATTGCAAAGTATTCTATAAATGCCACTCGTCCGACGCGGCAAATGTCAAATTAATTTTAATTCTGTAATGTCCTCATTATTTGTGAGCATTTTTTGTTTTGATATCAAAAGCAATTTGGTAAATCAATGAAAATCAAATAACAGGCCCATACTGAACTGGAAAAGAAAAATATTTCAGAACCTGAAAACCACATAAAATAAGTAAAAAATGAGTTTTCAAACAAAACTGAGGCCAAGCCGCATGAAAAGTGGAGAATGAACTTTTCTTCACACACAGAGGTGGACTCAGATTTTTTGATTGGGACATTTCTCTTGAATATTTTTTCTCTTCATGAATCAAATCACTTATTACCTCTGATTGATCATACTGAAATATATCGATGATTGTCAGCGAATAAAATCTGAGTCCACCTCTGTGTGTGAAGAAAAGTTTATTTTCTACTTTTCATGCGGCTTGGCCTCAGTTTTGTTTGAAAACTCGTTTTTTACTTATTTTATTTTCTGCCTTTTTCACGTTAACTAAATTGTTATTACGTGCTGCATGGAGATATTTTAAAACAATTTTATGACGGCTGAAAAGTCACTGATTTACCAGTTTTTCAAAAAATTTATTCGAGTAAAAATTATTATGTAACTCATTTCGCTCTACAACTTTGTCTTAGGTTGCAAAACGCTCAAACGCGTCCTTGGTCGGAAAAACTCCGGAAAAGCGTTTTACATGAATTTTCCTCGATTTTTTCTGCAAGTTCTCACCATTGTCGGAGAGAAAGTAATGATGCCAGTTGATAGGGAACTTGATCCTGCATAATTTAGAAAACTTTTTTACCGGAAAAGTCGGAAAATTCCGGAAAAATCGGAAAACTCTGCATTTTTCCTGAAACGGATTTATCACTAATCAAATTTGTACCAAATTTTCAAATGATTTTTCCCGATTTTCCGGGTTTTCCATGAAAATTTCTGGTTCAAGTTTTGATAGACTCAATTGTCACGCGACATGAACCTGTGTGCCAAATTTCAGCTCGCTGTGATGACGAAAAGTATGTCTACGAGAGGGTCGAAAATAGTAAAGAAATAGACAAATTCGTGTACGAGTTAAAGGGAATGGCTGGCCTCAATAAATAACATAAAGTGAAAAGTAATATCAAAAACTTAAAGGAAAAAAAGCAGAAGAAAGTAAAAAGATTTCAATTTTGTTTTAGTATATAGGCATTTTTGGTTTGGGGATTTTGAGTTTGAGTATTAGATATTAAGAATTCCAAGATTTTGTGATTTCTGAAAATAGCCCAAAAACTAAAGGTATACATGTTTACTAATCATTGTTAAACAGCGATCAATTTTTTGCTTATTTTATTATTGTAACTCATTACTTACTTACTTACTTACTTTCTGGCCCTTTAATCCTTTAGAGGATATTGGGCGGGGAGTGCCCTCCCTTCGTAACACCTTTCCTTTGACATCTGAGTCTCCGTGCACGATATGTTTCTTTCTGCTTCCAGTTTATAACCTGCATTAGAATTTGGAATTTATAACATCGAATGATGTGGCCTATCAAATTTCATTGTCTTTTTTTTTCTTAATTCTATGTTGATCCTCCCTTAACCAGAACTTTTCCAAAGTTCTTTTTTTGAATTTTGAAAACCAAGCATAAACAACTATTATTTATCAAAGGTTCGCAATAATCTTATTATGAATTGAATGACTTACCTACCAAGTCTTGTGGTCATGGTTGCTGTTAGCTACAATTATTAGAAATGAGGACACAGAAATGTTATTAAAAAAAAACAAATACCAAAGCTAATTAATAATTATGCATATTTACAGAAGTTATGTACACGACCTTCTTCTTCACCACACTGAATTATATTTCAAATCAATCAAAATTATATTCGAGAGCTAAAAACCATTTCTACGCTAAACTATCAATAAAACAAACAAAAAATTGAAACTTTCTTAATTCTTACTAATCTGAACTCGGTGTTTGCAATATTTTTCATGCCCAATCCAAAAAACGAAAAAAAAAACAAAAACAACAACAGCTAAACGAAAAGCTTGTAAGTAAAACCCATCCAATAAAGATGACTAAGATTTCTTGATGGACCATTTATCAGCTTCATACCCGTTGTTATCGCATCATCATAATCGATTGGATAAATCAAAAGCGAACGCAGATATTGGCTTACGATAGTGTCAAGTCATTACCGAATACAGTCAACAACTCGCTACGTTCACTCGAAATCGGTTTGAATCAAAAGATTAATGCCCAGCCTCCTTTATACACCCAATCCTTGTCGGTATCAAGATATTTTAACACCGAAATAGAATTTTTAATTAACTGCCTTTATGGGGTTCCCCGATACAAAGGCAAACCCAATGGTGGTAGGTATAGACGTAGAGAGTTGAGAGAGAGAAATTATCACAACAACTCCAAAGCCTCGAGAATTGAAATTCAATTACTTTGCGGATTGAAACCTGGCGGTAACTAAGACGCAACTAGAAAATTAATTTCTATGCAAATAGGAGACGGAAATTGGTATAGACAACGAGTTCGGTTGGTTATATATTGTAGATAGGTTGTTTGAGCTTCCTTCCTGGGCAAAAGGGTCTACACTCATTTGTTATTTCGACAACGACCATCACATTGACGACGTAGAGCACGTTTGTACATACAACGTACACTGAGGGCAGATAACAACATAAATCTGCGGACAACGATGCATAGATTTTCTAAAAGTCTGTTTGATGTTACATATAAAGTCGTCAGTGATGTGGTTAGTTATGATATCGCCTTTGTGTCACTATATAGAGTATGGAGCCATCTATATGGAAATACTTACCTTCCAGAAACTAGAAGTGATTAAAAGTTTGACTTGTTCTGGCAAAATATAAAGCAGGTGGTAATACAATGGTGCTCTTAGCTTTAAGTTTTTAAGCTGGATTACATTTCGTGTAAACTGTGAGTCCCTTCATAAGGCTTTATTGGTTTTATGCAAAGAACAAGAGTAATCATGTCGGGTTGGTTTACAATGCTGGGAAATATTTTAAGACATTTTCGAAATTATTTGTTATGAAAGTATGGCTGATGAAGAATTACAAACAAAAGTGAATGCCATGAAAGAATAAACATTTTTATATTTTAGGTTTTCCAAAAATATGATGTTTGTGAAAATAGGGATACCTTCAGCACAACTTTCATGGGGTTCTCTTGAAATTCTATACATAAGGCAAATTTTTTGTGTAGAAATATTCCTGACTTAAACTAATAATGTAAAAATATTTACTGCCTTATATTACCTAGCGAACACTGCCTGACAAATGCAGTGTTTTTCAGGCAGAGATCACAGCGATTTATCAGACGGCAACATTGGTATCCATGTGCACATCTGCATATATACTGATAGCCAGGCAGCCATCAGGGCGCTGGATGCTGGGCTGGTAAAATCAAAATTGGTGCAACTATGCAAAACCAGGCTTGAGGAATTGACTGTAAGGCACAAGGTGACCGTAAGCTGGGTACCTGGCCATAAGGATATCTCAGGCAACGAGATGGCTGATGAGTTGGCCAAAAAGGGCTCCGAATTGGATAGCTCCGCAGCTGTAGCTTACGTGAGGATCCCAATCGGAGCTTTAAAAGAGGAAATCATCAGGGACGTCTATCTAAAGGCAGGCCTCCGATGGACCAGCAGGGATTCCTGTCGTATTGCGAGGCAATTGTGGCCTGCATATGACAGGAAAAGGACAAGGGAACTGCTTAATAGTAGTAGAGCAAATACCAGGAACTAGTAGGGGTCATGACGGGTCACTGGGCCATAGGGGACCATGCTAGAAGACTGGGAATAGCGGCGCACGATTTCTGCAGGAGTTGTAGGAGCTCGGAGGAAATTGAATCCGTCAAACATGTGCTTTGCGAATGCCCCGCTCTGATGAATAAAAGAGGTAGGCTACTAGGTAGCTACTTCTTTTCAAGTCTGGGGGAGCTTCAAAGCATAAAGTTCAGAGACATCCTGAGTTTTCTGAGTGAGGCAGGATGGATCTAGGTTAAAGGTCTTGGATATATCATGAGTTTCCCATGGAAAGCAGGATAAATCCGCGGCTTGAATGGTTATCCCATGAGGTCTAGGGGCACAATGGACCCGTTGGAGATCTAAGTGAGGCTGGCTGGTTGTTTAGCGGCACCCCTCTTACCTAACCTAACCTTACCTAGCTAAGAAGAAAAGTTTTTCAGATGGAAAAATTTGTTAGTTAAAAGGTTGTTATCAATCGCTCACAATTTCAAGCGCATTCCGGCCAATTCAGAATATTGTTGTATGCAAAACTGGGAATAGAATTAGAAATAAATACGAAGAGAGCATTTAGTAAGTAAGAAGCCGGCTTGGCTTTTTATACTTCCGGCTTCAAAACCTGTTACTTCCAGAATCTAGCTCGAAAAAATAAAAAGTCAAGCTGGCTTTTCATTTTTGCCAGAAAAAATAAAAAGCCTTTCCAGCTTAGGTTTTTTAGCTTCTTTTTTTTTAAAAAAAAGTTACGTTTTCAAAAGTTTTATAGGAATCGAAACAGGTTTCACAAGACATCTTTTGATATATTCCACTAAATTCTACGACCATGATTTATCCCAGCTTTTTTTTGTTTGAAATTTTCAAAATACCAGTTATTTTCCGTCATTGATTTAAAGTTAACTTATACTAGGCAACAACATAGGTACATGGATAAATTAAAAAGAAAAGAAATTTTAAGAAAAGAAAGAAAAAAACTTATATTTAAGAGTAAAAGAAATAACAATTATAAAAAGAAAAAACAAAAACAAATTAGCTAGTACGAAAATGTTCAAACAATACACTCTTGAACCTCATACAAACGCCCCTTTCTCTTCTCAACATCAAAGGTAAGCTATTCCAGGTTCTGACAGTCCGAGTAAAATATTGCTTTTCAGTGGCCGAGAAGTTGCACCAGATACAGATAGACTCACACTACATGAATATTGGGAGAAACGCACTTTTTCCAATAAGTAAGATGGTCTGCCAGAGGACATAATTCCATTAAGAAAAAACAAATCTTTAAACAGAAGACATGATGGAAGGGGACATCCAAGGATAGTGTTAGCAAAGTCAAAAATATGATCAAAACGCCTTAAATTATAAATGTACCGAGCAACGGAGTTAAATGCAATATTTAACTCACGTAAGGAAACAGAATAACATTTGGACCAAATTTCGCTAGCATAAGTAAAAAATGATACTATGTATTAGTGACTTAGCCAGCATCATCCTAGTGGATAGTGGAGTATAGGGGCCGAGATAGAGAGCTTACGCAGAGATCCATACCCCTGAGAGATAACATGAGATACCTGATTGGACCAAGAAAATGCATTGTTGATAATGATTCCTAGATTCAATACTTTTTCGCGATAAGGTAAGATGATACTATTGAGTACAATACGAAGCATTGACGAATTATCCAGTATATACCTACAGATGAATATTGTATTAGATTTGATAGGATTCAAATGAAGCTTATTCGGTATACACCACTCATGTATTGAACAGAGGTCGTTGCTAAGGGGATCGACAGAATTTCAATTAAGACAACTGGGTTTGATAGGTAAATTTGTACGTCATCAGCATATAGGTGATATTGAGCATTGATAATAGCGTTCGGCAGATCAATTATAAACAGCGAAAATAATAGTGGACCCAGTATCGAGCCTTGAGGTACCCCACAAGTGTTTGGTAAAAAGATAGAGGAATTTCCATTATAAGTAACCACGTTCCGCCATTAGTGACGAAATATCGTGAAAATGTATAGGAAAGTATGGTATAGAGAACACAATACTCTCTGTGCTCTTTCTGTCTTTCCTATAGAAATGTATATACATTGATCACGAAATTACGGCACAGAACATGTACCAAAATTTTAATGGGAATATCTTGTATTCTATATATCTTGTCTAAGACCTACATTGGTGATGGGCTCACCATCTGCCACGTTGGGAAACCATTCACGTGGTGAAATGAAGGCTTTTGCTCTGTGAGCAGCTACCTCTGGCTACCCCTTCTTATGGATTACAGGGGTGATTGTATTTTTATTTTATTTTTTTTTATAAAGAAGGTTTAGAGTTTGTAAAATTTTCAGAAATGTTTTAGTATTTAACAAGTATAGCTTGATATTTACAATTTTGTATTTACACAATTAAATTAAACTAAACAAAAACAACACAGAACTTATTAGGTAATTACAATTGGTGTGTACAATATTAACGGTAAAGTAAAAAGCTATGACTAGGTGATAATACAGTACAATTACAACAATTCTAATGATCGTCATCAGATAGATGATTCCTCGCCATTATTCTCCCATTGTGTAGAGTCTGACAACAAATGATTCTCCTAATTAATTTCGTAATGAACTGATGTCCTGGATGGTATGGAAGGTGGAACTGCAGAGGCTCCACTGGCAAAACAGTAATTTTGTTTCGCGGTATTTCTCTAAGTATATTAATTACATGATCGAACATAACTAGGACCATCCTCAGAAGATCTGTTTTCGTGGCAATACGTGACCGTACGAATGTACGGCAATCTTTATGTCTTGCCTTCTGCGCTTCTTCGGAAAGCTGCCCAATTGGAAGGAGGTAAGATTGAATTAATTATTTCCGCACTTTGTACTATAATCTTGTGCACAGTAACGGGGGATGGAGTACCACGAATACAGATCAAGGCACAATTTTTGTGTTTCAACGCAATACCTTTCGAATTGCAAAAATTTTATGCAAAAGGCATTTCGTATCAGCAAGAACTTAATACTCTTCAGTACGGCTGGTTCTTGCTTGCCGTATATGCCTGGTGAAAAGCCAAGTTAACCTCACTTATATGCACTCAGTTAAAATTCTGAGTGTGAATTATATGAGGCGAAATACTATAACTATTTGTTTTGTACTCAGCAGTTTAGCCCTAAGCGGGACTAGACACATTCATACAGAAAAATCAAAAAGACTTTTCGTAGACTTTCATTCGATCTATCATACCCAGGTTGGTTTATTTACTATAAGGCCCATCGATCCTTAAACTGCTTTTGGATCTCGTATGAGTGTTAGATAAACTAAATCCAAGGAGCTCTTCATTGCTGGGAAAGTTCCACGATTCCTCGTTCATTGTTGACTCAGTCTCAACTAAACGTTGGATTTTTTGGGTCGGCCAGCAGACAGAACTCCGAATGATGTTGAAGGGCAAATCTGGTTTACACACACATTTATTTCTATTTCGGGGCCCTCTAACCAATCTTTCTGTTTGTTTAAGAACACTACTTTGCTAGACTTAGGTAAAGCTCATTTTTTTCACTGAAATTCGAAGTAAATACATGAAGTTTTCATCCTGATGTTTTTCAAAGGTTCGTCGGAAACATCAGTGATTGTGTTTTTACACATGTAATCCAAAATTCTAATGGTTCTTACACTTTTGTTATGTTTTAGCCATTTTTGGAAAAATTCCATTTTCGTCATAGTTATGACTCGTTCTGAAACAAGGTAAATTATTTTACTTGCGGGGCCTTTCGGGGTCTAAACATGTATAAGTATATGCGTGAATAGCGTAGTTATCAGGCGTGTATACAGGAAAAGGGTCACAGGGGCGTCATGACCCCCCCCCCCCCCAAGCACCACCTCACCTTCGCGTGAAATGAATGTGGCGCTGGACTGTAGAGTGGGTTATAAAAGTTTAACAGGATGATTTTCGTATAGTACGGACACAACGTGTAACTGACGCCAGGGATTAATGCTGGTGTTGTAACGCACTTTTCCAATCTGAGGCGACAGCTAGCGTTGGGTTGGGCATTGGCAATTGTTTGTCTTCTTTTGAGTAGTAATAGTGGAGTCTGGAGTAGTTATGATAGTCATTCGCTCGTAGCTCTTCGTCTTTGAAACGTGTACGATTTTTTTTAGAATTTTCTCGTGTTTTATTACTCCTATAGATGAAAAAGCACACAATTTCGAGATTTGAAAGTGTTATTGTTTCTAAGAAATTGGTCAGCGATCATAATTTTTTTTTTACCTATCTGATTTTCCGACATAAAATCATTGACAGGACAACTTGGTGGGGAGCTCGCAATAGAAGCATACACAAACTAAATGAAAGAGTTTATATTTAGGGTTCTTCCAGGAGGACCCTAGTTCCATGCAATCATCAAAGTATAGCTACCAGTTGATTTTCCATAGCTACACTGATTCCAGCATGAGTTGTTCAAAATTTTTACGTTCTTAGGGAACCATTAAATTTTTCTTAGAAATATACCTATTTGCAAATTGTTCGTAAGAATTTTAATGAATAACTATTCACCGACAACGGTTCAAACGAATTGGTGGATTGATTCTGGTGGCTCACTCTTTCGGACAAAGGCAAAAGCATTCAGTTTTCTTAGAAATATTTGAAATTTTTTCTTTAGATCTGTCATGCACTACCGGTGGCCGACCATGGTTCCAAAGAGTTATATTGATTCAGGTGCCTTGGCTGATCTTGGTCTCTAAAAATATTTATGAGCGTTTGCAATCATAGATTTTGTTCTTAGAAATTTACTTGCAAATTTTTCTTTCGAATTTTTATACACTACTGAATGCTGAAAACCATGAGTTGGATTGATACGAGTGCCGCTAACATTTATTCTACAATTTTTCTTCAGAAGTTCTCATCAGAAGAAATAGTTAGTAACAAATTATGCACTCTTACTCCCATTCCTTTAAATGTGACTCAAGGTGCAGGCTCACTCTCAGTCAATTACTTCACCCGTGACAGAATCGCTTGGGTCAGCATCTAGTTCTACAATCTCTGCCACGAGAAGGCGTATCTCATTATGAGCCCTTAATGTCCACTCTGAGATCGACATTGATGTGGATAATATTATCGATAGCTTTTCCAAATCAAACCGAAAATTGGATTTTGTCATATAATTGAAAAAAAAAATTTAAAAGCGATTTCTTCCGACTTTTTACTCCTGCTCGAACAATTTAGTTGTAACCCCCCCCCCCCCCCCCCCGCAAAAGTTGCGATCCTTTGAAGTTTACAATCATGGAATTTTTAAACCATAAAAATATGTGAAATAGTTGTAAATAAGTATTTGATAATAGTGTACAGACCTTCGACAGAATATTCCATCACAAAATATACTTTCACTTTGCTACCAATTTTAAGAGATGCTATCACAAGTATATGCCACAAATGCAAATCAAATTTGCTAATTACTTACCTTTTCTCCCCGTAGTGAGGTGGTTGACGCAATCAGATCTTGGAATTCGGTACCTTTGACCGGTTGTGAACCAGATGTCATCACCAGTTCCTGGAAATTACATCATTGATTTTGTCTCGCTAGCTTGTACTAGACTTGTACAGTACAAACGTCAGATAGAAAAATTTTCTGAAGCTTGGCTAGAAAATGATGAGAATGTCAGACTGTTTCAAAAGCCTTCGAAATATCTAATATAATGTTTCTAAATTTCCCAAAAGTATGGAGATATCCGTAAATGGCCAGAATGCGTTAATTTTTCCTTTATATTGACTCAAGAAATGGAAGAAAATATCCATGCCGATAGATCCTATATGAAATATTTTATGGATAGGTTCAGATAAAAAATTGATGCAGCACTTATGTAATTATCAGAGCGAAATGCAGTCAGGCCCAAAGCCTCAATGAAAATCAGATTTGTCTATAATAAATTTATTTTATTCAATTGAGTCAATTCAATGTAATTATAGGTGCTATACTAGACGGGCTTTTCAGAGCGGGTCCGAAATTAAGTAATAGTTCGCGCTTCCCAGATGAGATTTTAAAGTTAAATATTTTTCGGGATGAGATTTTAAAAACAAATCCAAGGGGTTAGCACGATGTTCAGTTATATCCCAAAACCAACTAGGGCTATAAATTAATTGCTGAGCTTAGATACAAGCTTACAGGCAGAAATTTAAGATTATGGACGGCGAGTTAAAACCCAAATCTGTAGTTTTAGTTCCAATGAACAAAAAAGCTGTTGCCTTGTAGCTCCTTTCAAACACACATACCTAGATTGTTTTGAATTAAACATAAGTACCTAATTCAATTTAAAAATTTCGCATTTATTTTTATTTAAAGCTAATAATCTTTATTACCGCAATTTTCTTTTCTTTTTCTTTTTTTTTTGCTTAAACCCGACAACAAGATATCAAAAAGCCACCCTCACGTTAAAGAAATTTCAAAATAAACCGTCCAATAATAAACAATTTTAATAGCGCCACTACGCGACTGAGCCACAAATCTCTCCTTCAGGTCATTAAAAGTGTTAAGAACGATTTCATGTTTACTTCGAGTCAGAGAGTATCTATAGTAATTGGCGGTCGCACACATCACAATAATCTTAAGGCCCCCATCAACTTAAGAGACTTTCAAGAATGCAGTCATGTCAGCTTTTGGTATTATGTCTAGATTTGATATATTGAGCAGTATATGGTCGTTTCATAATAATTTATGCTCTTCATATACGTAACTAATCCGAGATAGTATCGAGACTATAACTGGTGCATCTTCCTAGAACAAGCTTCACCAGGACAAGCTAAGTATTAGAAATCAACAAATTGACAACATCAATTTTGCCAAGAAACTTAAGTGCCGTCACATTATCCAGCAACTGCAACAGCAATAGTTAGTTAGATGTGATGCCCGAAACCACACGAGTCATAAATCACCTTGAAGAGGTGCAGTCCAACAAATCCTAATTAGACAATACACACTCACATTGAAAAAATAAAAATCTCCGTGTCGTCTGAATGGCGCCTCAACTTGACTCCACTCATGACTTAGTGCCTCCTTGGATTTCAGATTTCTCAGTCAGCCATGAATGAACTTTTCTTTAAGTGTTTTTTAAGGGACGTTACCAAAATTTTTACCCTTATAAGATACTCTTCTTAGTTTACCTCGAACGTTCACAAACAGATCATCTTTGCCTGCCTCAATTTTAACAAAAACAATCTCGACCCAGGGCTAAATGTCACAGGGGTTTCACTTACAAATTTACGAGGGTCATTTAGAGAGTTGTGGGTGCACTGAGCTTCTCTTCTTTACCCTCAGCTTAAGACTTAATTTTTTTTTTTTAGTGCTCTTGTCTTTTACTCGGTTTTTTGATTTACACAGTTCCAAAGAAGACACTAATTTCGTTTTCTGTTTTTTTTTTTCTTTCATGGTAGCTAGTAAAATTGAAAATTTTACACATGATATCCATATGAATGCGTATCCTGTTTAGCGCCTCCTTAATCACACACCAAGAGAGGAGGAGCAGAAGAGGACTTTAGCCATCAAAATTTCGTCTTTCTTATTTTGGCTATCAATTATACACTCGAATGTGTAAGTTGACATTTGGAACACATTTTTTCTGCTTCTTTACTAGGTTTTTTCTCCGGGGAAATTTGATTAATTGGAGCGTTTTCGTTATAAATTTGAGCAAACGTGCATCGTACGAGCACAGACGGAGAGTGATTTATGAGAATTTTTTTAAAAGAATTCTTCCTTAAAATTGACGTGTTTCAATGGAATTAAGGAAAAATATATTTCTGCAGTTTATGTAGAGATCATTGTTCCAATATTTCGTAGAATTTAGGAGTAGGGAGTTGGTTTTGCAAGATTCTGTTTTTATAAGTAATTAGTGACTTTGTTTTTTAAGGAGTTTATTTATTTCGCTAAAAATGCTAGCTACAATGATCAAAAAACAATACCCAAATAAAGGCTATAATAGAGAACAATTTTTAAAAAAATTTCTTAATTGGGACTTATTGATATGAAAGTCAATCGAATGAAACTTCAAATTAAAAGTACAGCACATTCTAGACATGGGCTCAAAGTGTCCATAGTTGGTGTGATGGAAGTAAATAAAATCTTAGGTGGTACTTCTATCTAGCCTGGCAAGATCAACAAGTACTCGAAAGTGCATTTCTGTAAATTGTTGCACGGAAATAAAGTAACCAGGAATTGGTTGCTAATGTTTTCAATTTGAAGTGTCTGAGAAATTAAAATATGGCAACCGTATCAAGAAAAGAATAAATTTTCTTTGAGACTCGATTGGTCGATTTTTAAGATGTGGCAGGTGATTATTTATGGTTAAAAGTAGGAAAGTCCTTCATGGACAAATACAAAAACTCGGACAGGATATATTACTTCGGACATGACATGGGAGTCTCTGGGGCTTTGGAGAGGTGCAGTACTCCTCTGAGAAAGGTGAAGTTTTTCTTTGAGAAGTGTAGATGACATGTGTATAAAACTTAGAACCCATTAATCGTTCGCACTCGCACAGATAGAACCGCATCCTTGCAACTTATGAGCCTGATTGGGTCCGAAGCTATCTATTTGCACTTTCATGCAACGTGGCGTAACCTCCAAATGTTTATCCGCTTCTCTGTGGTAGATGCATATTGTGGTGCTGCTTGAAAAGAGGGTAGTAAAGTAATATCAGAGAGGAGAAGCTACTACTAAAAGTTGAAATGAAAGGCGCAGAACAGTTTCAAGGTGGGTGCCGAAGCGAGGACCCGCTGGGATACTGCGATCAGGTTTATTCGATAGAGCGGACTTTTTACATCCAATTCAACTGAAAATTCAGAAATCCAATTTTTTTTGTGACTTCGAAAAAAACGGCCTCAAAGCACCGAAAAGACAGCAAAAATCGCTGCGATCATAGATTCATTCGATAGAGCGGACTTTTTACTTGCAATTCAACCGAAAATCCAGAAATCCAAATTTCGCAATCAATTGATCTGCCGAACCAGTTATGTAGGTACTTAAGCTTTTATGTGTTGTAGTCGACTGGAAACCAAAACCAGATGTTGGTAGATTTTCAAAAAATTGATTACCTAAGTTTTACCGACAATAGCTTGATCTTTCATTCTCCACCCACATTCCACAAGTCCTGATAGCCATCATAGATACACTGTCAGGACGTACACAGCGCCTCTGCATTTATCCAGTAAGTTAAAAATCGTTCGAGGATCACTTTTCTTAGAGGATATCGACATGCTTTTCTAGAAAAACTTTTCCGTATTAAATGCTTATCTTGTTGTGCCGCAATGCTCTGCTTTCTCTCCATATCATTTTCTAATTTTTTCGGTAACCTGTTTTCCATAGTTTTGATCCCCCATTTGTAGTTTCACTGTCTTCTTTTATTCGTTTAATATTTCTGTATCAGTTGCGATGTTAATGAGATCCTTGCTTAGCGTATATCGAGTCGAATTTAATATATCTCAGACCAATGTACTCTTATTTAAACAAGATCAACGATGTATGTTCTTCTTGGCACTTTCAATCTGCAAATGTTGAAAAGTGAATCACTCCCCTCATCTATAATACATCCATTTCAAGAAGCTGTAGATCCTCAGAGAATTTTTATCGTTTTCTCAGGGAACAGCTAAGATCCAATCTGGGTGGATTTTGCAGTAATGATAATGATGATTATTTATCATGGTCCACATGGCTCAGAAGAACTTATAATTATTAGAGCTGCCTAATACACTTGCGCGTATAGACACTGGAGCTACAAATATGTTTACATAAATTCTTCCACACTTGTACTTTCAAAAGTTCATCTCCACCTGTTGCATTTATACGAACCCTAAAAGGAGATTATGTAGGTGAAAACGAAGCTGTGTGTGATTAATAGAGAGGTTGGGCGTATGAGATGAGAGGGAAGCATAAAGTTCGATAGCGATATCATTTTCGTTAACTTTTATCATAGGGTGTATGTGTCATGGTCCCCCAGCTTGACCAGTTCCAAACGCTTAATTCTTTGAGTTTCGTGAGCTTCATATAAATAAAACTTGAAAATGAGTAATTTACAAGAGATGGCGTTACTTGTACTGTATCGCATCTGGCCATACTATGACTATATTCACGTTGTAAGTCATATGACATGACATTTTATTATGTGTTAATTTGCCAAAGTGTAAACAAGGTTCCAAATAAATAGCATTTGCGAGAAGCTTTGCTTTTGTTCTTTAATTGGAAAAAAAAGCCTGCTGAAAGCCATCGATTGCTATCAGAAATTCACGGTTAATATGCTCCATCGATTAAAACTTGAGAATTTTGGTTTCGACGCTTTAAAAATGGCGATTTTGACACACGGAAGACAACGAATGCCCTGGCCAAGCGAAAGAGTCGAAGATGAAGAATTGGAGACTGTAATCAATGAAGACTCGTGTTAAACGAAAGAAGAGCTCGCAGAATTATTGGGCGTAACACAAGCAGCAATTTCCAAGTGTCTGAAATCATTGGGATTCTTCCAAAAGCAAGGAAATTGGGTACTATATGACTTGAAGCCGAGAGATGTTGAAAGGCGATTGTGCAGGTCTGAAATGCTGCTTGAGCGCCATAAAAGAAAGTCGTTTATGCACCGCATTATTACTGGCGACGGTAAATGGATTCATTGCGATAACCCAAGGCGAAGGAAATCGTATCTGAAGCCCGGCCAACCAGGAACATCAACATTAAAGCCGAATATCCATCGTGCCAAGGAAATGCTCAGTATTTGATGGGACCAGAAGAGTATCATCTATTATGAACCTATTACCGGAGAGCTTTACAAACAACAACTGATTCGTTTGAAGAGGGCATTGAACGAAAAAATGCCAGAATATGCGACCAGACATGAGGCCGTAATTTTCCATCATGACAACGCTCGGCCTCATTGCTACACCGGTTAAAAACTATTTGGAAAATAGTGGATGGGAAGTTTTTCCTCACCCGCCATATTCACCAGACCTTGTCCTTTCGGACTACCACTTGTTTCGATCGATTCAAAATGCCCTTACTGGAATACGCTTCTCTTCAGTAGAAGATATCAAAAATTGGCTTGAGTCGTTCCTAGTTTCAAAACATGAGCAGTTTTTTTTTTGCCAAGGAATTCATAAATTGCCTGAAAGTTGGGAAGCTGTCATACCTGCCGATGGACAATACTTTCAATAATGTATCAATTCATTTAATTATAGAAATAAAGCTTTATTTTTGCGAAAAATATCTCATTTTCAAGTTATACACCCAAAATCACGCGAACTTTAGCAAATTTACGTGTATCCGAACTTTTGTACTTATTTCGGGATTGTGAAAATCAATACGCATTATAAAACCTTAGCTCTATAACATAATACGCGTATAACAAGAATATATATAGCATAGGCCCAACTGCAGATCCTAGTGGGATACCATTTTTAAAAAGTACAGCAATACTGCTACCATTATACCCCGCAACTATTGATAACTTTTAAATAGATTTAATTAACTCCCGTAACTCCTTTTGATTTAAACACGAAGTACGAATAAATCCTGGGCAACTGGGATATAACAGAGATAAAAATGTCTCACATCTCAAACTAATTCAAAACCGAATCAAATCACCATAAATTACAGTAAACATAAACAAAACGATAAACCGTTCGATTTTTCTTTGGGGTAATGATAATATTTAACCCGTTCACCACTTATCCATGAAAAAACATGCCTCCTTCAGGCAAAAAGGGACAAAAAAAAATGTCGTCGCACTTGTCCAAAAAACCAGTAGCCGTACCGCTTCTGACATTATAGATATGATGACTGTGACTATTTGTAGTACGCCCGTATCGTACCCAATGAAAGACCGCAGTAACATTGGTAGCTTTATAACACTTCCAGTCAAAATATTGCTTAATTAGACAAGTAATTTCGTGATTTATATGGCGCAAGTATATTGCGGCAGGCACATTGGCCATGAAACAGAGCCATTAAAGGCGTTTAGACGGCGTTAAACGAACAAGACACGCGTCTGCGCAAATTTTTCATACTCTCGATAGATTCTGGCCTCCTCAGTATATATAATAAATATGGCATCTGCGTAAAGCATGCAACCCAGTGATTGATTTGGTGTTGGACTTACACACTCGATATAGCTAAAAAAAAAAAAAAAAAAAATCAAACAACTTAAGACTAATCCTTCCACCAAGTACAGAAGAAGTGTAACGTTTTCAATATGTAAGAAAGTGTAATTCCTGCCAGAAGTAGACTCGTGCTGTGTGTGGTCCGTGATTAAGTTTTCTAGCATACAGGGAAAATGTAGTAATCAATGTACAAAAATGCACGCTTAGAATCAACCACGGTTTAAAAATAAGTCGTCGCTTGTTCCGTGCTTGTCCAATAAAATTGCAAATGGGTTCGTTTACAAGACCCGCTCAAGCGTGTATTATCGTTTTCAGATATGGAAGCTTAATTTCAAATTCAAAAAACGACAAGACATGAAATATCTTGCTATAGGGACAAAAAAAAAAAAAAAACAACCATAATCAGTGGCAATGGGAACAGCAGTAGACAATTTTCTCAATGTGGAAGTTCGAAATCGTGTCAAACTTAAATCGTTCTCGTCAGGAGATAAGCGAATCGCTACTATCACCTTTCCATCTGGAGACATTAATTGTGTGTACTATGATATCCAACGCTTCACATCGGTTTGTCTTAATGGAAGAATTTAATCAAAATCATAAAAAAAAAAAAATGTCTTGATAGAGTAGTGTGCGTTCCCATGGTACACAGCATAAAGTATCTAAAACGGGAAATCTCTAATGATGTTGAATAGATTAAAGACATTAATCTTTTGGGTCCGACCGAAATCGTCTTTAAAGCTTTTTACGACCAAAGTCAGGAGTGTAACTCAAGCCACAGAATGACCAACACCACTACCACCATCATCATCATCATCATCATCTTCAGCCACCATCACCATCTGGTCAACGGTTAGACTATATTTCTGGTATCTTCTATATAGCCCAAGCTTGAGCTCTGCTAAGTTGTCGAATCGAGAATACTGCTGAAGTGATCGGCTAAGAGGGTCTCTGGTCTACACTTGTTGTTCATTTGAAAATCCACTTACATGCCTGTTTCATCGGCTCTTATCAGACAAAATGTGTAAATAACTTGCAGCTATTAATTCTGAGGAGTGATAACAGCCTGAGCACGTTGTTCTAAGGTGTGAAGAGATTTTTTCTTTCGTCTTTCGTTTCTTGATGTTGTTGCTTTTATGCGTGTATCTTATTGGAAAGCAGTTTTGTTTCTTGTGCACTGTGGTCACATGGAACTAAACTTGAATTGGGTAGGAACAAGAACGTGTGTGATCCATTGAGCGAGTATTACTAAGAATATCAGGAGACAAGATTTCAAGCGATGACCTTCAGAATTATTAATGACTTTCATGAATTTTCCGTTAATTGTATCACGACGATAGAATGTAGAGATTTAGACTTGAGCTTAGATTTGTAACGTGGATAAACGAACAACTAGGTCGAGGATTTATTATGGTGTATGAAGGTTTTTACAACATTCTCGCGGAAATGTAAATATCTAACCTCCAAGATGGTACATAAAACGTGCCCGGATGTTTACAATTCTATCCATTCTTCATTAATATATTCGATGAATTTTTAACTGCATCAAATAAACTGAGGGCTTTTATTGCAGGAGAAGTATAGTTCCAAGCAGTGATGACATGCTGGCTCCTGAAATTTTTCTGTCATCTACTTGTCTTGTAAAGTATGCTTTCGATTGATTTTATGCCAGAGCTATCAAAACTGTTCATTCTGCATTTGTTGATTGCCACAAGGAAACCGTAGTAATGACGCAAACTCGGGCGCTGCATTTTATTCTCTCCAGCTTCAAAAGCAGCTCCGTAATTGATTAGTTTGTCACACGTATAAAATCTACGACCCCCCTCTGCCCCTTTCCCAATGATGAATTGTTAATACAATGCCATTTCAAGTGCCTGTCAGAAAGGGAATGCCCAGTTTAGGCCAATGAGAAATGTCTTAAACGATGCACTATGATACTCCGAACATATTTTATTAACAATTTTTCAGCGAGGGAAGGCTGGGGATTCAAAGTTTGATCTAGTACATTTTGGAAAATCTAGTACAGAACCGAATTCCTTACGGCCTGCGAAGAAGTTTGAATACCCACACTCCTATACCCAGAGGCTTAAATAGCTATTTGTAGCCATCCCAATACTAACTTTTTTAGTATTTCCTTCTTTTTGAGACCATTCCCTTTAACTCGTACACGAATTTGTCTGTCTATATACATATTTCTTTTTTACCACTTCCGACACTCTCGTAGACCCACTTTTCGTCATCACATCGAGCTGAAATTTGGCACACAGGTTCATGTCACGTGACAATTGAATCTATCAAAATTTGAACCGGAAATTTCCATGGAAAACCCGGAAAATTTATTTGAAAATTTGGTACAAATTTGATTAGTGATAAATCCGTTTCAGGAAAAATGCAGTTTTCCGATTTTTCCGAAAAAAAATTCCGGAATTTTTCGACTTTTCCGGAAAATTTTCCGGTAAAAAGTTTTCTAAATTATGCAGCATCAAGTTCCCTATCAACTTGCATCATTACTTTCTCTCCGACAATGATGAAAACTTGAAGAAAAAAATCGAGGAAAATTCATGTAAAACGTTTTTCCGTAGTTTTTCAGACCAAGGAAGCTTTTGAGCGTTTTGCAACCTAACACAAAGTTGTAGAGCGAAATGAGTTGCATAAAGTTGCTTTTGTGGAAAACTTCGTGGAAAACCCGGAAAAGCGGAAAAATCATCGGACAAATTTTCATCAATATGATTAGTGATAAATCTGTTTCAGGAAAAATGCAGAATTTTCCAATTTTTCTGGAAAAGTTCCGGAATTTTCCGACTTTTCCGGAAAATTTTCCGACAAAAAAGTTTTATAAGCTATGCGGACTCATTTTTTTCCGTCATACTGGCATCAATACTTTCTCTTCAACAATCATGAAAACTTGCATGGAAAATCGAGGAAAATGCATGTAAATTTTTAAAAAAAATTCATAGTAATAGGAAAAGTCTGTGGAAAACATGGAAAATCGGGAAAATTCATGTTATATGGGATCAAGTTGGAATACAGCTAAAAAGCGCTGTTTAAAACATAATTTGTATTTCAGAAAACCGTTGCAGTACATCAACGATTAGATACTCGAAAAATTTTTGTTTTCGGATCGGCACCAAACATGGCTTAAAAATTGTTTTAAAATATCTCCATGCAGCACGTAATAACAATTTAGTTAACGTGAAAAAGGCAGAAAATAAAATAAGTAAAAAACGAGTTTTCAAACAAAACTGAGGCCAAGCCGCATGAAAAAGTAGAAAATAAACTTTTCTTCACACACAGAGGTAGACTCAGATTTTATTCGCTGACAATCACCGATTTATTTCAGAATAATCAATCAGAGGTAATAAGTGATTTGATTCATGAAGAGAAAGAATATTCAGGAAAAAATCTCCCAATCAAAAAATCTGAGTCCACCTCTGTGTGTGAAAAAAAGTTTATTTTCTACTTTTTCATGCGTTTTGGCCTCAGTTTTGTTTGAAAACTTGTTTTTTACTTATTTTATTTATTCGAACTGAGGTACTAGATTTTTCGCAGCTTAGATCGGAAAATTTGTCTCTGCATACTTTTTGGGTGGTGGTAGTAACCCCCGGCGGGGGGGGGGGGGGTTCCAATACGACATGTTGCATATCAAATTAAAGGTCTCGCCGAGTACTATTGGGTGGTATACTTTTTTTCTTGCTTCAGAAGACTTTCTTGGGACGCTTTTGTCGGCGGAGAGCCCATTTTCATGCACTTGGGTTACATATACCCCAGTTTTTACATTTCGCATATACTTTTGCAGTTCTTTCTTCCATAGCCATTAGTACTCTGTTGTGAACATTTTTCTGATAGGAAGTCATATTCCACGACTCCTACCAATTCTGCGCAATCACGAGAAGGAGAAAAGTCCACTTTTTCACCCAAGAAAGTTGCTCAAGCTACATCCAATCACAAAAGCTTTTCCCCGCTGAATTGAAATAAACATTGTTAAAAAAATATGTTCAGAGTATCATAATGCAGCTTTTAAGACACCTCTCATGTCTGGAGGTGTCGGGTCTAAAGTTGTATGAAAAGTGGACATTCCATTTTAGAAGTTATCTGAGGGCAACATAGAGATATTAACGCGCATTTGATCCACCAAACTAAGTATGGAATATCAATCTCCCAGAAACGTCTTCAATCTAGGATGGGAATAAACTTATAACGGAAATTCAAAATAATCTAATCTACCTACCTTGGCTAGACCTATAGGTGCATGATGACTTTCTTGAGTTGCGACTGTGCTGCTGACCAGGTACATCCTCGAAAACAGAAGGGCACCTTTCTCGACTTCCTTTAGGAACCATAAGATATGGCTCAACTACAATATCCGTAAAGACGTTACGGATTTCAACGAGGTTGAGGTTTAATTACGAAAAATTGTCATTTTTATCACATTCCGTAAGGGTTATTATCTTCACATTTAATGTTTTCAATTTTTCGTAAGTAAACCTCAATTTCGTTGAAATCCGTAACGTCTTTACGGCTATTGTAGTTGAGCCTTTAACCAAATTTAAAATTTAGCCGTTAGAACTTGGTTTTACTGGTTCGCAATATCCTTGAAGCTCTTTCTAGAACCTACAAAAATTTTGCTTTTGTTATTATCTGACAAGACTTTTCCAATTTTTTTTTTTTTGTTGTAAATTTGACGTCACACGGAACGTATATGTTTAATATATTTCTCTGCATTTGCAACACTTTTGAACTAGTATAGAGGGTTACAAATTTATATACTGATAATGGGGTCGGACATACGAAGGACTATGTAAAATTTTTAAAACTTTTTCAAAATTTGAACGACTGCAGAATGTGCAAAATCCTAATTTTTGATCATTTTTTCTCATTTTTTTTATGTTGCGGATCTTGTGTAGGGTTGCAAACTTAGCAGATTATGACCAATAATGATTTGAAAGTTTGTAACATAATTTCAGAACTTATATATTTCTTTTTTTAAAGATTGTAGCCAAAAAAGCAATTGTTGGTCCATCGATTTAAAAAAATATCTTACGTTCAACATAAAAGGTTGCAAATTGGTACAGGTGTTCAGGAAAGTTGCAACAGCTATTCGACCATTTTGCAATATTTTTGTAATTTTTTTGATATTCATTTCTAATAGAATAATAGCAGAATTTTGCAATAATAAATGATAATGCGGGGGCGGAATGCATTGCACATTTAACACATTGTGGAAAATATCAGAGTAAACATTGCTTTAAGGGGGTAACGCCACTGTAACGGCTAAAAAAAAGGTTTTATCACGAATTTTTTTTCTCGCGAAATTAAAGGTGTTTCAAAAAAAACACTTTTAAGGGTATTATCGGGCATACATTCAACTTTATTGATACATTTTTTGACAGCGAAAAAAAACAGCCATCTTCCAAGGACATGTTTTGCTTGCAGGGCTGCACGGCACGCAGCACCACTGGTGCACATTTCAATCTAGACCAAAACAAAAAAAACATTAATCTAGTGGCTTACAGCTAGAGAATGCCGTATGGATTTTTAAAAATATTAATTTTTGTAGATTTGGCGCGCGTTTGAAAAAAAAAGTTTGATTTTTAACGAAAAAAAACGGCAGGTTTTTTGTTAATAAAAAATCAACAAATAAAGTTATTGAAAATTCCATACGGCATTCTCTAGATAATGTTAATGCTCACATCTGGTCAAAATTTCAAGTCGAAAATATGAAAATTGTTCGAGTTATGCTGCGTGCCATTTTGAAAAAATAAAAAAAAATTAATGTAAAAAATAAAAGTTTTCCGATAAACAAGTTAAAATTGCAAATGTCAAAAAGATCAGTTGTGTTCAATTTGGCTTTTTCAGTCAGTTTTAGAAGAAAGCTGGCGATAAAGGTGGTTGAAAAACTCCAATTGTGTTTCAGGCTTCAGGTAGTCCTTTCAGAGCAAGTTTGACGCGCTTGGTGGCGACCTTCATTTTGAAAGGAAAAAAAAATTTCTGGCACGGGACCTTTTTCTTATTCTAGAGGATTTAAACTATATTTTAAGCCAATAAAAACAAAATAGATTTTTCAAAAAATTGGCAGTGGCGTTACCCCTTAAGTTTGACGGACTTTTGAATTTTTTTTATGGAAGTTATAAGAAGCTTTATTTTTCTGCAAGTTTGTGCATGTTTCGGACCTCGGTCATGGTGTTGCAAAATTAAATTTATAGTTATTTGCCCTCACCCAACATTCTATCAAAATTTCAAAAGTTTTGTAATTAATGTCAAATTTTGGAATTTAAATGTCTCGATTGACTGGCCTACAGAACGGCTCTGGAAAGACGTAGATAGCAATAATAATTGCAGTAATAGTTATATCAAACTTACAATATCGTCAACACTATGTCTTCCAAATGGGCTACCCTTTACAACCCCCCCCCCCCCCCTTGTCCATTTCTTATCTCACATTTCTTTCCGTCTTAACAAGTATAACTTCCTTTAGTACCGCTAGTAAACTCTATATTTTTTTTAAATTTCTATTTCGCCTAATTTAATTTTTATTTTATATTTTTTACAGGTAAGAAGTTCCATTGAAGCTCACATAAACAAAATGCTAGTAGAAGAGTAAGTTTGATTTTTTATGAAATTAAATCGTTATAAAAAAAAATTAGAGCATGTAAGCACACATATCGTCATAGCGGCAATAGCTAATTGAAATGCAGTTCAGAAATTTTCAGTAACTGAATGTTCGAAACAGCTGCCTTAAACTTTATATATTATTTCGAAGGGCGTACCTTTTTTGTTACGATATGCACTGTATGAAAAATTTGGTGCCATTTTGTAAACTTTTAAAAATAATATACTTTGCTCCTCCATAAGACCTTTTTTTTTATAAAATATCATTATCACTCAGCTGAGTTTCTCTGACACTAATTCACTGTTTTTTTTTTTTATCTGAAAAACTCCCTGTTCTTTCATTCTCCCCACTTACAACTTACATTTTGTCAATATGGAACAGTTAATTCTACCCAAATCTAAAATTTCTTCTGTGACAACAATCTAACCCTAACGCTAAAGTCACCCCTCCCCCTTCTATTTTCATAATTCCACTGATTATTTCATCATAATCCACCATAACAATTCTAACCACAACATTGTTCATCAAAACTTCACCAACATCTGGCTGGCGCTTAATACACAACCATAAGCAGCATCTTCCCTAATTGACGAAATAATTTTCGAAAATCGACGTATTTTAAACGCGCATTAAGATCATGGCTATGGGTCAATCCCAAAATCAAAAAAAAAATCTGGTGATGAGTTGTATATGCTGGCGCGCACCACTTTAAGCTTAACTCGTGCGCATCTAATGACGTCGTCGTCTTAGCTGTCAAAACGTCTACTCTGTCTAGAGAGATTTTTCGTTCCTTGTATATCTAATTAAAGGGAAGAGTGAGCGCCCTCACAAAATATGCCGGCGCGGCCGTAACTCTTTTGGATGACAAATGGCCCGTGAAAATGAACCTGAAAGGGAGCTCACATCATGTATAATTTTCCGTTATTTATGACACGAACATATTAATTAGATGGATCATTTCAGATGTAATTTATGCAGAGCTTTAGTGTTATACTTATATTTTTTAATAAGATGGGAACTGAGGTAATGAGGTGTATCAGAATGCGCGGTATTATGAAAAAGTGTGTTGATATTTTGGTGTGGAATTGGCATTGTTATTTTATTTTTATACTATAGAATGCAGAAGGACTTAGAGTCAAACTGTTATAATAGATAGTGACATCACATATACATATATAATAGAAAAGTTAAATTAAACTGAAGCTAATCTCTCACTATATTATTGATGGTAGTTTAATCTCTGAAAAGTCAATCAATATTTCGATATCTTTTCTGAAGACGACTTGAAGATGAATTTTGATATTTGTAAAATATGAAAAGATCCTGCGTTCGTTGATTGATGCAATAGCAATATTTGCTCCTTACACAGGTATTCCGTTAAGCACTAGAAAAAATTGTTATATGAACCCATTAGATTTGTCAGTTATTGTCTTTATAGATTTCGAAATTTAATTAAAAATTTCAGGGGAGAACGACTCCTCTCCGACTCTTCAGAAATGTTACTGTAACAGTTTTTATATTGTGATCAAAGTTTGTAATCAGTTTTTCTGAACCGATTTTCTTGACATTACAATATTTCCAGAATGAAGCAAGTGGTGCACGCGTGAAATGGGGATTCTACTGAAGGCCTCCTAAAAATATAAATGACTTTTTTACCCACCACTTCCATGCAGTTTTTATTTAAATATGGAGTGTATGGGATTATACGACCCGGTGATCCAGTCTATTTTATGAAAACATCATATCGTTGTTTGAGCCATTTTTTATTTTTCAGAAAAATATTCCGATATTTCGGTCTTTGGTTTAGACCATTATCAAGGCTAACAAAAGATACAAATCAAGAGTTAATTTTGCAAACAATTTCTATTAATGTAAGTGATTACCTAAAAATTGGTATGTCAGAGTTACTTAAAAATGGGTTATTAAAAACCTAAAAAACTATGGCACGGCCTGTCTTTCGCATGCAATCAAAAACACACACACTTTTGATTTTGAAAATCCCAAAATCCTACACAGAGAGCCTAATTGGAAAAAGAGGAAAAATATAGAAGCTCTCTACATACAATCAAGAAAACCAAACGCAACAAATTTCAAGGTCGACACACAATACATTCACTCACAATATAAACACCTAATAAATGCATGCATGCTCTGTATGGATGGCCTATCTCACTAGTGAGACACAATCAAAAGACACAAGACACATCTTCGCATTTTTAGTTTGTTAGTCCCGTTTCTTGATTTTTAGTTTGTCCTTTTCTTTGACGGTCGTCTCTATTTATTATCTATTTTTAGTTAATTTTTAAAATGGTTGACTTTACTAATAATTATAAGATTGTTATTTATTATGTGATATTCTTTTTTGAAGTGCGTTTTTCTGTCTCTCTATCGGTTTTCGTTTTCAAACTTGGTTTTTCTTTTTTAATCAGTGACATAAGGTTTTTAATAACCCATTTTTAAGTAACTCTGATATACCAATTTTTAGGTAATCACTTACATTAATAGAAATTGTTTGCAAAATTAACTCTTGATTTGTATCTTTTGTTAGCCTTGATAATGGTCTAAACCAAAGACCAAAATATCGGAATATTTTTCTGAAAAATAAAAAATGGCTCAAACAACCATATGATGTTTTCATAAAATAGACTGGATCACCGGGTCGTATAATCCCATACACTTCATATCTAAAAGGAATCTAAGGCCCACAAAACATCTTTTTCTCAGTTTTTATTTAAACTTAACTAACACATATTACATATGCGTACTTCTGATGACAATACAGTTTTTTCAGATCACTGTATAATCAGTTACACCAAGAGTACGGGGAAATTTGTTTATGGTACATAATGACTTCTTTGGATAGCGATAAACTTTTCGAAAGCATTTGTGCAAATTAATTAGAATATTTTCAATTCGGAAAGAAACTTGATTAATTCTTAAATATTTAAAACTCTATAGTCCACTTTACTCTAATCTTCGTACCTAGGAGGCTGTCAATTACCTACCCCTTCTTTCTTTCCTGCCAAAGCTGTGCTACTCCATCATAGAGTATCCCCAAAGCTTTGGCAACATCAACAAAACAAATAAAAATATATTTCCTGTGGTTCATCCAACTTTCGTTTCGATTTCTATATGGGGAACCGCAAGGGTCAATTCTTGGTCCGCAGTTATTTATCATATAGATTTAATGTTTTTCACTTATATTACGTAAGTTAAACTGTAATTTATCTTCCGATAATATCCAGATAAAAATTTCAAAAAACATCTTGGGACATTTTCTTTAAAATAAAATCCTTTTAGAACATTTTACGCTTTTCTAGATCTAAATCTAATAAAAAACGATAGTAAATGCTGTAGTAGCTGCCCTAGAATTTTTTTTTTAATTTTTAAGATTTTAAGAGTTTAATCAATATAAATTCATATAAGGACTCGAACGATCCCACAATTAATCCGGGAACAGCGATCCCGGAGGAGGCAAAGAATGATCACTTTTTGATTCAATTAGCTTTATTTTAAATTAGCATGATCACAGAAAAGAGCTCTCTAAAGGTACTAAACAACGAATATATACCAATATCTCTTTACCTGTGGAGGATTCTTTCCCTATGCAAGATAATTTCTTTAGACGGCGATATGTGTAATGTTAAGAGATTACGCACACAAAACCTACTATGTTTTGAGCTGTGGTTGATCTTCTATTTTTGGTGCAATTTCTGAACATAAAAGGCGCTCTGTTTTGTCTTCATTATGATTTTCTTTCTCCATATTTCACATTTCTAAGAGAGGTTGTGGATCACACTCACTGGTCAGGTACGACATTGTTTTATGTATAATAATCACAGATTTCTTAAAATTATGAAGTAAGATTCACTCGTTTTTCTTGCTTAAATCCTTAGTTTTCCCACCATTATAAAAAATTTGGAATTTCGAAATAATTTCGTTCAAATATTGGCCAAGTATTTTCCAACACATCTTTTCCTGTTATCTCGGAGAATACTTGAGGTATAGGCTAATAATGTTGGATTTTTCTTAAAAGTAACGAATATTTGCTGTACGGAATAATTTGCTAATATGACTAAGTACTTTAGGAGATTTTTGACTCTCAAAGAAGGTAATTTTTCAAAACGAAAAACATTTTTGAAGTCATATAGTTAATTTTTTACTTCTCTATAAACTTTTTTGAAAGCATGTTATCATCGAAGATATTCTATAGTAATACGAATAAAACAAGATCAAACTGGCGGTTCAGTAAGCAAAACGAGCTGAGTTACAGCCCAAAAAGCATTGCAAGAACCACATTTTCGAAAAAAAAAAATCTAAAATCCCCTGTAATTACAAAAATTACATGAATTCGATAAAAATTAATGTAACATTTTCGATTACTAATCATCTCATCTGTTATGGGTTTCAGTATTGCATACTCAAACTAGAACACCCTGTACATCCAAAATATATGTTTAAACTACGTTAATTCGGTGATTCGTACCTTTATATAATTTAATTCGAAGTTCTGTACTCAACCACCTGGGTTACCAGCGCCTTATTTGAAAATATATGCGAATTGCTTATCGCTGCATTTTAATTGATGTTATTTAATGGAAAAAATGCGTCTTGGTATTTTTAAAAATTCTTGAAAGTCAAACATCAACCATGGGATATTTATTTTAGAACACAAAATGGCCAAAAACAAGTGAAAAAGCTAGAATTGGTCTAAGACCAATTCTTATGATACCCTAGATGAATGCCCGTATGAAATTTGGTATGGTCACCCATTTGAGCAATTTTGATTTTTTGCATTGGTTTCTCGCATATATTTCTAGAACGGCTCGTCAGACAGAAAAAATGGTTATAATCAAATTTATAGGATTTCTTATTATGAAGAAGTTTTTAGTACAATAAAAATGTCTAGGACTGATCGTTTTCAAAATATATGTAAAAACCAAAATTTTTATATGGCAACACCAAGAAGGGGCTGCCCGATTTAGTCCATTTTTGAAATTTTATTTGCTATTACTATGAAAACAGAGTGTACTAAATTTCAGCTTTCTATGTCGACGTGTTCTCAGGTAGTGTCCAAATATATAGTGGAAAACGAAATTTTTTGTATGGCAACCCCACGAAGGAGTTGCCCGATTTGTCTCATTTTCGAACTTAATTTTACTTTTTTTTTAATGTCCGTGTACAAAATTTCAGCTTTCTAAGTGAACGCATTCTCGAGTTATCGTGTGCACGGACGGACGGACGGAGGGACAGACGGACATGCAAAAATCAAAATAACTTTTAATTTTATGCGAGGGTGTCCATTTTGCTCTACTATCATTATTTCTGTGCGTTACAAACGGAATGGCAAACTTAGTATACCCTATAGATTTCATCTAGGGTATAAAAAAATTATAGTCCTAATGCTAAACTATGGATATTCCAAATTTGTAGGGCATCTAAGCATATAATTAGAATTGAACTAGCATTTCCTAGGAATGCGTTGTGTTGTGAGAAGGCTTAGTTTTGTTGTTTTCAATTAATTAAAACATTTATTTCGCAGATACTCTAATGAATTTCAAAACTTACTTTTTTTTTGTTTTGTTTCTTTTTTTTTGCTTTATAATTTAAAAACCAAAACATAATTCAAAAAGTAAATAAAATTGTCCTATTTTTCCTTAATATTTTATTTCACAAATAAACAGCTCGTAAATAACAAGAAAACTTCTTAAAACAAGATCATAAAAATAACGACTAATGATAAAAAGAAAATTTTAATGTTTTTTAGGGATGTGCAAAATTTAATTATACAAATTTTGTCGTTTGTAAAATTTTAGAAGAAATTCTTCTCGCATTTTTCATCGAAATATTTTTGTGTGCCAACGAGTAAAATATTTCGAAATTAATCTACGCATTTTAATGTATTCTTTTTTTTTATTTAATATATCCAGGAAAATACAAAAGCACACACAACAACCTCAGCTATAATAATAATAATAATAATTCCCTAACAAATCATATAAAATATCTTAATAATCCTGAAAATATCAGTCAAAAGTGGCATCTTAAGTAGGCCCCATGTTTATCACCACTTCAATCATCTACGTGTCATTCTCACGTCTCGGGAGTTTTCCCTTCACATGCTGTCACAGTTAGGTCTGTGTATCAAAAAAGTAAAATAAAAGTAAAAAAAAAAAAACAATCATCGAGCAGTGGAAAGTTAATTCAATAAATTATAAAATCACACAGCAGCGGTTCTGGTTCTTTAAAGTTTTTATCTTTATAGGACGTCGGAGCGCCCCATTTATCTAAAATTGTTTGACACTCATAGATTCATAAAATGTAAATAAGGAGACAGAGTGTGGTCTCGAGGAGTATTTACGGCATGTCTGAATGCGACATTCCCATCGTATCTCTTATCCTCCAGGGGCAACTAACTCCATTCCAATTTTTTGACAGTGATGTGACAACGAGTTGTTTCAGCCAGCTGTGGCACTATTTTGTATGTATGTACGACGACGACAGGAGAATTTTGTATATATAGTATGTGTATGGGCTAGGGGATATTTTCAAAACTGGTATACGATTAGATTTTGTATTCAAAAAGGGAAAGTTCCAGTTTTTTTTTTGTTTTTGATTTTCCAAACTTTAAACAATATGAAATATCAAAACTCCATTTGACTCGAAGCAAATAGTTAAAATCATCTAGCATAGAGCAAGCATCATTTTTTCAGAAGCTAGCACTACACTCTGGAGGCATACAGAATTGATCTTTTTCAAGAATATTTTTCTCTCTAAGAATGGTTTGAATTACGAAATGTCTTCGGGAATGTAACTAAGAAATTTTTAAGAATATCATCAGTATTGATTATAAACAGCCTTGTGGGATCTTAATTTTATATTTTTCAGTACAGTTTTACTCCATCGATATCTATCTCAAGAATGTTCTCGATTAATCATCACTCCACAACTATGATCCCTTTCCACATCATTTTCGGAAAATCCCTTGCAAGACCAAATAGGGCACTTTTTATTCTTGAAATATGCCCAGAAAGGGCCTCCATAGATACCTGAAAACAATCATCATTTCTTTCTGAGATTCTATTAATATTCCTGGTTCACCTCCGAAATTTGATCACTGATCGCTGAATTTGATTCCACAATTTCAGAACAGTCGATAGCTTACGGACATATAAAATTCTTAGAAAGCTAATGAAAAGCAAAATTTTCATTGTATGTATTAATAAATAATTTATTTTCATAAAAAAAATCTAGAAAGAAGAGGATGGAGATTGTTGGGCGGTACACGCCATCACACTTAATAAAAAAAATATCATGCCGAGTATAAAAAAGTTTGCACGAAAAAGGGATTAGGAAAAATTGCGAAAAATAAGGAGGGAGAGAATAATCAACTTCAATTTACCTTGTCCTTGGAAGGACCTGTTGGTAATGGTCCCCGTTATAGTCAGACCCAACCATCTCGTGAATATTTTAGGCCCATATATAGATTTCCCTAGTAATTTACATTAAGATGCCTCAGAGACGAACCCAATAAAATAAATATTAAGCCAAGCTTACGAGATCCCTATGATGCAAAGTACAGCATGGCAGGAAGGAGATATGGAAAGGATTAGGGGACATGGGAAAAGTGCCGGAGTTGCTGATGAGTGTCACTCTTGTGTCTTCACAGATTGTAAGCCCTAGTAGCATTTGAATTAAAATACGAGTATGTCTTAGAAACACATGTTTAGGCGAGTCCAATTTTAAAATGCATCTTGGAAATGGCCGGCTTATTGTATTATACGTAGAATAAAGTTCGAAATACTTAGCAATCAGTTCCTTAAACAAATCCCCAACAAATCGGAAGGAACCATGGTTTTCGGATATTTTTGTGTATCTGAACTTGGAGAACTAGTAGTGATCCTTAAAAAAGTGTAGACATTTTGGAGAGCCATACCCAATCTTTCCACCGAAAATTACAAAGGGGAATGTCCAATTTTCATACAACTTTAGACACAACATCAACAGACATGAGAGATGTCCTAACCGATGCATTATGATACTCCGAACATATTTTATTAACAATGTTACTTTCAATTCAGCGGGGAAAGCTTTGGCGGTCTTGCCTTAGCGATTTTCTTGGTGGAAAAACTGGACTTTTCTACTTCTCGTGATTGCGCGGAATTCGTAGGAGTTGTGGAATATCACTTCTTATGAGAAAAAATGTGCACAACAGAGCGCTAATGGCTAAGGAAGAAAGAACTGCAGAAACATATGCGAAATGTAGTAGTGCATAAAAATGGGTTTTCTGGCGGCAAAAAAGTCCCGAGAAAGTTTCCTGAATCGGGAAAAAAGTACACCACCATGATAGTACTCGGCGAGACCTTTAATTTGATATGAAATATGCTGTATTGAGATCACCCGTTCCTCGCCGGGGGCTCCTACCCCCACCCCAATGTATGCAGGAAAATATTTTTTTCTACGAATTGTAGGTATTGATCTGAGCCGAACATTGACACCCATTTTCCTATCGGACATAACTTTATCGAGTTAGAACCGATCTAAGGTGCGAAAAATCTAGTACCTCAGTTCGAATAACAAGGAGGGAAGTATTAAAAAGTAAGTATGAGGATGGCTATTTAAGTCTCCGAGAATAGGAGTGTGGGTACTCAAACTTCTTCCCAGGACTTGAGGTATTCATTTCTGTACTAGATTTCCAAAACGTACTAGATCACTGGTAATAAAATATGTTCAGAGTATCATAATGCATCGTTTAAGACATCTCTCATGTCTGTTGGTGTCGGTCCTAAAATGTGCATTCCCCTTGCCATACCTTTTTCCTAATTTTCTATTCTTGCGTTCTTACTTTTGGTCGCTCAGGTAAAAGAGTTCCTACTTCTTTCACAGCTGTATTATGGATTTAGGCGTCCGGTCCTACAGGTCATAGTTAAAAGCTATTAGTAATCTGTGGTCAATAATCTAGCTGAACATCAACCGAAAATCCTCTAGATTCTATTTCATTTTCAATCCCTCGAGAGCTAACTGGAATAGCGTGCTGCCTGATACTCAGTTGGTCCTAACTTTATTACTTTTTGAGAAAATTCAGAAAACTTGTATCTCTTTTGTTTTTTTTTTTCCAGGCACTGTATTTGAAAATGTAAATTTACCTAATGAATAAGAGATGACATAAAAGATTGTAAAGATAATTTAAATTTAGTAGAAAAATTACGTAAAATTTGTGCTGCGAAATCCATCACTAAGTTGAAATAGATTAAAATTGCACTCCTGAGTTTCGGCATCTTTAAAAAAAAAATTACTACCCTAAACTTGCCACCAAGAGGAGAATTCAAGAAAAAAAATATACTTCTACGTCTACGTCTACTCTTCAGTAGTTAGACCCAGTTTACACGAAGCTTACAGGTAGGAAAATGGTTCATTTCTTCTCCAACCCTCATTCTACCTACAAGTTTTCGTGCGGCAGACCCATCTAAACTGCTTCTTAGAATTCAAATGGTAACGTATTTTATCACAGAAGAAACAAAGAGAGAGAGAGAAAAAAAAGAGTATTTTATCAAAATTTTTACATAAATAGTACTTTTTGCGTTATCAGCGTCCTACGACATTATAGGTACCAGAAAAAGGTGATAAATTTGCATTAGGTAGATACTACCACCATTATTATTATTTTTATTATTTGTGGGGGATGCGGGCAGAGTTCCCGCCTCTCATCTAGTCACCGCGACCTGTAAGATCTGTTGTGACATTACCCCTAAATGACCTAGCCCATTCGAACTTAAGGTCTTTTATGAAGCCTATGACATTGTTGGGGCCATTTTTCTACATCTTCCTAGATGTCTTAGCCTTATATGGCACAGAGCTTCACACAATCACACAGGTCATATTATGTTCAGTGGTTTCCTCGTCTTGCATACATAAGGAACAGGTCTCATCATCGACCGCACCCATCTTTTTAAGATGACATCTAACTGGGTAATGCCCAATAAATTAGGCCCGTTATGAGCCTTAATAACTCGTTTCTGCTGAGTGTGAGGAATGCTCTTGGGCACTGTTCCAAATACTTTACAAACTTCTTCGCTTGTCTCAACTCCGTGGTATTTTACTTGTAATTCTGTCTTCCCAAAATCTGGTCTGAGTTGACAGGTGACTTTTTGGGTGTCCAAAGACGGGCTCAGGGCCATTAAACATAGATCTGGCTCCTTCCTTTGCAATGCTGTCCGCAATCTCGTTGGCCTTAATGCCCTCAGGTCTCCTAATCAGTGTAAACTTGTATGCTTCGACCAGTTGCTTCAAGACAGTAATACAGTCCCAAGCAAGCTTAGATTCAAAGGTAAACGATTTTAACACTTTAAGTGCTGCTTGGCTGACTGATATTGTGTATGTTGTAGCTCCACGCATATTCTTGGGAATTATTTCACGAGCGCAGAGTTTTTCTGCCTGAAAGGTGAGCCCCAAGTGACTGCGAAATTGCATTTCGGCCCGTATATGCCCACGCCTACTCTACCTTCCATTTTAAGCCCATCTGTATACCCTTTATAAGATCCTTTTTCAAAGGGTAGATCCCCAGTGTGTCACTGTTAACGGTCCCCTAATTATAGCGTTTCGGCATAACGTCTAAAATCTGGTTGGCCAGCGGAACCTCTAGGAATTCTTGGAGGACTTTCAGGTGGCCAACCAAATTTTTTATGCTCAGGTGATTACTCTCTGCAGTCTAATTGCACTGAGGACGGCTTCCATCCTAACATGCAAAGGTAAGGGGACTAGGTCCAATATATCCTCTAATGCTGCAGTTGAGCAGGTACGCATAGCACCAGTTATTCCTAGCCATGCAAGTAGTTTTTGCAAACTAGCTTGAACTGTCTTTTGTTTTGTTTTTGGCAACCAAACAAGTGAAGCGTATGTGACCATGGGTCTTATAATAGACGTATATGACCATAGAGTCATTTTTTGTTTAAAACCGCCAAAAAGCCTGCGGCATGCCAACTTGGTACTGTGGCCTTCTCCAATACTCTTTTTAAGTGGAAGTTCCACGTTTGTCTGTTATCCACGGAAATACTTAGATACTTGACCTCCTTCGAGAATTCCAATACTATTTTTTCAAGAGATAGTGCTTGTAAGTAAAGCTTCCTTTTTCTCGTGAAATGAACAATTATTGTCTTACCGGGATTGGCTCAAAGTCCCATTGTTTGACACTAGTCGCGAACAATTTTTACTACCACCATAGAACAGAGTTTCCAAATAGTGAAATAGGTAGTGCATTTCGGAACGGACCACAACATGTTTTAGAGCGTGCCGCGAGCAAATTTTCTTTTAACAACAGTTTTGTACTCATTTGCTCGACCTCGTCAAGACGACAGATGAGAGAAAATATGAATCACTCCAGGTATCCATAATTTCAAATGTTGTGGTTCATTTCAGAATGTACCACCAGGCATATAAATTTTGTATACTCTCTCTAATATTGCATGCAACTTCTAGTTCTTGTGTAGTCTATAGTCTAAGTACTACTCTCAGCTTTGTAGTAACAATGAACAGCTTCGATATAACCAATAAGCGCTACATAAGAAGGTTTTTATTAAGGTTAATCTACATATTCTGTAAACCTTAAATCTAAACACAAATTCATAAATTAAAAGTTTAACAATTACAAAATTATACTTGGTCTACCCATCAACTTAACTTACGGACTCTGTAAAACTGTATCAAACCATTATTAATTCCATGTCAATCAGTAGCCCGATAAGGATTGCCATAATCGGTTCATTTATCATTCTGAATTGCATTAATTTGTCGTAACCAGCTCTAGATAATCAATTCAGTAAAGGCGTTTCATTAAATCCCGCAATCGCAGAATCCGCGAAGAAAGATGGAAATGGAATTGAATCTGATGCCTCTTCGCAATCCTTGAATGTCGTTAAAAATGTTTCCCTTTCTGGAGTGCACATCGAAAAGAGCTGTGAATACGAATGAGGCAAAAAATTGTCACACACATCAAAAGAAATAAAAACTTTATCTACCAGAAAAGATATATGCATGTATGTATGTACGATTGTAATACCCCCTTTACTATATATATGTATGAGTCGTGTGGAGGGATGGGATAAGGAATACGAAATAAAGCGAACATTTTGACTTTTTACATGGCGCCCTTCTTTTAACGATCGTCAATTTTGGTCATGGGATATCAATCAAGTAATCAAATCGTCCAGCAGCTGCCGCTATTGATCTTAAATTCTTTCTGGGCGCGCCAAACAATTCAATTGGACATGTGAATAAATCACTTCGTCCAGCTACTTATGTACATATATCCATATATATATATATATATATATCTTTGGATACTGGTATGTTGAAATTGGTCGGCGGACAGAACTGAAGGAGATTCGTCAGTCAGATCCCTTAGTCTGTCATCAATCCAATGCTGAACTACTGGTTAAGGCTGGTTAAGGCGATTAAGTGCATCAACATTTGAAAATCTTGACAACGGCGCACAGGACGATTGTGTCCACTTGGCGTATAGAGTGCCTGTCAAGAATAATCATTGTTGTCAGAAAATTCCAAGACCGTGCGGTTCAATATTAAGGCGGAGAACGTGCTAACTGTTGGCGCCGCTGACGCCACCCAATAAGTGCAACAACAAATTCCTGATGAATATTCTTGAATGAAACAACCAATCTAATGCCAACATGAACCAAAATCATTCCTTATGGTTATGTTATACACTTGAGCAAAGAAATAATTGTATACCTGTGCGCTATCTCTACTTACCTGAAAGTAATTGAATTGGAAGAAAGACACTTTGTAGACGTACAAGATATAACTATTGCGCGAGTTATCGAGATCTCTGACTCCAAAGAACTTAGACAATGGAGGTCGGCGGCGAGTATTCTGTCTCCCTTCGAAAATACTTGAAAATTCGTTGACAATTATATACCTGCTCTACGGCAGTAATTAAATTTTTTTTCAACAACACGCGAAGTAATGGGAATCTTGCGGCAAAAGGCTTGTGTAAAATGTCGGCAACATGATCGTTTCCTTCTCTAGTATATATCCCATCTTCAACTGAAATGTGCAGTACTACTTTGGATTTGTCACGACTGATTCGTGTATAAGTATCTAGGAAAATTCCGAAATTCCTCTCGATTTCTAGAAAAATTACCACGACAGTATTTTGGATTGGTTGTCTTTTTTTTTTTGTGTTTTTAAATGCAGACAGACAGATTTAATTCATTTGGTTCATTTCAAGCAAATAATTTCCATAATATTTTTTTTTCGTCATTACACCACACACACACAACCACACAACTATGTACATTCATACAAAAAATATTCAAGGCCATCGAGTAAACGATTTTTCGATTTTTTTTTTTGTAAATTTCTAGAATGCTTCTCAAACAATACACCGCATCACCACCACAAGAACAGGTAGAGCAAACAACGTAATTTTTCCACGGAACAGTAAGCTTAAATTAATGTCGACTGTCTTATCATCGTTGACCATCTTCATCATAATTCATCGGCTTTATCATAAGGTTCTTAACTCTCAATGATTTTTTCCTATATCTACTCTTCAGAATTGTGTCTCGGGGGAAAGAAAAGGTCGCTTCGCTTCGAATTAAGACCAGAAGCAAAATGATCATTAAGAAATGCCGGTAGCCCGGTTTTGTGTCAAAGCAATCCAATTTTAAGTTGAAATGGAGATTTTTATAGGTTCCCGAGAGGCTGAACCTACTGATTTCGTCTGATAAGAAATTTGTTCTGTTTCCAAGAGGATCAGTCAGGATTCAGGAGGCTGAAATGAAATGTAATATTCCACAATTATGTAGTTTTCAATTTTTTTTCTTTTGTTTCTTTTTTTTCATTTTTTTTTTTGTGATAGGAGAAATTATTCTTTTTGTAGAACGGAACTATCTGTGCGTCTTATTAAATTTTATAATTGTCATATTTAGTAGCAATTGGATTTGAGTAATTATTAAGTACCAGCATAAAATAATTTTAATTATTTAACGATTTGGGTCGATCGTCCAGCGTTGAATGTGTAACTAAAATTATTACATTAAATTAAGCATAAAACTCGAATTAACTTTAAAATTAAGAAACATAATTAATGGAAGATATTATATGAGAGTGCAATCTGCAAATTGCTTCTTGCAAAGTCCCACTCCCGCAGGTCAAATGGCGACGTGCGTAAAGTTAGCACCGCAACTTCGTCTGATATAGTTCGGAGCTATCTCATAATTTGTCGTTATTTTGTCGTTAATTTGTCGTGAAAACCATAAATTTGTCGTTTCCTTTTTTCTAAAGGAAACTGGATGTGGTGCTAAGTTGTCGTCAAGCTAGCACCGCAATTCACTGGAACTCGGTCAATACTTATCGAATTGGAAAATAATACATCTTGGAATTTGTCGTTAATTTTTCGTGAAAACCATAAATTTGTCGTGTCGTTTTTTCTAAAGGAAACTGGATGTGGTGCCAAGTTGACGTCAAATTAGCGACAAATTCCAAGATGTATAATTTTCCAATTCGATAAGTTTTGGCCGAGTTCCAGTGAGTTGCGGTGCTAACTTGACATCAACTTGGCACCACATCCAGTTTCCTTTAGAAAAAACGACACGACAAATTAATGGTTTTCACGATAAATTAACGACAAATTAACGGCAAATTATGAGATAGCTCCGAGCTATATCAGATGAAGTTGTGGTGCTAACTTTACGTCCGTAAAATGGCGCATTGTACTGTCGTGCTTCGAACTGGAAATATCCTTTTCTTCTTAAGACGAAAGGGATTCAGTATTATTTCTGCTTAAGGGGAGGTTACCGTTCCTGACGATGAAAAATTTGATTTTTTTTTTGTATAATTATCATCCTTGAAGTGTTTAGAACACGTGGGTAAAAGGGTATTTTCATATCTAAAGTATTTTAGAATTCACAGCCTTTTGAGAGCGGAACCAGGCTAGAAAACAGGTAGTTGAGTCGCTCGGAGCGCGCTTTCTAGGGAAGACCTTTTCTCGCTACCTGAGGTACCCTCGTACATATCGGGAAACCGTTAATATTCAGATTCAGCATAATCATTTCTTTAGGGAAGAAGAAGGGCTACTGTCTGGTGCTTTCTGGAATATTTGGAGTAAGCTGTCAAAGATTTTTTATAACGTTAAACTTTATATGAGTTTTTCTAGGAACAAAATTTTCCAGCGCGCGGAGAGCTCTACAGCTTCAACGGTGAACCCATTCACATGAATCTTTGCGTAATTGAAAGGAAATTCAATTTGCGGGGCCATCAGGAAGCGATTTTTGTCAAAAATTTATTTACAAATAGATTTTTCGTCCCTTGAAGCTAAAACAACAGGGCAAAAAATGGGGTTTCTTTTCAAACGGCTAGCATGTTTTTATTCAGGATTTTATTTGAAAACGAAAAAACCGGTAAGGCCCCTAAATTTTATCAACTTTAATCATTTTCATTTGTTTCGAATGAATTGGAAGAGCTGTGGAGGGCCCCGCATAGACCAAAACATGCCATGCACGGTTTTGTTTGATGGGTGCTGGAGCCGCCATTTTTTTTATAAATAAAATTAGAATTTACTCTCCATTGGTAGAGGAATAAAATACGTTACAACCCATTTCCAAAAGTATTTATTTTATGTAAAAAAAATTCCAAAGTTCATGCATTTTCATGCCTCTAGACAATAACCTTCCTTTAATTCGTATCATATGAATTTCATTGTTTTGAAGGCGCCAGATTTTGATAATGTGATTCAGGGGCATCAATCGTTCCTCCTGTTACCCACCTAGATATGCTTCTAGCACGTACAGTACTAGATACATACATATATGTACAATGTACATGCACAGAAAGTTAGTCCATCACCTAAGGTTAAGAACAAGCTCCTATAATTCGAATGTATTTACGCACTAGCAGGCCCTAACTTTAACACTTCAATGGATGCCAAGACGGACTCTCGAGAATTGATGGAAACGAAAAATGTAATGAACTAGCAAAAAAAATGATATTTGTGTTCCTTTTCGGACTACAGCTAAATTACTGGCTCTCACAACCAAAGCGTTCGTTGGATCTTTTAAAGCTGTCTACAATCAACAAAGAATCATTACAGAATCATAACTGAACATTACAAACTCAAAAAACACTACACATATCACCCATCAAGTTTTACCCTCTCTGGCGGCAGTTATTGGACGCCAAATTAAAAAAATTGGAGAAAATTTAGACATTTGTTGGACAGATTTGATGGTTAGCTATCATTTGAGATGCGGATATCATTTTCATAAGATGTACATCATGAAATTTACGGTGTGTTAGGAGGAAAAGTACTTAAAAATACAAAACCACCTACCTCCAAAACGCAACATTTCACCCTTGCACTCCCATACGACTTTTTGTTCCTCTCTCCATCCCCTATTTTCCCATGCACTGAGTCCTTCGGAAGCGGAGCACCTTGTATATTTAAAACCCTTTTTATCCAGAAAAATCTGAATATGTAAAACAAATTTTTATTATCGTAATTAAAACCAGTTAGAAATTATAATTTGACAATAGCTCTAGAAATAATAATATAGTTTAATAGTTTTAGCATTTATAATAAATTGGATAATTAGAGTGCTTAGTATTTTTTATTTATGATAATTTTGAAAGCATTCTCCAATATGTAGCTTTTTAGAAATTTTGCACATGTAATAATATAATAATACTTTAGTAGTTTAAAAACTCTTCATGTACACAATATTTACTTATTTATATTTTAAATTTAGTTTACATATTCCAAAATTCCTCTTTTAAAATTATTGAATCTTGTTTCTTGTTTTGACTCTGTTGGTAACGCGTTAAACTTTTGCAAGCCCTTATATAACAGCGAATTCTGCACCCTGGTACTTCTTCGAAGATTCAAACGGAAGTTAACGTCAGTTCTTCTCAAATTATATGTTTGTATGTCTGTTACTAGGTTTAATTTACAGCTCAAATATTCAGGTAGATGACCAGCTTTTACCTTGAACATTAAAAGGAATACACTCAGTTCAATTCGCTCTTTTAATTTCATCCAATTTAGTGCTTCTAGCATACATCTTATTTGTTGTGTACCTGTTGTATCTTAATATATACCTCATCATCAGCTTCTGCATCCTCTCGATGGCTCCTTGTGTGCATAAGAATAATATTGTTGAACAATATTCGAAGTGTGGTCTAACGATACTATTGTAAACATGGATAGCTGTCATTATTGATAATTTTTTCCTTATTCTATTGAAAAAGCCTAACTTTTTTCCAATTTTCTTGTATTACGTATAATCCATATGTTCATTGAAATTCTAATTTCTTTCTAATATTGCTCCTAAATATTTCATCTCGTTTATTGGCTCACCATCAGTTTCAATTTCTATATTACAGTTTGTCTTAAGTGCCATAAATTTTGCTTTTTGAAAATTCAGCAATAATTTATTCATTTATATATATTAGTGTGTTATCCGCAAATAAAACAGGCTTTGCTACCTTAATCACATTTTCCATATCGTTAATATATATTAGAAACAATAATGTTCCAAGTACCGATTCCTGTGGAACGCCCTGTGATATTTCCTTTTTTTCCTGAAATTAATCCGTTTACTTTAGTTCTTTACGTTCTCTCTTTTTGGTAAGTTTCAAACCATTGAGATTCTTTTCCCAAAATTCCATATTTAAGTAATTTTTTCAAAAGAATTAGTCTATCGATCGTTTCATATGCTCTTTTGAAATCCAAAAATACCGCTATCACAAACTTGTTTTTATTCATTTCCTCTTTCCATTCCTCTGTGACTAGATTTAATACTGTTTCACAATTATGCCCTTTTCTGAGAAACCTGACTGCTCCTTCATAATAAGGTTAAGTTTATTGATGATTGGTAGTAGGATGTTATTATTTATTGTTGATTCCTTAATATCAACATCAATCAATGTATTTTGAGATTTCATTTGTAGAAATCGACTTGAACAAGTTTTTAATTTTGTTCATTTACATGAAACAAAATTAGAAAATATTTTATTAGAGAAAGATTTTTTATTATAATATATAAAAAGTAATAAAAAGAATTGTTCTTTTTATTTAGAAGTAATAAAAAAATCTTGATTAGTTTAATCCTTTTTTTTTATTTTTTTATTTTTAGAATATTTTTATAATTTTATTGAGATACTTTTGTATCGTATTGTACGTTAATGTAGGCTTGATGCTACGAGTTTTTTAATACTACTGAATATTTTTATATCTGACATTTTCATATATACTTATTCTATGCATACTCAGATGCTTCATACATTTTTACCTTAGATCATAAAACGAAAGGATAGGCTATGAGGAAGAAAAACTTAAGCATTTTTCTTGATGTTGTAGAATCGCATCGATGTATTTGTTTAGTCATGGAAGTCGTAAACTACGATATTTTCTGAGCGGGCACATAATTTAGTGGTTGAAAGTTAATCAAATATTGAACAAGTTTTATAATTTCCTGTCAGCGCGATTCGTATCATTTTTTTATTTTATAATTTTATAATTCTTTTATAATTTATTACATTTTTAAGAGTTTTCTTAGTGCCCCATTTATTTGCTGATAATATTTCTTGTCGTTGCCTTTGCTTGACTGATATCAAACAAGAGCCCCAATGACAATTCAATTGTAAGCAAATAAACCGGCATTGGAAAACGTTAATTTTTTTACCACGGCTGTTTATTTTTATTAATATTTCACTTTTATTTTATTTTAAACACAATAATTAATTCGTAAAACTATTAAGCTTACTTGAAGAATGCTTTTCCACGACAATAACGCCGCTTGTTTCTGCAGCACAACACAGCGCACTTCACCACCATAATTATAGACTCCGGAGTCTCGATTATAACAAATCTCTTGCACAGAAAAATTATTTCTACCAGTGTTTCAATATCACAAAATTATAAAACACTTTTGTTAATGTTTTAACTCACAAATCAATAAAAAAACACCCGACCTAAGAAATGACAAATGAGAAATGTCAGAAATATCGAACTGACAAAAACTAAAACCCCAGCCCTCTTGTCATTTCCCTCTCGTGTCCACAAAAAAATTGCTTATCACGCGTACACGAATTTTATACAAGGTAGCCTATCCGTTCGTTTTATGATCTAAGATTTTTACTATACCTGAAATTCTAATACTCTAAGGGCCGTAAACACCAACGAGGATAATCTTATTTCCTGTGTAAAGATTATTCCTATCCGAGAATAATCCTGCTTGCTTTGGTCGTAAACACCAACTCGTGTAAAACAACGAATTTTTTGTTTATGTGGCATTACTTTCGGATATTTTCGGTATGTGAAATAAAAGAGTATTATATTTTAAAATAAGAAATGTTGAATAAGCAATATAATGAACAAAATTAATTTAATTTTCAGTTTTCTTTTTTACATAATATTAAAAAAAAAATTTTAGTAGGTAAGGAACTTAAGATCAGTGCATCTAACCGAAATATCGTTGCCACGGAAACGTGTCATTCTTTGTTGTCTGCTGTAATTGTCACTTAAATTCAAATTTTGCTCATCTGTCACCTATTCGGAATAATCCTCGATTAGATATTTTATCCCCGGAAAATCTCGGATAAAATATTACACCGGTGTAATACGATGGATTAAATCGCGAGTAATCTTGTTTGGTGTTTGTGCATTACACGTGAATATGGATTATTCTGGTTGGTGTTTACGGCCCTAAGTGTATGTATACTTGATTTAAATTTTCACATGTATTGTTTATAGTATACAATTCTTTAAGCTACTTCGTAATGCAATATTCAATTTTTTTCCAATTTTTCCGTTCTACATTTTAAAATTTTAGTAATTATTTTATTTATTTTTAAATATGTAAATATGAATATGTAGGTTCGTATTTTGGACGCTACAAGTTCCTCTAAATACTTTTCAAGCTGAAGCTGAACGAGCTTTTCTAAACAAATTTCAAATAGACTTAATGTATTTATTGGCCTAAATTCTTCACATTTGTTTGTATTTATCACCTTTGGCACGGGAACTACAATTGATTCCTTCGAGGTGCTTGGACATTTTCCTTCATTTAAACTCCTATTTACAATATTGAGCAGCAGTTCACCAATAACGCTACAATAACGCTCAAATCTGCTTGAGCATTGTTGTATATTATTCATAAATTCGACTACTGGTATAAAACTATTGAGTTTGTTTATGCTTTCAATAAAGTAATCATTGAGATTATTTGCAATTTGTTGGGAATATTTTACCTTATCTCCATCAAATACCATTTCCTGTATTTCGGACTTCAATTCTTTTAATACATTCTTTTTCATATGTTGCCATTTCCTCTTCTGCATACATGCATTATCTATATTTGTTCTTATATAACTATCTTTGGTTTCTTGAATTTTGCTCTTATATTTATTTCTTACCTATTTACATATATGTTCCAATTAACTAGTTCATTACTAATTTTTGCTTTTGCATACGCCTTCTCTTTTTCTCGTTTTATCACTCGCAGTTCCTGCGTGAACCATTCATTCTCATTATTATTTACAATTTTTTTTAACTTTAAACTTATCCAAAACGCTTCTCATATTTGTATTTATACCCTCCGCACACAAATCTAAGTCATTAATTCTGTTTAAATTTACAATTCCAATGTTTTTAGCGCACATAATCGATTTTCTCACTTCTCTTACTTTCTTTTTTCATGATTATTAATTTCAATATCAAGAGTTTCATGATCACCTATCTTATCACAGTTTCTCTTGACACTTATATTTTTTGAATTTGCAAACACGTATAGTCAATTAATGTCTTAGAAGTCTTTGAAATTCTTGTAAACTCACTCACTTTTTAGCTTAGTCCATTATCTTGAGCAATTCGTTGAATTTCATTTCTATAAATATAATTATTTGACCAATTGGACCATCCTTGGATGTTTTCCAAAGGATAATTAAACCCAGTACAGCGGTACGGCTATATGAGAAAACTGTGATATGACTCTTCTTAACATTCAAGGTAAGATCTATAATTCTGCTGTCATTATAATACTGAAAACCATCCATCAATAAAGGTCAGCGCTATACATTTGAAGCGAGTATGCCATCTCAATACCAAGCTCAGAAAAGAAAGCAACACCATCAATTTCTTTATCGATGACGAGCTGCAGCTCTTCAAATCAGTTTTGTTTTCAGAGTACATTTGCCTGTTCGGCAGAATGCTGACCGATATTCGAAATGTATTTCTGGTAGTACAATTTCACGTGCAGACCGCAGTATTATCTTTCTGTACCAAGGATTCATATCCATAATCCTTCTATTCGTTATTCTAATGTTCAATGAATGCATCCCATAAACGGGACGTTTAATCTTTGCCTAAATTAAGAGAGAGGACGACAGATTAAGTAAAATCTCAGGAGCAACTGTAGCCCTACAGCCCATGATGATTGATAGACTTAGGCTATAAACTCCATCATATATCTTCGGTCATCGCACATAAGTGGGTCATAGATAAGCATCCGCCTTATTATTGTGTTGGGCGTGCAGTTTATCCCCGAAAATCCGTACAAGGACCAAGCGGCCAAGTGGGGCCATAAATTCTTCGACTTAGCATATGGCTGGCGCACTGAACAATTATGGTATCATTTCCATATCGTTAAGCTACCTCGCACAATGAATCAGAAGAAGAAACTCTGTGATAAGCTTGCACAATATTCATGAGTAAGTTCCCAATTTCATCTTCTTATTGATCTTGTTGGAAGTAATAGACCAGTCAGCTTCAGTTCAGGATGGTAATATGAGTTCAGCATTCAATTATTTGAAAAGTGAGTCCACAGCAAATGCCTTTAGGCTTATTCATAGAACAGAGCTCAAAATGATCACTGAACTCTTCTCAGGCCATTGCCCCTTGAGGTATCACCTAAACAAGCTGGATTTGGCTGAGACATCATCCTGCCGCTTCTGTCAGGATGCTCAAGAAACCTCGGAGCGCTTGCTCTGCAACTGCGAAGCATTGGCCAGGCGGAGATTACTGCACCTTGAACATGCTTTTCCTCCTCCAAGTTACGTATGGAACCTCAAGCCCAGAATGGTTCTAGACTTTATTAACAGTCTAAACCTATAAGTGGAACAAATTCAACGGGGACTCACAATAGATCTTTCAGGTCGCAGTGATTGCGAGGCTAACGCCTATACACCTATACACCTATACACAAATCTAATCTAATCTAGGCTTATTCATTCAACTTCGTATATTGGAACTATCTGGTTTAGTCAGCACATTCAGCTTATCCATCGAGTCACTCTTTAGTTCTCTGAGTAGCGTTATTAGTTTGCGATATCTCAGGCCCAATCTTTCTATTACTTTCGAAATTTTTATGGCTCTTCGGGGACTCTATACTATTACTAGGCTTTCTTGTCTTGTTCAATAGCCCTCTAGGTGTTCGTTAACATGGCCGTTTTACATGACCAATTTCCGTACAATGTCCTTGGAATCGAGACAGAACAGGAAGCACCACCATAGATTGCATAGTTTCCAAACTCATTCTCAACAGAGCATCTCCTTCAAACATAGAATTTCACTTAATCCGTCCACCTGAGATTTCTGCAACTCGTTTCGGTCAGGCTAGATGTATACAGGATATTCTATAGAGGCCCTCTCTTAGAATCCTTCATTTTCCTTCAAATTTACTTTAGAAAATTTCTCACTTAAATGCTCATAAGTCCTTCCAAAGATATTGCAGGATCAAACTTAAGCACTTGTTCCAAAATGAACCAACATCCTAACATAGTACGTGGTCGGAATCTATAATTGAATTCTTGGAAATAATGTCATACAAATTTGTTGTGCGTTATCCTTGATCAATGCCATACAAATTTGTTGTGCGTTATCCTTAATCACATAAAATTTTTACAGCTTCCATTGAAAAGGTGTTAATATTTTTATGTTATGAGGAAAGTAACCTTTAAGGCACGCAATAAATTAGGGGCCTTTGGGTTCATGCCATAATTCCTGACAAGGCTTTCAGGTCAGTATTGTCGCACCAAAATAGCAGCATCTCTTCTACAAATGATTTGGAATACCTCGCTCAGTCTCACCGTTATAAAGTTTTCAGCTGGAGCCTAACATTACATTGTTGTCAGGTTTCTCAATGTGGTACACGCAAATTCGAAATAATAATAAAACGAGGTGGGTGGCTGTGGTTCATCCCCTATGCTGTTCAGCTGGATTTATTCAAAAGAGTATAAGATTCCCTCTTCATCTAACCTGTCTAATGTGTGTTATTATTCCTAGGGCCTCTGTTACTGAAAAAATTTCACTACCTATATCTTTAACACGCATAGTTTTATCCATGCTCTCATTAGTCCAATTTCCTAAACGCCCAGTTATTTTTCAGCAACTATTTGTCGGACTATTCATCCCCAATAGTAAGCTATTTGAAAAATTGTGGTTGCTGTCTTTCAACTCACTCACACGTCGATTTCTTTGCCAAAAAAAAATTCTATAATTCTGATCAATACGGCAGAAATATGCTAAGCCTCGCACCAAAGTTTTAGTCATTTAAGACGTCTTTTATTCAATGGTCTACTGTCTGTTGGTGAAATGAAACAATGTGCCAATTCCTAACCAACTTGGACCACCCCGGCAGGCGTCTTATTCATCACTTTTTTTCTTTTTTTTTCAAAGAACCCACCAAATTTTTCGCTGGTATCAGATACAGAACAAGAGAACAACGAAAATATAATTACGTCGCAGAAACATATGTTTTCTAACTTTTTCCCCATAAAACCCTGCGATATCTCATCTGACATCCAACGCAGTCGTTTGCCGTATATTCAATTAGCAAAACCTGAACATTCTGAACGGAGTCTGAAACAGATAAAATCTCGAAAAATATGAAATTCTTTTGACATTCTCAGAGCGAATGCTCGTAGAAATAAGATTCATATCTACGAAGATGATGAGCTAAAATGACGGTAGAAATTCACATGATAAATATTGATGATATATTTATGCTCTCGGCGAGGCCATTTTCATCATCAGGGCCACAATGGCACAGAAAATCGTACGAAGGTATACCTAACAGCAGCAACAGCACCAGCAACAAGAGAGTCACCTCCATCAGATTCTGAAAGATAGTGGGCTCTGATAAGCTTCTGTAAATAGAGTGGAATAAAATTGCAATAATTTACCAAGAGGTTTTTTGCGGAAGGCAACAATATAAGACAACCGTTACGCAAGTTTAATGACTACAGATGTTTACAAAAACCCTTTAGTGTTGACTGAAGTTGGAAGCTACTATGAGCTACATGAGAATCTATGTTTTAGCAAATGATTTAAAATGTTTTGTTTGCACTTTTATAGATGCCCACTTAGACTTAACCGAAAGGTGAATGAAGTCATGAAGAAGTGTAAACAAACTGGTGGCGTTAGACAATTTGCGGTTAATGAAATTAAAATTTGTTAGGTGTTTCACAGCAGAGCAACTATTTTTGATCTATATACAAAGGCATGATGATGATTGGGGACTTGTATGATGAAAATGGTATCTTCAGTCCATTTGTGCTGGTCTGGAGATAGCTATCTGCAGCCCATCAATTCCAGCAAATTGAAGTTGCGGTGTGGGAGGACAGTCCTGGAAAACTGGCGTTTTGTTTGACAGTTTCGGGGCTTCAGGAATTATCTTCAGCAAAAGACATAGTCGAGACATCTGGCATCTAAACGAGCTATCCTGGGGTACGAATACCTTGCGTTAGAAAGGGCAGTATGAGCCGGCTGACAGCGGATATCCGGGGAGCCCATGAATGGGCTGAGAAAAGACGATCTTTAAAGATAAGCGTCTGTAAAGACATTCTTTGTAGTTCCTGAAACAGCTTGATGAAAGTCGATCCTGGAGGATGAGCGTCTGCACAGACAATCCTTGGGAAAGGACGATCCTTGTGGATGGACGTTTCGACAGAGTGTTCTTGATGACTGGATTCGCCTTCTGGGGCGGTACCTAAGTTAAGGAAAGAAGCAAGATAAAGCAGCCCTTCGGAAATAAAAAGCCAACAATGAGGTTCTTCAATATATTTTGTCCTTTATTGGGGTTTCTAGCTTCTGATGGAGCTTGCGAAAATTCACAATCGAGATGATTCGCCTTCTGATGGGAGCTGGTTTGCTCAACTTGGCAATATAGACTAGACTGACTTACAAACTAATAACATTTTACTTTAGGCCCGCATTACAATTACGACTTCTCAGTCGACGTCGACTTAACTTTCAGTCGAATTCGACGCTGTGCTAAAATTTGTAATTAAATCACGACTTCGACTTTGTCGATTTCCTTCCAAACTTTTTCCTTCACGTGGATATTTCTCAACTGAAATTGGTAGCAGCCTAAACGAACTTTTGCACTTAGAGCAAAGTTCAGTTTCAGTCGCAGTCGATGTTGCAATTTAATCTTGCCACATGCATTTACCATTTGAGCAAAGTCAAATCGACTCAGATATCGTAAATATTGTAATTTGGGCCTTACTATTTAATATATGCCTACTCTCTAATTCCGATCACGTCGCACAAAGTAGTTTTTTTGATTTGGAAACCACCTGACTACTAAGGTTACTACACCGGTTTTAAATCGGGTACATGGTGTGATAAAAGTGTAGCTGTGTCGCCACATGTTCACTGTAGTTTTTAAGATGTGAATTCTGGACTACTATTTATTCTAAAATTTCTTGGATCTCAGATGCCAGTTGTCACAAGTAGATGGCCGAACTAAAATGGACATAAAAGTGATCCCTATGGCACTTTGCATTTAAGCCATCAACTTCACGAAAGTGCATCCATCACCAACCTCAAGTTGCTGGGATCGACCAATATGAAATCTTCTAATCAGCTCTGCTGAAGATGGAGAAAATCAGATTTATCAAGACTATGGACTAGTTGTTGACACTCCGTGCGTTCAGGTGCACGCAGAATGTCACATAATGACACATTTTTACACACCATGTCGTTCAGGCGACCGAAGCGTTGTCATTTCCCCCAGCACATCGATGTGCACATTTTACGCTACGGTCTGGTAGCGTAGTGTCCGTGTGCGCTTTGTAGTTTTGACGTTTAGCGTAGTTTTGTTCTTAAAGAACTTTCAAAATTGACATTTCGAATCGAAGTGCACACCAGCCGTTCGGGTGCTATACCTACTTTTTCAATGATGTGATGTGCGCACCGATGTGCTGAAAAGCATATCGGTGTGTACACCTGAACGTACGGACTGTCTAAAGCTTTTCGAACTTTCTATTAAGCCTCATAATAGTCAAGTAATTTGTATCCAAGAGATTTTGGGATGTCAGACGCATTCTTTCGTAAAATTGTTTCATAACTACAGCCTGCTCTGAAACTGTTCTACTGAGTAAGCGCATCTAAAATAGGATTAGTAAACGAGGTCTTTATTGGAAGCAGCACTGTTGCAGTTTTTCAATGTTGTAGGAATTTTCGAGAATATTTTAAATATGCAACACCGGAACACCGTAATATTAATCAAGGTAACATTTTACCCACAAGATACTACCGTAACAATAACACCTTGCATAATCAATATGATCTATATATTATACATAGGTAGTAAAAATTTCTAAATAAAAGAATAAGGAAGTCAACAGAGTGTGGTCTGTTATAATTCTGCTTCTGGCTTCTTACCTTTACGGAGTGGAGTCCGACAGGGCTCGATTTCGGAATCCTTATTATTCACTATCTTCATTAATGATCGTCCAATGGTTCTAAAAAATCATATGATTACCACATGTATCCTGACCATATTCAGCTTAACATTACAGGCTTTTGGGATTTTTAGAGGATGCTATATGCCGTATGAACAAAGATCTCTCTGATGTACTTGATTGGGCTCTTAATAATAGTTTGAGCTTAATGAATTGGACATTTTATGCTTTTCGGATATTATCCTGAAGAATGTAACTAATCCTTGGAATAATTTTTGAACTGTACATTAAACTGGACCGATCACATAAATGTGCTTGTCTGCAAGGCTTATGGAACGCTACGTAAAATTTCTGTCTGTTGCAGCACTTACTTCTGTTCACCCACGGATTATGTTAGTTAAATCATTAATACCTACATAACTTATGGTTGTTATGTTTTCCGTGATTTCGATTCAGCTTTTTTAATTAAATTTTATGTCTAAATCTCTCTATTATTTTACCTATTATTATTTGTATTTTGAATTTGAATGTGAACTTTGACAAAGTTCAGATAAATTACTAGATAAACACAATACCTTCGCTCTTAATAGTTTTCAGTTATGTTTCGACGCCATGTAAATCAAATATTTCGAAGAACAGTAAAATAGCTACAAGATTTGCCAAGGCCTGAGAGTGTTTAAACACCTTGTATAGCCAAGAAAATATTTCTGCTGTAAGGCGAATGTGACTGAAAACCATTCCTTCTCAATTACAACTCTTACTCAACAAGTTGGTGTTTCTGCGACCTCTATATGTGAAATTGTACGAAAATATTTTCATTTCTGTCCGTACAATATTCAACTTTCACTACAACTTCAAACAAATAACTATGAACGTCGAGACGTGAATGGAGTACAAAGATGCTATAGTTCCACAAAGACTATCCCATCAGAGCCATTTTGTGGCACATCAAAGTGTTACCTCAGAGCTACCCTAAATAACTGGGAGAATAAACAAAAATCCCTGTATTGGGAAAGGCTACAAGGACTTCGTCAGGCAAAAAAGTTTATCGACTCCTCTGGCGGAAAAACAAAAGAACTCCTACTCCTTAGAAGAACAGAGCTCAAAATGATCACTGAGCTCTTCTCAGGCCATTGCCCCTTGAGGTATCACCTAAACAAGCTGGGTTTGGCTGAGACTTCATCCTGCCGCTTCTGTCAGGATGCTCACGACACCTCGGATCACTTTCTCTGCCACTGCGAAGCATTGGCCAGGCGGAGATTACTCCACCTTGAACATGCTTTTCCTCCACCAAGTTACGTATGGAACCTTAAGCCCAGAATGGTTCTAGACTTTATTAACAGTCTAAACCTATAAATGGAGCAAATTCAACTGAGACTCACAATAGATCTTTCAGGTCGCAGTGATTGCGAGGCTAACGCCTATACACCCCTTCACAAATCTAATCTAAATCCCGAATTTTTTTATACTGATAGTGTTAGTGTGGTGTGGAATATGTTTTCTATTTTAATATACTGAAGAGAATGGCGTGACGGTTACCATAGCCCGATATCTTGTAATAGTTCAAAAGTTTTTGTACGAAATTTATGCAACAAGATCTACAGAGCATGTTGCTCCAACAGCTTGGTGCCATTCCATATATAAAATATACTTTATCCAACAATTAAATCAAATAAAATACAAATCAGGTGATGAATAAATTATCGGTGTAAAAAAAATGAACTTCCACTTACTTCTTACGAACTTCATAGTATTTTTGCAAATGGCGACTAATGTTGACAAATTTTTATTGATAGTTGTGTAGCTGACAGATGCAAAATTTATATTGGTGTACAATGGAGCATTAATAACAGTAATTATATATTTTATCAACAGAGAAATAGCCATTTGTTCGTTTTTGAATATTGAAGGAGCGTTTGATAACACACCTCTGTTAAGTCAATAATGCCTGCATTTATCAGACATGAACTGAATCCAACACATAACAGATGGATTCAGGCAATGCTTTCCAGCAGGATAAATAAGACGTACCTGTTTGGTGACACACTGGAGGCTCACACCAGCACAGATTGTCCCCATGGGTAATGACGACCTTTTAGTTCAACTACGCAATCAAGGTATTGAATCGCAAGCTCATCCTCATGTCCTCGCTGCCATTATCAGAGGTAAATATGAGTGCTTGCTTTCTAGAAAGCTTGAAGAAGCTTGACTGATGTACTGAACCCAAGTTATCAGTCAACCCAAGCACAACAACAATTATACCCTTTACCAGCAGAAGGATAAATAAGGAATATAACTAGCCCTACCCTCTTTGGTAAAAAAATCCCAATGTCCAAAGATGCTAAATTTGATGGGATAGCTCTCGATGATAAGCTTAAATGGAATAAGCATATCGACAAGACAATACAAGAAAACTACACTAATGTTGCAGAATTGTAGAAAACTGCTTGGCTCAACATGCGGACTCAAGCCAAACATAATGATTTGGCTATGCAAATCAGTAGTCAGACTCATGATCACCTATAATGCAGCAGCATAGTGGAACAAATATACACAACTATCACGAAGCTAAACAAGCTCCAAAGGATTGTCTGTTTAAGTGTAATTGGTGCCATACGCACAACGTCTACCACCGCTCTAGAAAGATAGATTCAATACCATCACTCAGCAATGTTATTGAAAAAGAGGCTGAACTAATGGTGAACAGAGCCGAGGCTGGACTAATGGTGAACAGAGTCCGGACGGAAGTATATAGTGAATGGGGCGCCAACAGTTTACGCAATATAATCGAACGAATAGAAGCAAATCAAATACTGGACATGATATAAGATGGTATAGTTAAACACAACCTCTGTCTGCCTCTCAATAAATAAAGACACCAAATAGTGAGAAAAGAGATATAAATCTAGGAAATTAATCCCTAATCTGGTATACATCGATGGTTCTAAACCCGAGAAAGGACTAGTATCTCCTACAACACCGCGAAGCTTACCATTCAAAACTGGATTCGAAACGAAACGGACCAGAACAGGAGGACTTCAAGGATAGCCTGCAGACAAGCTAAACTATTCATTAAGAGACCTTCACCAAAGAAGAGCCTGGATCTTCTAAGACTATCTAGGGATCAGTTCAGAATCATTACACCGGACACATAAACACATCCAGCGGATATAGGTATATCACCCACTGAAGTATGTAGGTTATGTCTCGAAGAGGATGAAACAGCAAAGTATGTCTTATGCAAATGCGAGGCCATTGCACAATTTAGATTCTAGGCCTTTAGCTCAATACTTCTTAAAGCCTGCCGACGGTGAAGAAATTTCACCCAAAAGAATACTGCTCTTCCTAGAAAGACTGGGATTGTTGGATGAACTGTAAAGAAAGCAGAGCACAATAAGCCAATGAATGGCTGCAGTGCAAAGGCCACTTTACCAAGCTAAATCTTTATCTTCTTCTTAACATATATTTTACCATAAAAATTCGTCAGTGGTTTTAACGTAACGTGAATTTCGTCAAAGGTTTGTTTCGTAATCGTTTAACACTTATTGCACAAACAATTCGACGTTTAGCTGCCCGACTTATGGAGAATGAAACAACACGTGATAGGCAAACCTCTGGAAAGCCACGTAGTAATCGTTCTGACGAAAATATCGACGTTATAATGCAAGATCTCGATCTCCGCATAGATCCACCAGAAGAGAATAACGCAATTTAGCATTTCTAGGCAATCCATTCAACGAATTTTGATTTTAAACGAAGATGTTTGTTTCCATACCAAATTCAAGTGGTCTACCAGCTATTGCCAGTAGATTATCGGTATTCATTCATAACACGGTACTGGATAATTTTTATTCTTCTTTAAATCAAAAGTTAGGCAAAAAAATCGGATGACACCTTAGAACTCTATATTCTACAGTACAGGAGGAGTGATAAGCCAAATTTAGCGTAGTCAAATTCTGGCTGTGTTAAAATCTGTTGACGCTTTAGTGAGAGCTCAGTACAGGCGTGTAGAAGAATCAACATAGAGAGCGGGGCAACAAGATATATGGTTAAAAATATTGCCCTTGCTCCCACCGAAAATGCTCTTACTCGCTGTCACTACGCCAAGGTACCCAGGAGTTTCTCAGCTGTTGCAGCGAAACATAAATTTCTCCAATTCTCCCTATTCAAGGACCCGAAAGAAAAGCTACTCTAATGTACACGAATTTTATGTGTATCAACACTTTCTGTTCTCCCTATATTCTGAGGATGATACTATCATCTTGCACCATCTATCATAATAACATAACCTAACTAAAAGCTTGCAATAGTTTCCCTGAACCCTCTGTAAAAATTTTCAAGATACCCAAATCTCTTGATTTCAACAAAATCATTTGATTAGAAGACTTATAGGAAAAATGGTCCCAACTCCAAAAGAAGGCAGTATCTAGTAGTAGGTACCTACCTAGAAAAGTCTTAAATACCCCCTACATGAACCATAAAAGATAGTGAGCAGCTTGCATAGTTTAAAATCAGCAAGATTCTGTTTTCAGAATAGTTCGACAGGCTATGTAGCCACAATTGCATCTAGCCAATAGCGTAAAATTTATTTAGGTACGCAAGCAAGACAACTCTGTATACATTCATCCATACCTTCATATATATACACCATACATTAATTCGCCTGACTAACTCCTAAAACTGTGGCGGAATAAATACAAAGTAAACAAACAGCCGACAATAAACTCCTCCTCTTACTGGTTCGACAGGTATGAAGGTAAATGAATGCATATGAAGGCGTGCGCGTCTAAATCTCTCTTGTTTGCGTGACTTCATGGCTTCTGCAAAATTTCAGTTAACAAACGGATAGATGATGGCCTGCCTGCCTGCCTGCTTGCCTCATGGGATCCAACGAAGAGGAGACAATATCAAACATTTTAGCACTACATAACTTGGCGGCTATACCAACTATACCATCATACCTACATTGTAGTAAAATATATACCTAGGTACTATCCGACGAGACGGATGGCGACTGACTTCATGACACCACCAGTTTTCTCCTTCTCCAGCAATTAATATCCAGAATATAATAGTATAATCAGTCCGTCAATCCTAGGTTGGTCTGGTCACCTCCCAATCCCTCTTAATGAAATTGATAGATAGATCTGATGATGAAATAGTTCAAAAAATTTTCATAATTTGAATGGGAGTCTTGATTTCTACCTAGCTACCTACCTACCTACCTACCTACCTACCTTACATGCATACATTTGTGCAGAAAAATAATAAAATAATTTCGAAATCACGATTCACGGGAGCAAGTGAAGTCATGTTATGGTTCGATTGTTGCATTTATTACCCATAAATATTGCAAATCATGCGAAATACTGGAAGAAGAGCTCCCTTGGCCGGGCAAAAACGGAACGCGATCCATTTGGTTGGATTACTTGAATTGAAACACGACGTCCGACGACCAGACTACTGCGCCAGCCAACCAAGCCTAAGAAGTTAAGACCTCGATGTGGATATTTGTAGCAATGAAATCGGGACTTATTTCATTCAATTTGTACGGGAATTTAGCAATTCGTTAAAGTTCATTCCCCGTATCCAGATGGTATGGACATAGATGTTGTATTGGTAATATTTAATGTTGCTATTACTGTTGTTGTTTTGAATTCAGGTCAGCGTCATCTATTTATTGCCAGTTGTCGTGATTCAATGCGGATTCAATTGAAATCATTAAATTTGTTTTCGTTTTGAGTATAAATAAGCATTGAAGTATCTTTCTAAGTTAAGACACGACGAAACGACAACAACGTCCCATGAATATATGTAAATCTTTAAGCAATCTTTATTGAGGGAGTTTTTTTTTTCGTTTTTTTTAATTATACACGACAACCATATAGCTACTATCAGAATTTAGGCATCATGAATCAACTAACTATTCCCCCCATATAAAATTCAATCCTAAAACAACTTTAAGCGCGCTTCTTTGCTTGGAGCTCTTCTCGCGAGGCTAACTGATGCAGTGACATATCCTTCTCTCGCTTTTTATTCCATAAATCATGTAATCTGCATCAAACTAAGATCTCCAGGGGCTCGTAATTAACTGCATGTCTGTGAAATGGGTAAAAACAAAAAACAACAAAACAAAAACAAAAAAATCTGCACAAAAACTGCGTGCACAGCAGAGTCCGCATCTTACTGTGCACAGATTAACACTGGCATAAACATGGGCATCGGCGGGCAGCCATCCGAGTCCGCAATAATTTACATTATATAAATGATTTTTTTTTTTTTTTTTTTTTTATAAATTATCAACAAAAATATAAATTAATAAAATTTATGCACAATAAAATCGATGGGGAATTATTAATGTGGCCGTTCACGCTTTATAAGCGCCATAAATCAATGGAATTATTGATACGGCATCATCTCTTTCTTGGGATAGGGCTGGCCACGTTTCGCGGTTACAACATTGCATTGAGTCTCTTCATGAGGATAACACACCACACACAATATACTACATAATATCATGCTCACTCTGGCGCTTCTTCTTAATGCCCTTTATTCTTTGGGCGCACCATTAAATTCTAATAAAAAAAAAAGGTTGAATTCCCTGAGATATTGACTGAGAAGGTATTGAAAGGTACATATATAGTAGAGATATATCGTGTATAGGTCCCATGAGAAGAATATCTCAAGGTAGTTTCTCTCTCGTATACTATATATGATTTTAGTATAGTTACGAGTATCTCTTTATTTGGGTGATGTTTGTTTGTGCAATCAAGTTTCTAAGAAGTCGTTCATAAAAAGAAATGTAGTGAACGAGAATGAATTAAGGCGCCAATTTCTCACAATCTCCTGTAAAATAAAAACAGAAAAGTTTCAATCAAAACGATTATCTCAGGTAATGAATGAATTTGAAATTTGATGTTATTTGACGAAAAAAAAAACATATACACTACCAAGCCTTTGAACAGTAACACAACAAAGACATGTCTGTCGACTACTTTTTGAAAATTATGTTGAAAAAAAAAAAAAAAAAACTGCAGCAAAGCGCATTTAACCTAAACTGTAGACAACAGACTCACCTGGGGGAGAAGAGATGCCCGACAAAATATTTACGACATAAGCCTGAACTATGTGTATATGTATTTATGTTACATGTACAGCTATACTCTAGAGTACAACAAACAAACGATGAAAAACGCGATAACAATGTTTATGCAGATTGCATGTTAATTGCGACATACATGCATGCTGAGTGAACTCTAGACGGAAGAGGTAGCCCTGCTGTCAGAATCACCTATCCGCTAAGAATGAAGTTTATAATTTAAGAGCCCCCCGATTCTATGGGGCATCATCAACTCTCAGAGCTTGGTGAAATAAAAATGTAATTGTAACTGGAGTAGAGAAGAATAGAGTGTCATCGAGGGTGTACTTATGTAGTTGGAACCAATTCTTGTTTTTTTTTATAAGTAGCTCTTTATGAGTTCTGCAGAGTCTAGGTATACAACAGGAAGTAGAAATATCTAGACTTTCATCTTAGACTTGGTATAGGATTGACGAATTCTCGTCTTCAAGTACATAGATATTGGAAAGAGGTTGAGATAGATTGATTTTACATTGTTTGGAGCAGCAGGGTTTTCACTGGAGGCTCCCATATAATTCTAAATCAAATTTTCGCCAACTTCTTAATATTCAGCCAGGGTGAATTATGTACCACACCACATAGCATTTTTTAGAGCTTTAAAAGCCTCACGTCCACCACCTGCGCCAAACTTCAACAAAACCGGCTACGTCGAAGTTCATCAAAAATTGATTTAATTTCATCGAAACTACGCATGTTTGCTAAGCTTCAAGAAAATCAACTCGGTAGATAAAAATTTTATTTAGTTTTCAGGGGGTGTGGGAGGGGGCGGCTTGACTTATCCTGAAAATAATATATTGCCATCGTCGGAACTACGCATGTGTGCCGGGATCAAGAAAATAGGTTCGACAGAAGGGTTGTATTTGCGAAGCGCACAAGCCAGATTAAACTAGCGCACGCCAATTGTTAAGGGATTACGCTTTGCTTTGGAAACACGCGGCTGTAGTTAAGGACAACGCATTGTTCTAGCACGTGTCTTTACCTGTTCTCTGTAGTATACCTATCTATACGTAGATATAGATTTTAACGACTAGATTGAAATTTTCATCATTATCAGTTTGTTCACCTAGTTTGATGCATGTCAATTAAAAGAAATATTCTTCAAGTGGTCTTCAGTATTTTTATTTTAATTTCTGAACATTTGTACAAATGTTTTGCCGAAATGATAAGCCGCTGAAAGTAGTCGATGGCTTTAAATTCCGCTTGGGTCATCTGACAGAACAGGGTCAAAAATTGAGATGCACGAATAAAATCTACAAAGCTGCATTTTTGTCACACGTGGATGGGAATAAGTGATATTCATAATCAGCAACCAGAATCTACGCTGTGCCGTAAATATATTTCAAATAGTGTCAAAAGAAAGTCAACAGACGTATCGTAATTAAAAAGAAAATTCTAAGCCAGTCATAGAATTATCCAAATATCTAAATGTATGTAAGTATATTACTTAGAGCATGTAAAGATACGTGCTAGAACAATGCGTAATCCCTTAAGATTAGGCGTAGGCTTTACAAAGTTTTTTCGACTAGCTTAATTTTGAGTTGTGTGCTGCCAACAGAAGTATGCCGAAATTTATTTAATTTCATCAGAATTACGGAAGTCTACCAATTGTAAAAAAATCAACTTGTTAGACTTGACCCGAAAATATTTTATTTATCAATTTTTCCAAATTTCAAGAAGCTCATTAGTAACCAATTTTACACGATTTGTTTTTTATTTTATTTTTTTTTATTTTTTTATTATTAACTCATTTCTATTCTTCGAATGCCTCGTGCGATTTTCCAGGGACGCATCCTCTGTCAAAAATGTTCATTTGAAAGTCGGTCTGCCTAAGGCCTGAAACACAATTGGAGCTTTTCAGCCAGCTTGAGATATGTTGACAATGTAAATGAATGTAGAAGAACACAATTGGAGCTTTAACTTTTCTGCCAGCTTCAAGCTGGCTTGAGATTTGATCAAATTGCAAATTTCAAGCCCAATGACTGCCAACTTGAGGGAATTTTTAATATTGCCAACTGTGCGAATGTCAAATATCAAATGAGAATGACTTCTGTTGACACATTTAAGAAGTAAACAGCTACCAAAAATATTAAAATGCAAGAAAACTTATATAGTGAGTAAAAAATAAGCAGTTCCTGTGGGACATAAAAAAAACCTCAGTATAATTTTTACATATAATTGGTACATCTCGAAATTATCCAAAAAAAGCATGAATTTATCGTAGTTTTGGAAAATCGCATGCATTAACTGTCGGTCCTTAATTGAGAACTAGTTAAAGTTGCACATGTCAAAAACGCCAGTTGTGTTCAATTCGGCTTTTTGAGTGCGCTTTAGCATAAAGCTGGCTGAAAAGCTTCAATTGTGTTTCAGGCCTAATGCTGAATGACACGTTCCTTAAAGCGACGGTCACAATACAACAGCAAAGAGAAATGTGGACACTCGGCAGTGTCTCTTTTCACTCATTTAGCAACGACAGTATGAAAGTAGAAATTTTAAATATTAAACCTTTTCTATTGTCAGTAAAAGTTTTTTTTTCAGAGTTAAATTGCAACAGGTGGCACTTATCTATATTGCAACAGATGGCGTTCCGACATTTATAAATTAAAAAAGGATGAAACTCGCCTCCAAAGCTAAATATAGTTAAGGGAACATTCCTCAAAATTTTAGCTCTTAATTTAGAACATATTTTTTTTTTTATATTTAGAGAAAGATATATTTTTCTTGATATTGTTCAATTTCAAAATCAAAATGTCTTGAAAATAGCACAAGCCGCTGGAAAATGTTTGAATTTTATATGTATACAGCTGATTTCGAAATAACACGTTCTCGTTGAAATATATTGTGAACGTGGATGCCGAATTCATAATGCAAAGTGGAGTAGAGTGATTTTTGAGTTCAGAACGAATGTGTTCACAATGCAGCGCAGAGTGAATATCAAACTTTGAAATTAACATAACAAAACGCCATAAGAACGCCAAATCGAAAACAAACAAGCAACTGTTATTGTCAAAATAAGAATTTCGAAAAAGGGGACACCTGATTGCACCATGAGATTGCTTCGAAACTAGCTAAAAACTAGGTACTTTTTTGGTTTTTAAATCATGAAGTTTGTAAAAAATACGTCTTGTTTTATTATAAGCATTAAAAAATATATATTAAATCATGCAGTAACATGTTAGTAATGATATAGAGAAATTTTAGAGCTTTTGCCACATCATCTACATGCTAGTACTTCGAAATTCCAGTTTGTATTGTATTGTATTGTCTATTGTCTATTGTCTATTTTCATGTAGCTCCACTTGGCTCCAGTTAGAACTACATATACAGGGATGGCCATATGAACTACTGCGTGTGAAAAAAAGGATTCTAGTTGCCATTCTACGCAACTCTACTCTACTATGCCTTGTGAATTCAACAGAAGCTTTTCACTTTCCACTTTGTTGTCCTATCTACTTCCTCGAGAGACTTTATAGATATAAGGTGCAAAAAGTAGCTCTCAATCGGATCCTGTTTTAGCCTTCAGCTCACTAGAGAATCTCCAATAGTCAATAGGCCATACTGGTTTATTTCGCTTCTAAATTGGATCTCAATCCACCTCCCAAAGTCTTATGAACTAACCTTAATCGCTATTTTCTACATCAAGGATCCGTTGCTGAGTATCGTCTTGAAGTTCGAAGAAGCCTACATTTTAAATCAGTGTTCGCAAATGTTTTATCGAAGAATATTATACGAAAAATTCGTACGATATCTTGTACTTGATCGAAAAACAACAATTACTAAGTATTTGACCGATAATTTTCTGGGATTTGATCCTTTGGCAGATAGCCCAAATTTTGAACCAGGAGACCGAATCGGATGTTCGGGCCAAATTATGAAGCAAACGGGGGAAGATAAACTGTTAAGGGGGTCCTCTAGTTTCTCGGCTGTTTTTTTACGGCTTTTTCAATAATTTTTTACGGGCAAACCATCGAAATAATCAATCTTATTGTTTTTGCATAATCTTTATTAACATTTAAGTACAAATTTTTTGAAGTCAAAATATATAATAGAATAAAAGTTATAGTGGCCAACAGGAAGACATCAAGTAAAAGAGGTGCTTGACGGTGACCAAGATTGCGGCTGTTCTACTTATCTGATATCAAAAAACCAAACGGCATTTTAATCTTCATATTTAAGACTAGCGATTGAACTAGAGTGAATTCTTAATTACAAAAATTGACTTTTTTATACACTTTTGAAAATTACATTCAATCATGATAATCCTAGTTCAATCGCTGGCTTATAACATATTAAAGATGCTGTATAAATTTGAACAAGATCTGTGTAGTAGTTTCTGAAATATCGTGGTCACCGTTTCCAAAAATGGTGTTTCGAGAAAAACGCGTTTGAAAGTTCGCGCATGTGATTTATACTAAAGATTTCATCTCAGCGTCTTATAACAGGTTACGATTTCGTATTATCCGTAACAGCTGTCTGTAAGCCTAGTATTTCTTATAACAGGTATTTAAGTTGTGAGTAACAGTTGTTTTCTTCCATGTGTAATCACTTGTTGTTTTTATCTGTTACTATTAATACGCCTCACCCGTACTCGGCTCCCCTTTACTCGGGCGTAATTCGCGCTCCGTATACCTGCTCCGTTTCAGGGCCGTAACTTGTAAACCACTTCGAATATCGAAAAATCCTTTGGCACACATTTTCTACACATGTTGTAGATGTGATTTATGAAAAAAAAAATTCGACCGGAGAAACTAGAGGACCCCCTTAAACAAGAGCCCAGCATGTAAAATCTGATGTTCATGATCGTGCTCAGCAATAAGATCTTTCATGCACTGTTTTGCACAAAATTTCAACAAAAAACCCTCGGAAATCTTTAGAAATGCCAGGAAGATGCACTCTTTTGCAAAATTTGTTTTGTCTTTTAGAAATTATTCAAAATCAAAATATAGGACATCCGGCGTAGTAAACTATTGCCTGAAGTTATCCTCTGTTTTTGAAATATGGAAAATCACTTGTGATTCCTAAGGAAAATTCTGCGGTTTCTTTTTGTACACCAAGAAGTATTTTTAGTTTTATTGTGAATTTGTTGGAAAAGATCACAGTCACTCAAATTCAGAATGTCGTGAATTACAATACCCTCTTAAGCAAATTCCATTTCTTAGCATAGTTCCAAAATTGTTCTGCTAAAAATTACCTCTGATTTTCTGTTAGCTTCTGGATAAGCCGATGATCGTGTTGATCTTATTGGCAGTTTCCTCTCAAATATGTTGATCTCAGCAAGTTAAAGCCAATGGTCGTTTAACTTTCCTATTGCTGTTGTCTCATTAAAATGAATTATTTTGTGTAGTCCATAAGAAAAATATCCCGCCCTTCTTACGTACCATTAACAGCTTGGAGACCTTAATAGTTCCTTAAATTTCTATGATCATATTGATATAGCACTTTGAGATGTATGGTAGTTAGGAAGTCTATGATTAATTCCAAATATGGATCTGCACTTAAAATTAATCTCCAGATGATTTTCTTTTGTCAATGAAGCAAGTTGCCCGTTAGTGGAATTCTTTTCACTTACTATCCCTAACACACACAAACTGGTTAGGTATGTATGTTGAGACCTGCTAGATTACTTAACCTTCTTGTCTACGCCATAATAGAATTGTGCCATTTTCGATTTGTATGCATGATTTTAGCACTTTATACTTTTTTCTTTCTTTTAATATTCTGAAACATCTTGAAAGGGTCAAAAATGAAAAAAAATTTAGCGAGATGTTACAAATAAGTCATAAGTCTAAAATGGAATTTTTTTTTTTGTGCCACTATTTGTACATATGTCTCTGAAGAAACGAATGGTAAAATTATACAGAATATAATTTAGAAAAATAATATCAATATCTGTTGGTAGGCATTCTTGCACGATAAAGTAGATAAGGATCTGATTTGGACATTTCTTTGACATGTTCTGTACTTCAATGTCGAACGTCAGCCGTTATGAGTATGTATTTCTAAAAATTCTTCAAGCTCCTCTTCAGCCTTCACATTTGGTGTTTCCCAGGATTTTCGAAAACCTATTTAGAATATATATCTACAATTTGCGTTTCTATTTGTTTCTGTTATATAAATTACATCATCGAAAAAGTATTTGAAAGTGTCATGGACTGAAAGTGTATGAATTGATCTTACTGGACGAGTTCGTTGTCGTAAGATATTGTGACGCGATGCTTGACACATAAAAGAAGGATTCTGATGAATTGGCCACAGCTGAGACATAAGATAAGATCAATGACTATTTGGATAAGGGCTGTCAAAGGCCTTTGACACTGTTCACCACGGTCTGATGCTGGACTTTTTGAACACGCTAGTTAATGAATTGAGTAGTTATTTAATGGAGCGGGAAGTTAAAACAAGGCTCGATGGGGTGACTAGTGAATCTTTAGTGACAAAATGCGGTGTTCCCCAGGGTTCGATATTAGGACCGCTACTTTACTTGTTGTACATTAATAACTTGCAGTACACGGACCTATGCGGCGAGTACCATGTGTATGCGGATGACACCAATATTTTATGTAGGGCCTCAAATGCGGATGATCTTGAACGTTTAATGAATAATGATCTAAAGGTATTTAGCAAATGGACTGCTGGGAACATGTTAATGATTAATGAGAGAAAGACCAAATATATAATATTCAGACAGAAAAACAAAACAGATATTAACATTTGCCTTAGAATTGGCACGGAATATTTGCAGAGAACCGCAGAAATTAATTATCTGGGACTATTGATTGATGATAAGCTATGCTGGTCACAGCATATAGGGAACTTAGTTAGAAAGCTAACACCCTTGATTGGAATTTTTAGAAGAAATGCTAACCTGCAGAGGCATGCTGCAAGCTTAATTTACAATGCATTATTGCGCATTCGTTATGGCATTATAAATTGGCCGCATTGTACGATAGGATTGAAAGATGATATAAGGATATTAATGAATAAAGCATTAAAAGCGCTATACCGGCTGCCATGGAATACTAGTTCTGTGTTTGTCTATCAGTTTGCATGCCAATTTACCTTGCAGCAAGTAATTCAATTTGAAAAGGCGAAGTTTATGTACAGCATAGTAAATATGACTATACGGTCAAATCTAGTAGTGGAAAAACATCAGGATATTCATGAACACCTCACGAGAAATAGGAATAATATAACAATAGGCAGTCAAAGAACTGAAAGAAGACGACAGGGACTGTTAACCACGGCTGCACAAATATTTAATGCTATGCCGGAGGATATCAGGACTACTCCGACACTACCACTATTCATGAAAGAAATGAAGAAATTTTTGTTGACCTAGTTTTCGCATTTACTGCAACTCACGGCATTTTACTGAATATATTTTGGTTTTTCTTATGTTTGCTTATCCAATTCCTATTTGAGGACGTCACTGGATCTCTGGAGGTATGATGGTCCCATTGTTTTTGTGTTCCTGCTTTGCTGGTGTGGCCAATATTTTCTTGTGGTCTCTGGGAGCGGCTGTAGTGCAATTGTGACGGATTTTCCCAACTCTCATACCAGCCTTGCTGACTGAGTGGGAAGCACTGCAATTATACTAGAATTGGACTAGAAATTTAAGAGACATTGTGTTTTAAAACTTGAATGACTTGAATGAATGAAAATAAATAAATAAAAATAAATAATATGGTGTTGTCTTTAGCATGAAAAATATGTTGATCAGATTGTCCTTCAGGACACATAAAATTATCTTCGTCGTTATCATGGCTATCCGAATCGTTCTCATCTTCAATTTGTATTTGAAGATTTGTGTCTCTATGAACATCTTCAACATCTGATTCCTCTTCAATCCAAGTTTGTTCAGTTATAGGTGGTGGAATCCATTCGTACTCAGTACCATTTTCTTTATATTTCTTTTTCATCCATCATTATCACTTCTACAACATTCTTCTTCGTCAAAAATAATAGACTATAGACTATATTGTAAATTAAATATTTTTTGCAGAACTGTACCTGACACTAACTAGTGATAACTTTCACAAAACCTTTTGAATTGACTTTAAAAAAGGCTATGTCATAACAATCCTGAATAGGACTAACATAGTTAACAATTATTCTCAGAAATTGTTGGAAATACATGAATAATCACAGAATAGCACAAGTGTGCCATGCCGTGGGGCATTTGAAGAATTTTTTTTTTGCCGCTGTGGACGTGAATGTTAAGTTCACTTTTATCTCCAGGATCCATCCAGATACAACCAAGAAGGATATGGCAACTTTATATATATGATATTATGACTCCTCTTTCACTGCCTCTTTCAAGGATCTTGTTACCGATGATCGCTTTTCCTCAATGTCTTCTCCTAGTATTTGGCCTATCAACGTTTTAGGTTAGGGAGTTCAAGCATAATATTAAGCCCGGTTTCCCTGTTCCATCAAGAAAAAACTCGTCAGTAAGGTCTGCATGTATACTATGCGTCAACTTCATCTCATCAACACAACAAGACTCTTTATTCTTCCTGCTGGCTCTTGTTTTGACATACACTGTAAAAACTATTAGGACTATTCCCTAAATTTAAGACACATTTTTCCCCAAAAATAAATGTAATTTTCTCTGATAGAAAGGGAAAATCAGTTTAATTTCCCCAAATCAATGGAACATTCAATGAATTTAGGTATTTGGCGCCAGAAAACCTCTACAGTATGTAAAATTCCCGAAATGTTAAGCTCTCTTGGAAGAGAACATTCAGCAAATTATTTTATGGAAATATATTTTCGTTTATATAATTCACACTTTGTTCTTGAAAACAAGTCATATTTGGCTTTTCAATATATTGTTTAAGCGTGCCCAGTGCACCATTATAACTTCCATACTACTTAGTAGTATGGACCAGAACAAATGAGCTATTCAGCTCATTCTTATGTTTTTTAAAAGGGGTGGTCTCTATCACCTTCACCTATGGTGGAGATTGGTGCGGTGCTATCACCTATTCCCTACATTTTAGGGAATATTCTCTAAATTTTAGGGAATAGTCCCTACATTGGGGGGGGGGGGGGGGGGGGGCAAAACAACTATTTAAAATTCCCTACATTTTAGGGAGGGGGAGGGTGAACCAAAATTCCCTACATTTGAGGGAGAAAAACCTAATCTTAGTTTTCCAAGGTGGAGCTTTCCCTAATTTTATCGACAAATGCCTAACCTGTGTGGCACAAACTATTTTTTACTGTGTAGGGTGGTCAGTTTTGAAACTTGTCTGTGTGGAACAAACGTTTCACGCAGAACTCTTCAATTCAGAGTTTTGACTGACAATCCATTCATCTGATTTGTAGGCGGTGAAGTTCTTTGTGAAATTTAACATTGAATTTTCTAATTTTATAGTCTAGGCAATATGACGATCCTTATGTAGCCAAATCTATTTGCTGTTCCTGTGTCAAACCTATTTGGAAGTAACTCCTGTTCTGTTTGGACTCCTTTTGCACGATAAACCATATTGAAAACGTCCAACGAAAATTTCTTAGGTTTGCTTTTCGTAAACAATCTTTCTTCGAGCATTTTGCAATATCTCGCCTTTTGATAGAAATATTTATTCCCAAACTGGCCGAACTCCCAAACTCATCAATTGTCCATTGTACAAATCTGTTGCACACTTTTTGTTAAAAGTGATTTGAAATTTCAGAAAAACAATTTTTTTTTCTCACTTTTATGAAAAATTTTAGATAGGAGGCTATAACCCCAGGTAGCACTAATAAACTGTTCTGTTCTATGATTTCGATATAGGCATGCGTTTCGTGATACTCTAATGATATTATTCCATCAATCCATCAAAATCTCCTGCAAATTTTATAAAGAAAAAAAAAAACAAAAACCAATTATCAACAAACAAAAAAATCCTCACGCTTTTTTGAAACTTTCTTGTCACGAATTCTCAGATTTGACCATCCCATCCCACACCGAATTTACAATCAAATCAGTTTTCTCTTTGATTTTATCTGATCAAGATTCTAGTCGACTTTCAGTTGTCTTAGAGAATTTCATTAATCAAATTATCCAAAATGTTGCCTAACACTTCTTGTCACTGCAAAAACATAGTTTTTAGAAATTGTTGTCGTTCTTTTTTTTTTTTCTTGTTCTCTCATTTCGATTATTTTTATTCGACACTAAAACTATATCCAACTAATATCTTGTCACGCATTGGACAGAGATTAGAAATTTTGATCAACGACATGATCACTGATGTTGTTATATCCAGGTGGAGCGAACTATTTAGTCATGTAACAAAAAAACGAAAAACAAAAAAGATATTTCTCTAAGTAGTATTAAAGTATCTGAAAAGACATTATATGTCGTCCCTCTTAACATTCCCATCAAATGGTATATCATAGACCAAGTCCACGTAGGAGACACTCGCAATAAATTGGATTGTCAGAGAGCAACAAATACCGCAACAAATAACGTGACCGCAAGCATTAGTTTTGATCAAATGTGACCACCTGATTAGCATTTACTTTTAAGAGGAAGTCACTTTGATTGACTGTAGATAGCGCAGGAGCAGGTTTTCTTTTACATAGAGGATCTTTTCAATATAAATACGATTGGCCAGTAAAAAAAAAACAACAACAAAAAAGGAAATCCCAGAGGTATTGAAACTGTCTTGAGACACGATGTGACCACCATAATACAGAATCTGACCTGAAAGCCGTGGAATTTGATGTAGTTGCGTGTCACTTAGTGCTACCTGTAGTAGGATACAGTTTTACACATTCCCCTCAGTTTATGTAGACAAAGTGAGTGAGTGAGAGAGAGATAAAGAAAAGAGTATTGTTAGTGGTGAATGAGAGACCAACCGCAGATTATTTTTTAGTTCATCCGGCTGCGCAGCCGGGGTGAGGACGGAATATTTTGTTAATTAATTAATGTGACTTTGCTTGCGCTTCCAGATTCCTTTGGAGGAGAGCCTTCTTGATGTGAGTTCTTCTTTTATTCAGAGTTTCAGATAGAATTGAATGAATTTTGGCCCACTCGAAACTCTTTACCCTCAGACGGAAGTTAATCTGGGCAGCAACTTCTTGTGAGGTTTCTTAATTAATGCGCGAAGCTTCTTATAGATATTGATGTACTACCGTGAAGTAATCGATTTGGCAGTTTTTACACCATCGACTTTTCTCATTTGGAGGTTAATTTTTCTTCTCTTAGCTGTGCTGTCTTGATTGAGAATGAAATTTTGTGCCGTGGGAAATCTGTTATCATTTCTTGTATTTGTCATGTTAGTTTTTCATCTTTTAGCGTAAAACAGCCAACCTCGAATCTCTTCATACTTTTTATGGACTTATTGTTTTTTATAAACGCGTTAGCCTTTCTTTTAGACTACTTTTAGATTTTTGACCTACTCCAAACAAAGCGCAGAATGCAACACAGCTTTGTCTTAGATCATAGGAGAATTTTTATTTTTATTTCAGTCTTAGGACTCCCGATTTACAGAACTTTTAGACACAGATTCAAATCATCCCGTTTGTTAACTTTCAGAATTTATGATGATAAGAAAGAATAAGGGAAGAAAAATATAAGCGAAGAAAAACAAAGGATAAAACCAAAATCTGTATAATTTTGTTGGGACCAAACAGTTTCGTCTACTTCATTTACATTAGAATCCACAGAAATCTTCGCTATGTAAGAATATTAAACCAACAATGGCTTAATCAACCACTTCATTTGTGAATTTACCCCTGGAATCGTCGAGATTTCCTTTCCAAAAGAGAGAATAATATAAGTGCCCATTCTGGAAGCATACCCATCTAAGTTTACCACGCCTCTCTGTGGGTTTTCCTGTGAGGGAGTCGTTTGCTGAGAGAAGAGTCTTATCGAGCCTTCCCCGGTCCGCTCTAAAAATTTCCACCGGCGGATCTCTCACTAATTAGAGATGCAGTGCCAGTGTTTGCTTTCTTGAACCTAACATTGGGTTGAAGTACTCACTTGAAAGGCGCACTACTGTGTTCCAGGCTGAGGTCTTCGCGATTGCAATGGCAGCGCAGATAGCCCTTGATATGGAAATCAACACTCAGGACATTGCTATCTTCTCGGATCTTCAGCCAGCTTTGATGGCTCTGAGCTGCCCTCGGATAACATTGGCCGACTGCAGGATGTCTTTGGATAAGCTGTGTATCCACAACAAGATGAATTATGGGGAATGTGACATATGACATATCAGCCAAGTCCGGCTCTAGTTCTCCCTTCCTTGTACTCGAACCCACTGTAGGCGTTGTCACCTCGGTGAACAGGTCTCTCATCAAAGCGAATTCACGTTAGTAATACCTTGGTGAACGTAGAAACCCGTATCTAGTTAGACTGTGGATAATTTGTAAGAGAAGAAAAAAAAACAATGTAAAATTAATTATTGTTGAGATGTCATTCAGTAAACAACTTGGTACGATACATTTTGTGAACGAGTACAAGTCAGTACCTAAATATAAATAACAACAAAACAATAAAACCTTAGAGGATTTGTCTAATTAATGGAACTATGTTTTAATGCCCTTGTCAGATAAATCTTATTTCAGGAAAACCTTGGCTTTAGCTCGCAAGACAACTAAGGGAGTGAAGTAGTGAAGCCCGTGGTGTTTTATTAAGAACAACACAAACGCCTGTTCGGCTGCGAACTGTAATGAAGCTTGGCCGACTCGTCAAATTCCCGTATCCAACATTGCTGACCATCAAGTTGTGCCGTCACTCTTGTTGCACCTTCAAGAACATATAGCTATCACACTGTTGGTGTCTTTTCAAGTTGTCGTTTCGACAATTGCACTGGATGGTCTGCACTGTATTACTGTATTACTCCGCATCGTATACTATCAGTTCCTCAAGAGAGGTGGCGCAGATCCCTCACCCACTACATACACCGGATTTTCATAGGGATAGCCGAGCGCATCACCTGTGTCACCCTGTTCTTGACCTGGGGACTTGTATTTATACTATTAAATCGCCTTTGTTTGTAGTCATCGAAAACCTTATCTTAACGTCTTATTGCCTAGACTTTCCGCAAGCTGTTCATTATCTGAAAAACCTGTCCAAATGGGTTTAATCAACTAAGGTCGACTCCTTACCGAGCCGCCTGCAGTACATTAACCGACAGCCCGAGTAACACGTATGCAAGGCAGGAGCTCATTGCAAGTACCCAGCGCTAGGGACGTCCAGTCGTTTGCAGAGAAGTCTTATTCATCGCAAGTACTCAGCACTAACGGCGCCCCGTTGTTTGAAGAGCAGCCATTATTAAACGACCTCTTACAACAGCACAGCACATCAGATCCTCAAATACGTGTTACCTCCTCGACTGTTACATCAACTGGTGAACCTGCAATGCAAATCCTCCATGTTTCCAGTGGTGTTAAACTCTATCTAGGCTTAACCGTTGGACTGTTTCCCTCATTATAGAAACCGTCCTAGAAAAGTTCTCCTCATCACCTCAAGTAGAGACTTCTTACCCTAAATTTATTAACTACATGGGAAAAATTTAATTGTGGTGGCCGTTTCCTGAACTAAAACACACCCACTAAAATTTCTCTTTGGAATCGGAAGAAAACAATCCAGGACTGTAATTGTTAGCATCACTGGCCACAGCTCGATTAACGCTCAACTAACAAAGATGGGAGCTGTTGACAGCCCTTAGTGTCCGTCTTGCCTGGACAGAGAGCCTGAGGCAACCTAACACTTTCTGTGCACTTGTCCGAATTTTGCCCAGAGCAGGCTGGATACGCTTGGGTCTACCCTCCTGTCTTTGGATAAATTGAAAAGCTTACCTCACCTACATCTCATGCCCTTCATTTTTGGTGAGAGTTCGTTTGTTATTTTTAGCAGGTTAGCACAATGGGTCCCCTTAACCTCCGTGCTTGGGATCTTTCGTCCCCTTACATTCAAATAAAGAAACAAAAAGCACGAATGTCATATCGTTTATGACTGATTCATTGCCGGATATTTTATAATCCAGGAAGGACTTAACAAATGTCTAAAAACTTAACATTTTCTGTCGTTAGAACCCACCTTTCGTATAATTCATACTTATTCCTACACGTTTCAATGCTTCCTCTTGCATCATTTTTATTTGATCTTCAAACAATTATGGCTAACTAAAAAATCTGCACAATTGAGATCGAAATTATGGGTGTTGTGTGCAAGAGAACATCTTGTTTTGGGTCTTCAAGTTACCACACCAGACGTGACCTAATTTCTTCTTTCAATATTTCTTATAAAACTCAATTTTCACTCACTTTATCGACGTCACAAGTGCCAAACTAACGCCGACATTATTTACGTGTACCAAGTAACTTTAGAACCAGTTTAATTTTTTTTTTTTAAAGTAATAATTAGCAAAAACCCGACACGAGTTACACTAGCCCATCAAGCATATAAATTATGAAATTAATTTCTTTTGGTCTTATCAAAATAACCCCGTTCTCAATATATTTTCTTCTTGTGGGTGCCGTGGTGGTGTGTTGGTGGTGTGTTGGGGGTATATTAGGTATATAAGAAAAAAGAGTATGAGACTTTCGTTCACCCCTTTTCAAAACCGCCAGAAAGGAAACCGAACCTTTGTACTTGGGTAATGCAATAGCGCATTTTATGGGAAAATAATTCAAATTTACGGCGTAGAAGTTATGAAAAAATTCTGAAAATAATTAAAACATGTCAGACATTCTGTTTTTCGTACGTCGAAGGCCTTTATCTGATTGTCGAGGCGCAGCGACTTTAGCTTTGATAAAATAACGAAAAAAAAAATAAACGAAAAACAAATGCGGGTGAAATGCACATGAAACAATTTATGCGCACTGCAAGGGTATAAAAGTGGAGGACGCGTCCTCAGGTAGTAGAGGTACAGTGTTTGTTACCTTACTACAGTTATTCACCACATTACCAAACACCGGACATGATGAAGTGTTGAACAACTGCTTATATGAGGTCGTGTTCAAGTTTGTGGTTATATGAAATTCATGAGTCCCAGGGAAAGTTTTATACAAAGGTGAAAATGTCCTTTTTTTCCATTAATGAGAGTCGTTAACTTCATCTTCATCAAAAGGAATCTTTTTACAATTGAATTTTTGTCTATGTGCCTTTAGGCAAGGAACTTCAAAGCGCCAGTCAACCAATGAATTGTTGCCTACCGCATCAGCAGCAGTAGCAGCAATAGGTGAAGGGTATAAAATGAAGAAAACCAAACGATTTTTATCTCTAATTACTTCTTCCGTTTTAATTAACTAATTTCCTGACTTCTCTATGTTTGCTGCAATTTCTCTTTGTCCGCTTTTATAACATTTTCAAGATTGCGGATTGAGACGCAATTTGCAGTGATGTTCAAATACGTGTTCCTACCGCGCTGCTTCTGCTTCAGTTTCCTCGCCTAGATGAATGTCTCCCAATATAAATTACTCACTTAAGGATACATCCCTTTGGAAGGAGATCCATATAGTATATAGTTGCTAGCTGTATTATATGTCATTTAAGTTTATAGTTAGTACGTCTATGCATGGTTGGAGACAGTGTCTCTGCCCATCTTAGGCATTCTGGCTGACACAAGGATCTTCGGTACATGACAGCCACGTAATTTACGATTTCCCTCTGTCTTATTAGATTTAACAATTTCTTAGGATTGTGATGGGGGGTTTGGGTGGTGGTGGAAATGAGGTTTTGGTATGGAGAAAATTCAATTCATTTTGAACTCAGGTCTTGTAATTTCTTAATTTGTCTCTTATTTCTTGTGCGGTTTTAGTTGATTAATTTAAAATAATTTTTGATGGTTTTTTTTTTATAAGTATTTGCACATAGCATTTGCATTTAATTGTGGCTTTCGTGCAAGGCAACCACTTATTCCTGGATTTTTGTGACTTAAATACGAATTGCGCTGGTGGAATACTCCATATTTCTCTAAGTTTCTGTTAAAAGGACCGCTATGTATAGTTATCAACTATATTAGACTTAAAGAAACTAACTTTCGGAACACATTTTAACGGATTCTATTCCATTGAAATTTGCACTATTCATATAATTCGAAATGAACAAATGATAATTCGAAATGTTAAGCACGCCGAATGTCATAGATGAGTATAAATTTGTCTAAACCGTAACTGCAATATTGTGTTGAAATATTACACCATTTATATCCATCAAGTATGGACTAATTCAATCTCAAATTCCTATATTATAATGTACAATGAAATTACACATGTTTTTAGTCCAAAGAACGTTGGACTAAGTAGCTTACTAAAAGCTTAATCTAAAAAAACATTAAGTAAAATGTAAAATGTATATGTAAAATATAAAGATAAGACAAAAGAAAAAAGTTAAAATTAAAATATTTAACAATAAAGATTTATATAAAACATAAGGTAATGTAAAATATTGTTACGACCGTGGCCTTAGTTCGTTATTTAAAACACAATATTTCAACAACTATTCAAAAAGTTCTTTGTTTATTTAACTTTACTTCGTTCACTTCACTGTTTTAAATAAGACTCGCCTACCCGTAAAGTCTATTCTCCGAACCCAAAGTTTACTAAGATGTCACTAACCTAAAGTTGTTTTCATTTCCAACAGATGTCGCTTGTGTAACTTTGTTGCGCGTAACGCTGCCCCCTTCTTAAAATTGTTTGCCCCGAACAACAGGTGGTCCATAATCTTGATGCTCGCAGTATTGACGCAAACGATCCTCTTGTACCACGCTGAATCCTGTATACCATGTTATTATATCTAGTTTCAACTGTACACGGTCCCTCCCAGTTTGGTAGTGATTTTAGAGAACATCTCGTGGCCTCGTGTACATCAGCTAATCGTTGTCTGAGCTCTGTTACGTAGTATTACGGTAACTTTTGCTCGCCTCTGGGTATACCAAACTTGAGGTCGCTAGGTAAGCGCATCTGCCTTCCGAATATGACCTTTGCTAATGTTTGTCCGGTCGAATTGTAGACAGCTGATATATAAGCCATTAGAAATATAGGAATATGTCGATCCCAATCGCGCTTATTATAGCTGACTACCTTCCTTAGATGTTAGATTAAAGTTCTGTTGAAGCACTCTCCCATGCTTTTATTTTTCCTTCGTCTCTTATCATTTTCATCATCATTGTCTTTGATTCCTTTGTCCTCAATTGTCCTGCCCTTTTTATCGCCGTTGTCATCCTTGTCATTGCCGCCTTTGCGCTTCTTACCATCACCTTTGTCTTTACCTTTTCCGATCTTCATTATACCCTTACCATCGTCATTATCAAGATTCTTAGACCACTTACTTTTCGTCTTTTTTTTTTCATTGTCCTCGTCTTTGCATTTCTTTCCTTTCTCCTTTTTAACTTTTGTCGTCGTCATTGTAGTCATCGTAATCTTTTTTTCCATCCGTCCGCAATGTTTCCATTCAGGATTGCATGGACATTGTGAAAAGGATTCAGCATTTCCGTGGATACGTCATTTTCGGTGTGAGATATCAAAGTCATGAGGCTGCACGATAGTGTCTCTTCACGAATAGCTTGCTCTCTAGCTCGTCATCTTCTCCCTTCTTCTTCTGTTGATTGCATTCGTCCTCGTTTCCTGCAGTCGTTTTGAAGGTGTCCCAGTCTACTACATTTCCAGCATCGAAGGAGACCACGCGAAGGAGTGGTCTCTGATGACTGCATTCTGCTGCGAATCTGCTACACAGTCCGATATCTTTGCCCTTCTTCTGGCGCTTCCATTCGTCGGCGTTTTCTGCATTCCCTTTGAAGGTGTCCCAGTCTATTACAATTCCAGCATCGAAGAATACTGCGTGAAGGAGTGCTTTGTGATGACTGCATTCTGTTGCAAGTACATTCATCCACCGAAATTGCCCTTGCTCGTACTGCACTCCGAGAAGGTTGTCTAGCAGATTCATATGCTAATGCATAGGCTAGCGCTTCTGCTGTTGACTTTGTTCCTGCTAGCCTTAGTGCTTGTTGTAAATTTTGATCTACAATAGCGTCCACAAATGCTTCTGTTGGCACTTCATTAAGGAATTCTGCACTGACGCTAGAGTATGAAAGATAAGCTATAATCTTTGCACATCAGCCTGCAGTTGTTGTAGTGATTCGCCATGCTTCTGAATCCTGTTGCGTAACTGCAAGCGATATGCTTGCTGCATGTGTTCATCTCTATAACGTAATTCTGTCGCCTGTACTAATGAAGTGTAATCACGTTGCCTTTCAATTGATATAGGTTGTAATAACCCTGACGCGAGACCTCGAAGTACTAAAACTAGAGCTGTGGCTTTGTCTGCATCATTCCATCCATTTACTTCGGATATGCCACGAATTTTGTCCATCAAATATTGGAGGTTTCATACTGCCTGCAGAAAATATTTCAGTTCCTTCATGCCGAGGGTGTCGATGCTTCATCTTCTCCAAATTTACTTTAAAGTTGTCAAGCATCTCCGTAACATTTTGTTGCATTTCCGAACTTCTTCTTGAACTTCCAGCACTTCCTGCTGGATTCCTTCAATTTTTACATTTTGCTTGTCTAATGAATTTTTAAGAAAATTCTTCTGTTCCCCTAAACAGGTTCCTAGACAATTCTGCAAAGAACTCTTTTGTTCTTCTAAACACGATTGCAGAGAATTCTTTTGATCGTCATTAGCTTTCTTCTGCTCATCTAAACGAGCTTCTAGAGAATTCTTTTGTTCCTCAAAAGCATTCTTTTATTCCTCTAAGAGAGATTGCTTTTGCTCTGCTCCTCAAGAGCAGGCTGAATGCTTCAATTTACTCATTAAAGCACCCAGTAGTTGTTCCATGTTCATCTCCGACTTTTCTTCAACTTCAGGTTCTTGCTAATTGTCTTCGAAAATAAATGTGTCAGGATTCGTCCCTTATATTTCCAAAGCTTGTCTAAGTCGCTCGACTAAAACGTTCTTTGTGCCTGCCGTTTGTAATGACAGTTTGCCCAACTCCAGTTTCAAATCCTGCACTCGAAGCTCGTCCAGTTTACGCCCCATTGATATAGGTTATCTTCCAGAACTTTCTCGTACAGCACAAAATTTATTTCAATTTCACCAAAATAATCACACTTTGTTTTAAGTCAAATGCTACCACTTAATTTTACGAGTTCATTTTACTTCTGACACCAGTTGTTACAAGCGTGGCTTTAGTTCGTTATTTAAAACACAATATTTCAACAACTATTCAAAAAGTTCTTTGTTTATTTAACTGTACTGTTACAATTTTTACAATTCACAAACAATTATCAAATCAACTCTTTAGTTATCGCTAGTACTGTACTTCTAATTATCACAATCCAAATAGTTTACTTCGTTCACTTCACTGTTTACAATAAGACTCGCCTTCTGAATGTGAAAAGCGCCGTATTCATACTCTACAAATTATCCTAGAACCTTCCCGTAAATTCTATTCTCCGAACCCAAAGTTTACTAAGATGTCGTCACTAACCTAAAGTTGTTTCCATTTTCAACAGATGTCGCTGGTGTCACTTTGTTGCGTGTAACAATATAATATTAACAAACATAACAACAAACTAAAATTACAGAAACTACATACTATATCATTACCAGGACCATCCCCTACAAAACGGAAACATTTTTTTTAAGTCGTGTCAATGTAGCTCTCTGCTATCAATTTCCAGAACCTATCAGTCAAGCCCACATGCTGAGCATCAGTTGGTAAACTATTCCAGACACGAATAGCTTGAACAAAGTAACAGTCCTTCATTATGGAATAGCTGTCCGAAAGGAACGCAAGTTTTTGTTGTCAAGATTAAAACATAACCTCCAATTTTAGACATTTCTGTTATGTTTCTGTTATATCAAATTTCTTATGAAAATAGTTAGGATTATTAACTGTATTATTCAAATTAATTTCATTAAAGGCTATTGAAAATAAAATTATGAAAAACTGGACCTTTATTCGAGCTACTTTCCTCAAACAGTATGTATCTACTACCTGGAAAAGTTAAGTATAAAAACTCGTGTCTGTTCGACATTTATTATATTAAAAGTTCTTACCGTATTTATTTTCATAACGGTAATATATAAATTTAAATAATTCTCTTTTTGACATTTCAACAACCACTTAGCATCCAAATCCACCTAGCGGAATAGTTTTGCGAAACTGCTCAGCTCATCTACTCGCGGACAAGATCATGAGTATTTGCGTGCGCGTCGGTAGAAGTACTTGTGAGTACCTACTTTACACAGCAGCCCAATGGAACACAGCTAACGTTGAAACCTAGGTATCAATAAATTAAAACGTCTGCCAGGGCTTAGAAGCTCTAGTTGGTCAAAAAGATATCGAGGCTTTTTGAAATGTATAATTGTGTGAAGGAATGCAAGAAGCTTACGTCTTAAATATTCCATCAGAATACAATCAAGCCGATGGCTACTATTCAGTGACACATGATCAAATCTTCTTAGACCAAACACGAACCTTGTACAGTCATTGAATGCAACTGGTAGTTTCATCTAGCATACATAATCCAAATGCGGGAATAATAGACAGTTAGCTGTAAGGTAGGATAGAAGCAGGGACTTAACTAGCATTGAACGAATGCCAAAAGGTAAAATTGCAGAAGACAACCACAACCGCCGAAGACAACCATAAACTTTTCCCAACATATGACTAATCTGATCACAACATTTCATCCGGGTGTTGAGACATACCCCTAGGTTTCTCACACGATCAATAAATTCTAGTACTTGATTATCCAGAAATATAGGCGATAAATCAAAAACTTCAATCGGTCGATGATAAAATAGAATGCATTTGAATTTTTGGGGATTCAGTTGTATACCATTATTAGTCGCCCAACTCGAGGCATTCCTCAATTCAGAATTTAATCGATCGATACAATCCTCCACTAGACCAATGGGACGACCAATATATAACTGCACATCCTCAGTAACCCTCAGATAGATCATTGATGCTGAAAAGCAAAGTGCTCAGAATTGAACCCTGAGGCACACCACGAATAAGAGGCAAAGCATTAAAAAAAGTTGTCCCCTATTATTACACGCTGCGACCTGCCAGACAAAAAACTGCCAATAAGGCAAACTGCAGTTGAATGAAATTGAAAGTTAGTGGACAACAAATAATTTAGAGTAGCTTTAGAAAAATCAAATAGAACAAGGACACATAACTCATCCTTAACTAGTGAGCTGCGTATATCGGTAGTAACTCTTTAAAAAGCCGTTTCGCAACTATGCGATTTGCGGAAACCGGATTTGGTATAACTTTAGCTAGTTATTATCATTTCAAGATATTGGACGATTTGCCAGGTTAACAAATTTTCCATCACTTTGGCTAGAAAACATAATAGGCTGATTGGCCGGAAGGGCACCAGCCTTCGGAAAAATTATCCTATATTCTTCTCAAAGGTAAAGAATTATTAAATCTAGATTCAAAATATTTCCTCTTAGCTGAACGTATTCTCGAATTGACTCTATTACGTAAAATTTTATACTTTTTGTAGATATGAGTAAACCTTGATCTACGACATCTGTAATATAAGATGTCTCGATCAGCTATAAGTCTTTTGATTTCAGCCGAGAACAATGGACAACCGCTGTCTCTAAAACGTTGTGTTCGAATAGGGGCATACACAGGCCGTGATATCAAATTCTTTAAATATATTAGAGTAATACAATTTCGTATACTTTGCAAAGCAAAATCGCTCTTTGAATGTATTAGAGTAGTACGATTTTGTACTTTTTCAAGTAAACAGAAATCGAAATCGTTTTTTTTTCATGACGTGGAACATAAAGACGGCAATGGGCATACCCATCATGAAGGTAATATAGAATTTGTTGTAAAATGTCCACCTTATCTTCGATTGACTACTATTCTTGAAAGGTTGATTTAATATTCCAGTGTCTCCAGCTAGTAGTTCTTGTAGGCCCTTGAGGCTGAAATGCGAATGTGTTGACGAAGCATTCAAAAAATAGTATATTCTTTTTTTTTTTAGCTAAAACGGATTTTTCATTGAAAATTCTGGGAAAAAGTGACACAAAGTTACTCCACCCCGTTTTACTACGTTGATAGATTACTCTCGCTCCACGATAAATTCTACAGACAGCTCACATTTCGTCAAAATATTGTCAAAACCAAATGACGTGAAGTTGTAAACACAGGTCTGTTTGGTCATGCAGTTCGACACAAAGGCAAGAGATGATACATCTAATTATGTCCTAACCAAAAAAATGTCATTCAAGCCTTTACAGCACTGCCACATAGGCGTCAAATTCAAACTGGATGGAAGGCACATTTTCACTCCGGTTTATGTTATTTGTGCATATGTCCCAAGTGAGAATTCAACGTCGCTATTTAATGATTTTGAGTCTGCACTAGTGATAAAGGTCAAAAAAATATGCCAATGGTAGTGTTCATCAGAAGTAACGGCATCTAATACAACCCATCCAAAATTACCAACATTTTTTCAATCCAAATGAGAAGAGGTGGGGAGAGATCAAGTACTGTAAATTTTGCTAAAAGCCCATGGTGACACACTCTTTCGAAGATTTTAGAAATATCTAGAGCAACGATTTTGATTTTATCTAAATTATGGTGGCTATGATCAAATTGGAAGTGCTGGTAGTGTGCACAGTTACACCATACTGGCTACCAGACTAGTAGCGTGGTGTCTCAAAGCGGAAACTCCAGCTATAAATAACGCACTTACAACGTACTCCTAATGATAGAGATATTAAGATTTGCATTGCCGGCCAAGATACAATTAAGACTCTGGATTTGAACACCATTAGATCGCGTCTAATCTAGCTAGCGTTGTCACTGTGAGCTCTGCAGACTTGATGTCTGACCACAGTGATGTACCAGAGAATAAGGCAGCAGATACTTTGGCCCAGAAGGGTTGAGCTATAAATATATACTTAGAGGAAGAATCCATAGAATAATTGAAGAGGATTCTATATGCATTATATGCATTTACAAAAGCCTGTAGCCCCTGGCAAATCATATATGGAGAGAACTAACCAGATGCGCGATTTCAAAACAACTAAATTGGCCCAAGATTCGTTCTAGGAAAACAGTAATTCTGCTAAGTCAAGTCAAGTTAAAGTCAGTTTTTGGGTTATTTCGTCTTAGCATTGTCGTCGTTTCACCCGATTTTCTTTTCATCTTGCATGGTTATCTTTTTACGTTAGGGCCCATCTTTAGCCCTCAATTCAGTTCTATGTCATCTCTTGTCCTGTTATTATTGACAGTTGTTCCTTGATCCTCTTTGAATATTCCGTTTCGCTGTCGTCCTTTTCTTTACAGATGATGCGACGTATCAGCCGTACTTCCTGGCGTTCTGCTTTTGCAGTTAGCTGTTAGTGGGATGTCGGGGGAAGGAGATAGGATGTGGACACTTGGGAGAGTTTAGGAATCGAATGATTGGTAAAGAATTGGTTTGGTTAAAATATGATTACCCGCGGTACTAATTACCTTTGTGTAAAATGCAGCGCTTTGGTTAGCATCATCACCGGCCACAGCTCGCTTCACGCTTATCTATCAAGGATGGGAATTGTTGACAGCCCTGAGTGTCTGTCCTGCCTGGAAGGAAAGGAGAGCCTGAGACAACCGAACACTTTTTGTGTGCAGTCCGGCCTTTGTGTGAATGCTCTTGGATCTGCCATCCTATCTGTGGATGAGCTGAATAACTTACCTTACCTGATGCGCTTCATTAAGAAGATAGGTGGGTTTTGATGGGAGGGTATCTAGCAAGTTAGCTCAATGGGCCGCGCTGGCCTCCGTGCTTGGGATCTCTCATCCCTTGCTTATCACCAAAAAAAATCACCCTTGTGTTTGTAAAAACTTAATCTACCATCATATAGATGGTACATACTAGGCCCTATTCTTGAAGAACGAAGGCAGATTCCGTATTCGTTGAACTGTCAAAACCATTCAAAATGAATGTGCATGAAATCCGTATTCATTATTTTCGTACGCAAACCATTCGTTGGTTGATTCCCATTCGTAATTCTTAAAGGGCCCCTGGTCTTGTTAAAAGCAGGGGTGAAAGGTATTTAAAGTCTGGTGGTGTGAAAAGGTCCGACAAGTTGTTTATAAGTGGGTTTGGGCGATTTGGTGTTTTTTTGAACTTGCTTGTTCGCAAGTTCGAATAGATTGGAGTGATGTTGGCTGCTTCGTAAACCACTCCGTTGGGAAAGTATTTTCCGTTGGGTCGTCTGTGGAGTTCCATGGAAACTCTAACAATCTTCCTTTCAAGCTTGCTGAGTCTTTCCATCTAGGCGGGAGAGATTGTGTGCCAGATAGGAAAGCAGTAAGCGATGACAGGTCTTGTGAGTTGTTTGTATAACATAAGTTTGGTCTACGTTGAGAGTCCATCCCTGAAGTTTATTATTGGACTGAGTAAGCTGTATTCGGAATTGGCTATGCTAATGGTCGCTTTAGCGTGATAATTGAATCTTAGAAGTGCATGGAATTTGATATTCAGGTATTTCACACTTTGTGTGGGCTTTATTTTTCCTCTGTTGTAGACGGTCTTGAATTTTATAGTTTGTCGGTTTCGCCCTGAATTTCAGCTAAGAAGAATGACATGCGGATCCTTACCCTAACCTAAATTTTTTATAGTTTAAAATTGCGCGTAGTCCTGATTCGAACACAAGTTGAATTAGATTCGAACACAAGTTGAATTAGAGACAGAACTCTCCAAATATGAAGTTAATTACATCGAGATCCTGAAACTATAAAGACTAGCGTCATAATCTTAGAGGTCAGCCAATTATTAGGTTGTAACATTCTCCGAAATTATTTTTTATTCCATAAAATGATCTCTAGTACCTAAAAATCACACCTACCTAAAAAAAAAAAAAAGGAAAATCAATTGTTTACCTCCAAACCTTTGTACATCTTAAAGTCAAGACTACATAAAGTAACCAAAGTTTTAGTATCCCTTTTTAGTGACCACAAAGCGAGCAATAGGTATTACCGCAAGAAGGTAATTTAATGTCTATAAGAAAGGGAACAACAACTCTCAAGACATTTAAGGTTCGAGTGGTTTACATGAGCCCAAGTTATGTCCTAATAAAACAAAAATCAAAGAAAGCCTTAAAATTCCTTCGAACTTTAGGTGTTGTCGGATGTGACATTATTCTCAGCGCAGCTATGTTTTTCTATATTTATATGTATATAGTAAGGTAGTACCTACATACATACATACTATATACTGCTAGTGGCTCAAGTGGCTATCCTCTTAAAAGTGTGGCGCAAGCCCTTTTTGTGTTTTAATTCCTCTTCTTTCATATAAGAAAATTGAGGGCGATAGAAAGAACAAAAGTAAAAAAAAAACAAGGAGTATTTTTCGGCTGTGTTTTACCCTTAAAAACACGCTGTGAGGAAGGTCCAAGTTACAAGCAAATGCACTCAAGAGAAACTCGTCCAATGGTCGTTTATTTTTATTGGCAGTGACCTTTTCTTTCATTCTTCTTAGCCCCATACAAAACGGGCGGCTGGCTATATGGGCAGGCATTCAGCATCCGTACAGTGTACCAGGGTACATCATCCTACGTATATTTTTATTTAGTTAGGTATATCGCGCTTATATGTAATGTCTATGGAAATTTTCAGATCATCCCTTTCCATTTGCTTTACTACCGTTGTTGTTGTTGTTGTTGTTGTCGTTGTAATACCTACTCTCTATAAAAGTTCTCGACTTAAGGAAATTTTTTATCAAACAAAAAACAAAACTTTTTCTAACTATAAAAATTATTTAAGCTCAATAAAACGAAAATACTTAAGACATACGGCGGCATATGGAAGAATGATAAATGCTCGCCGCAGGATAGGAATGCACATTTAAAAACAAATTTCTAAAAAAAGGGCCCCCTCCCTCCTCCCCCTTTATACTAATGGTCATCTTCATTACGGTAGTCGATGTGTGTGGTCTCCTGTTGCGTTCAGTTACAGTAGGCAAATGATATATAATGAATCACTGAACGAATTAACCAGAAGCTAATCAGATAATGAGCGCCAATCCATACTATAGTGGAAAGGAACCAGGCAAACATACTCACAGTCAACTTATGCTTGATCTAATAAGGCGGATCTCTCTTGTGTGTGATGAAGATAAATTGCGATACAATCATCGTACACTGAATGATTAGCGCGCCAATAATTATATATGCATGTATGTATTGGGCCTGAAGCTTCTGTTTTGATCTGACAGCAACATCTTCGGAGAGGCTGCTCTGTACCATTATTAGGCCAGTCGGTGGTACCCCCTATCACTTCCCTTTAGAGATCATTTTTGTCGCCACATATCAACCCATACTCACTCAATCGGACTCACATGAATATCGTTGTTGTCGTTGCGATCATCATCCTCATCATCATCATCATCATCATCAACATCGACGCCGCGCTGAACTACTTAAAATTCTTTAGTCGAATTACTTCACCGATCGGCTGTTTTCATGCTACTCGAGAGAGTGCATAAAAGATTAACAACTACCGATTGGCTAAGATCCATTCATCTGATCATGTCCGGTGGCCACATGCAAACCTAAACTCAATCGCCCAGAACCATAGAGAGGAAAAAGTAGTACCAAGTTTAGGCGACAATTGCTACGTTTTAACCGAATAAAATGTCTGCAACGTGCTCCTTTTTATTCGTTTTATTTAATTTTTTTTTTTTTACCCGTGCTACCAATGCGATTTATATACCTGAACTCTCCCTGAAAACGATCTGATCGCAAATCGACTGTAGATGATCTTCGCCTCCACAAATTTTTCCTCTATATATAGTTGGAGTCTCGTGGTAATTCTTTATTTGCATGCGTGATTGGGCTCGGACTTATGGCTCCGGTGCATGGCAATCGCTTGTTAATTAACTAATTAATTATTTTGTTTGAGATAAGGACAAGTGAATAATTGGCTTGATCTTAACGTGCCTTCTGGACTAGTTGGTTCGATGCGGCGGCGACAACATCGAAGACGACGACGACGGCTATTAGAGATTTAGGGATTCGTGAATTTCATTTTATTTTCATAATGTCTAGAGGTAGTACTACCCGCATCTAGCAAACATGAATCTATGTACTTGATGGGATAGTTTAGGGTCTTGATTAAATCTTTTCTATATTTTCTTTTTAATTAATTCTTTGTACACAGTAAGATGACTTTTTCAAGTGTAAATTAAATATCTGAAGAAAAAAAAAACCGGGTTCTCAAATTTATATCGTCTTCCTTCATAAGCCAGAAAGAAGAAAGATTTTTGATCGGATATCAATTCAATGCGGCTTTATCTAAATCCTTTACAACCTCCAAGCTAGTAATGGAGTGTAAAACCACCCTGAACTCCTTCTCTCGGAATAACAGGGTAATTGTGCGGTGGGTGCCAGGGCACAGCAACATTACCGGGAACGAAAGGGCGGCCGAGCTTGCTCGACTTGGTGCAGCCTCGGAGGAACCTACCTCCACAGTCGGAATTGTACCAAAACACCTTGTCTCAATGATTTCAAGATGTGCGGACCGCCAACACAGTCGCCTTTGGTTAGGAAACCCGTCGGGTAGAACAACAAAGGAACTGTGGGGCAAACCCAATCCAAACCAAACAAAATAAATTCCTAGGACTTAACAGAACTCTGGTGTCCATTCTCACTGGGCACTCTTCTCTCAGGGGTCACCTTCATAGGATGATATTTGTTGACTATCCTACATGCAGGCGCTGCGGAGAGGAATCTCAAACGGTGACTCACTTCCTTTCTCACTGTCCGGCACTTTCTGGAACACGATACAGACTTCTTGGCTCACACCTTCTGGACGAGTTACACGAGGCCGGCAAGGAGAGTTGGGGGCCAATACTTAAATTTATAAGAGCGTCCGGTTAGGACCTATGAGCGACTGCTCACGGGTTTGGAGGGTGAACAATTAGCCTTAAATTGGCCTGCGTGCAGGGATCGTTAATCAATCAATCAAAAATCAATCATACACAGGAAATGCTCCGACACTGCAATTTCGACTTAAAAATGTTTGATGTCTTTCGATAAGATACATCAAGCAATATAAATTGCTGTCATTATTCAATTTTATTGAGATTCATACAGAGTACCAAAATATAACGGATACGTTGTTTTCTTTTATCAGCGGAAAACAGTTTTGGGTGGCAAACCATCCGTCAAAGTTGTGCGGTAGAAGGAGCTCACTCTTAAATGAATTTCTCTTTTATTTATTACGTGAGCCATTCCGGTATTAGTTTCACTAGGAATTTCCTTATAATCCCAGAATACAAAATTGTGCCAGAAAAGTGAAATTCTGGAATTAAAAATCTGCCAACAGAAAATCTGGAAACTGGACAAATCGGAATTCAAAAATGTTGATCTTGAAAATTGCTATTAACTATTCCGCAATTAGTTATACTGCAGACGTAGCTAGGACATAGTTGAAAATGACTCCATCTCTATTAGAATTTGCTAACCACTTTTAGAAATCCCTCTTCCAACCTCGGAGAAATTTCTATTTACACTACACACTACAGTTGAAAATGGTGCCCAACTTCTTCCTTCTTTATTCCCCTTGGGATCATAGGACCTCCATAGAGCCACCTTCCCCGCATTCCAAGTTCCACATCAATTTTTTTTTTATAAATAGTCTATTTTCGCTATGCCGGGTTGTTAGCTCACAGTAGCCTACTTTATGTGGCCGCCACACAGTGCTTGGTCATCATACCTGCGGCTGATCGAAATACAAAGGGTAGGTAAACAAATAACTAATTTATACCTGCAAGTTAAATCTATATAAACTGAACCTTCCTAATCCGTTATTACTTTTTCCTAACTACCTTACGAGAACCTTTAAGTAGTGACTAAAGATAAGTTTAAATTGGTACAGTCGAAATGCATCATAATCAGTTGAAATTTTATACTTGTGAAAAAGTTTAATATTTTCTGTGTTATTTAAAAATAATGGAAAGTTTAAATGAAGGTATGTTTTATATGATATGTTTTTGTAGCGCTGTTATTTTATATGGGCTTTAATTGAACCACGTACTTTTTTAAAAATTGTTTTATTAGGTCTGTTCACGTACTCGAATTTGTGTGAATGCATTAGCACATTTTCATCCAAAAGCACCCAAACTCTGTTCACGTACTCAGAAAATAGGGGAAAAAATGTAGATGTCACACTTCCCCTTCAATAAAGTTTTAGCCCAAAACCACCCAAGGAAAAACTCTGGGTAACTTTTGTAACAACTGTCAATTGCAATCGAGAATTGTCAAATCGAGAATTGTCAGTTCGATTTTAATTATTTATTCACAAGTCAAAAATGGAAACTGCGGCAGAATTTAAAATTGATGCGCACTGTTTGCCCAGCTCGTATAAAAATCTACAAAATAGTAAGTAAAATGAATAGATATGTTATATTTGGCATTTTATTTTCAATTTAAAGTTGTTAGCTTGACAGTTTGTATTTGTCATTTTCGTTTTCTGCCCAAGAGCACACAAAGTTGTTCATGTACTTTCCAAATTTGATAGCTTCCCCTCCTGCACATTTGCACACAAAAAAGCCCAAGAACGAAAACTTGTGCTTGTATTCGTTTCGTCATGGTAGTAACTTAGATCATAAAACGAAAAATGATAGGCTATGAGGAAGAAAAACTTAAGCATTTTTCTTCAAGTAGTAGAATCGCATCGATGTGTTTGTTTAGTCAAGGAAGTCGTAAACTACGATATTTTCTGAGCGGGTACATAATTTAGTGGTTGAAAGTTAATCAAATATTGAACAAGTTTTATAATTTCCTGTCACCGCGATTCGTATCATTTTTTCAGTTTATAATTTTATAATTCTTTTATAACTTATTACATTTTTAAGAGTTTTCCTAGTGCCCCATTTATTTGCTGATAATATTTCTTGTCTTTACCTTTGCTTGACTGACATCAAACAAGACACTCGATGACAATTCAATTGTAAGACCTAAGAAATGATAAATGTCAGAAATATCGAACTGACAAAAACTAAAAACCCAGCCCTCTTGTCATTTCCCTCCCGCGTCCACAAAAAATTGCTTATCACACGTACACGAATTTTATACAAGGTAGCCTATCCTTTCGTTTTATGATCTAAGGGTAGTAATGAAATCGTGACATTTTGAAGAGTGACATTTTTTATAATCCAAATTACTATGTAAAATAAAAAAAATTTTAGCGCCCCCTATTTTCAAATAATATTTCTTGGCGTTGCCTTTGATAATCTAATGCCTTTGTCACAATGAAATGTCAGAAATCCAGCAGAATTCTCAAATAATGCATAGCCGTCTTTGTGATTTCCACCCCCCGATCGAAGGGTCTGACTATCATTGAACTGCTTAAACACGTAAACTATATTCGCACGATACCCCGCTTCCTTATTAGTTATTTATTCAATGATATTAATTAGATTTTAGTATTAAATCTAGGCATAGTAAATAATTACTAAATTTAGGTTCGGCACATACTTAAAAAAGAAATTTTCAGGTGCAGGTCACATGATGACCAATGCGAGTTGTTTTCGGATACGGCAAGAAAACCCTGAAGGGTACAAAATTAGTTTTCCGTTAGAGCTTATTTATCTCATTTCTTCGATTTATGCAATTGCTCTAATGAAGACAAGTTAATTATTAATGAGAATATTTGGATATTTTCTATGAGAGCTGATAGCCTCCAAAAAATGGCTATCTGCAGGAATAAAATTGAACAATTTTTTAAAATATAATGGACAGTGGCTTAGTGCGGAACTGAGATTGTCAGTCTCTTTGATGAGGCTATCAGAAGACTAGGCGCAAGCTGGAATTAGTGGCATAAGAGGAAGACATCGCAAAGCGTTCTACGAATGTACATCGTCAACTACATAAGAGGAAAAAGGTTCACGGTATGTTAGAAACCCGTTTTATGACGAAACTGTCTCTAGCAATTTTTTTGTCGTTGAGGACCGGAGGAAATTTTGCTGCTGTGACTCTTGTGAAGGACTTATCGACATCACCAGATACTGCCAGGAATTTGAAGAGCATCAAAGAGAGAGAGGAGGAAACAAATAAGGCTTTATATGTAGAGCAATTTTTAGCATTACATTTAGATTTAAATTTCTCTGAGTCCAAGTATGGGTTGCTTCGAACTACTGTCAACAGCTTGCATAGAGACACATTTCCTAGTATTTATGCGCTGAGAAATTTAAAAAAAAAACATGTTATCCAGCTGAGCAATTTATTGAAGTATCCGAAAGTCACGCGGAGCATATTAGTTGCCTATATAAAACTGGGCTTAATTGTCGTTAATTCGAATCCAGGTTTTATGTCAACAATACACGGAAACACCGCTAGGCGATTTTTCAGAGAAATGCTTTAATAAGTGCGGAAATAACTGGCATAAATGAACAAATAATTTTCAATTATTTTAAACGTCATATTCAGCGGTTATAACATTGAATTAGAGAAGTTCCGTCATTTGTTGTCAGAAACAAGGGCACTCTATTTAGAAAACTTTTCTTGGTACTACATGCGCCAAACACTGTACATAAGCTCCTTATATACGGAATTGACATAATATCTACTTGTGCACTTCCACTAGCTCAAATGTTAGAAGAAGCCTTAGAACCAAAACCCAAAGAAATCAGGAAAATTAGAGAACATCACAGAAGGAAATCGTCTCGTGAAAATACCAATAGGGATCTGCTAACTTTGCTTCTTCTGACATCGGACCCCAAAATTTCATCTCTTCGAAACTGTAATATACCACGCGAAAAACTTTCAGCCGAAACACTAAACTTTTTGAAAAGTTCGAATCCTGCAGTTCCTAAACCACCTATGTATATCCAGTGGTGTTTTCAGTTTAGAAGATATTAATTTTTTCGGAAATCGAGAATAGCAACAGCGATTGTGAAGAGTAAATTGGGCTAGCTAAATTTTAAATTATGTAGATTATTCACATTGGAATGATCTGTTTCTCTGTGGATTACGATAAGGTTAATTTTAAGTAAATTAATTAAATTAATTATAGTAAGTAAGATATGGTGCGGAGGTGTATAAAGCTGTACAAATAAATACTTAAGTGCACTTTTTTACCGGAATATGGTATTGAATTACTCTTTCCTTGGTTTTTTAATAACAAACTTCTGATACCTATATTTTATGCAAAATAATAATATAATCAAATAAAATGATAACATAATAAAAAATGCGACTTGTTTGAAGTAAAACAACATAAAATTAAGTCACTCCCGTACAGCATGGAGTTTCGAGTGATCTCATGTATGGCGACGGTGCACTGTGCGCCATCTGTGGTTTAGAAGAAGGACATCATGCTGGGAGGTCTGTTGGTTATTTTCCATTTTTCGGGCCATCAGACGATTCTTTCAGAAAAAGAACGCTATCATTTTCTTCCAACATTTCTTCATATTTGTTGTTCTTTCCTTATTTTGAAATTTTAAGTTGGAAATTTTTCGTCTTTATTAGACTGAAATTCATTGGGGAAAAAGAATGTTTTTTTCCCCCAATGAATTTACAAAATGCATTGAGATACTGAAAAAATATCGAACTTATCGAATTCTGTGGTAGGCGATCAGAGATAACCACACTGATGAGGCCTCTCTAATCGCTGGGTCGAAAAGTTCGATATTTTTTCTGCATCTCAATGCATTTTGTAAATTCATTGGGGAAAAAAACATTCTTTTAAACTTTTACTTGCGTTATGCGAGTGCCATACGGCAACAAGGGGAATAATCACCTAATTAGATTCGAAAATTGCAATGAGAAATCTTGCTACCATATAATTCACACTTGCTTTCATTAAAAAGTATTTATATGGATAATTGGGTGACCTCTATCATCTATTTTAAAATGCGCATTCTGCTGACTGTCGCTTGCTCTCTGACTCCTACAATTATAACCAATATTCATCATTTGTAACCACTGCAACTGAGCTTCTTCGTTCAAATCTTTGCAATATTTCTCTGTACTACTTCTCAGGACCGTCTTTTTGCTCTTTTGTTAATGACAGTAAATATTTCTCAAACGCATATACATACACTGACACCGATATTTGTCCTTATCGCTTAGATCATATTTGTTCTTGAATTATACACAAATACTTGAAGATAATTGAAGCAAAATCCATTTCATATATCTTTCCAACATAGCTGGACCTTCCGAGGCGGTTCGGAATCTCTGAAGTTCAAACGAGATTACTTAAGCACTTTGAACCTATATGATACGCTAATATTTCTTTCATTACGAAGGCTTTTCGTATTGTTCATATAAGCCAGATATACAAAAAATTAATACTCCCAGCTGTACTCAATAATGGTCATCAGTGTGTTGATAAGACTGAGATCAGTCTTATTTCTTTCTAGGATTATGTCAATCTTGTTATGGTAGCATAGTTGAGTGAGTGGCTTGGACGTGAAGTCGAGACTATTAGCCGAAACTGATAGCTCACTCAATGATGAGCGCTCTGCAGGGCGGTACGCTACTAGTACGCCTCAGCTAATGACGGAGAGTGTTGGGTGAGTTCCACGAAAACCTGCCGCTGCCACACACTATTATACAAAAAAATTTCATACCTGACCAGAAGAAACGTCGCACACATTCTGCAGTCTTGAAGGAACTGCTACCCATCACTTACCTTGTAGATCTATGCGAGGACTTGGTGTTCCGTCCTCAGATGTGAATTCCCCAGCAACCCATGTGACATTGTGAGCATCGAATTATACAATGTCCTATTCTAACAACTTCCGTACTTGCTACATGAGAATTCATTGTGCCATCCCACACGAGTATTTTTGATACAGTATGCAAACCGGTTTTTTTTTGGGGAAGAGGTGAAAAGACGCAAACAGAAATCTCTACCGATTTTAGACCATGTCCAGTGGGTGAATAAAATATAGACAGATATGTATGAGTCTTGCTGTCATGACATGATGAACGAGATCGTTTAATTTTTAATTCTTCTTGTAGATATGCCTCAAATTGTGCATCGATATAATCCACAACAGCTTTGAAAGAGTTATCCTTATTTATTAAATTACCATATCCAACAGTGTCACAAATTGTTGACTTAAGCCGGACATTACTTTCATGTAATTCATATGCGTGAGCCTGGAGTGAACTATCAAAACTTGTATTGAATGCGATATTCATCAGTGTAAACTTTCCCAAGCCAGTTTCACCAATACACATGATGTTAACGTCTTATTGACAGGTTGATCGGAAAGGCTGTCGAAACCGACATGTCCTTATAATTTACGGATCCTCACTCTTAGCTATCTCACCATCCATCGCTGCCATTGCGAATCATCAAACTTATAAAACTGGGTTGATCGGTCTTTTTAATTAAAGAAAACCCACCATTCTGTTTAATATAGTTACAAGCAAAGCACAAAACTGATTGGTTATTCTTTACATTTACGGATAAACTTCGATTTTTTTTTCTAATACTTTCGTGTCACATTCTACTCTTCGCTGTCACCGGCAAGCAATCCCGTCAAATTTTCTTCCGTCCCCTTTTCCAAACCCGGGGTGACTTTGGCAGGCTCTTTAAGAGCATTTTTCTCTATAGCTTTAAGCGATATGACATTTTTATTTACTAGCTTACATAAACAAGGTGTCAAGTGCTTTGATGACACCAAAATATATTAAATTTTTCGAAAGTTTATACGAAAAAAATCTAAAAAACCTTCAAAACCTGCCAATGTCACCCCGTTTTACGGTACATTTCCAAATATTCCAATCGGGGTGACATCAGACATGAGGCGGCCGGCGGGCACCTGCTTTTCCATAATGCTCTTAAGATTTAAGGGTCAATTGCTAACTACCTTATACCCTAGCCAGACTGTCTCAATAATGACTTAATTGTTAATTAAATGGAGTCATATATGCAGTGTGTCACACAAATGAAGTCCACCAAGGATCCATTTGCAACATTTCGCTTCATTTTCAAACGGACCGAATTTTATTCCATTTAGTGAAATTGCAGTGTCATCTACCGTCATTAAAATGAGCTAAATTTTTTGGAAAGTAAAAGTTTTTCCAATAAAGTTAGCAGTGACAGCCATCAGCTAATCTTGAAAGAATATTCTTTCTCGCTTTCTTCTCTTTTTTTTTTGTCTCTTTCAACAAAAAAAAATTGTCTTCAACTAAATGCTCTGAAACTACAGTAAATACTCGCAATTTTTCTTGATAGCATTTAATTAAATTATTGAATTCTGCCATGATCTTTACTCACATTGACATTGAAAATGAAATAATTTTCGTCCATAGTCTGTCACCTCTTCATTTCCTTGAAATGACTTAATTTCAAATTAAGTCATTATGGACACAGTCTGTCTATAGGATATTACTGAATATGATTTAATTTTTTTATCTATCATATTTAAAAAAAAAAACTCTTAAATTACCCATCATGTAAAATTAATTGCCCAGCAAAGTCCCGGATAAGTTAAACATATCAGGGATAAGTCTATCCACAAATAAACAAGTATTTTTAGTGTAAACCAAGATCGCCTTTTGAACAAAATATTGTCAAAAAATGACACGATGTAGAACAAAGTGCTGACAACGTTTTGAACACCAAAGACAAATGTTCAGTCATAAAACGTGCGAGTTCTGGAGCCGATAATAGTAGACAAGTCTGCAACAAACTCAGGCACTAAACAGCGATGAAAATGCCGAATAATTCATGTTGGAAAATTTGTAAAAGTTTAATTAATCAAATAGGGATGCGTCGTCGACGACAGTTGTTCAGTAGATGTCACCAAAAGAGGGTCCTCAAAGAGCAACGCGCATATGACTTGCCACTGCCATAGTATAATACCAACAACAACAACAGCAGCAGCACTTGCAGATGATTTTTCTCTGTTCGAAATGTTCCGTCCTGAGGTTTCGACATCTTCCATTATTCCTGGCTGTCATCGAATGCGAACTTCTTATGAATCCGCCTTTGACAGCGATGTTTGGCGCAAAATTTAAATTAATCATGTGAGCGAGACCAAACCACTTTGACCGTAACGTAAACAAAATGCCAACAATTTGGTCGAACGATATCCACACCTAGTTCTTTTGAATGCAGTCAGTCAGTCATCCAGCATCCATCCTCCGATCCCCCATCTTTTGAGAAACTCAACTGAAGTTTTTACTTGATGACTCAAGTTGGCATTTAACAGTTTCGCCCTGTTTCTGTACTTACATAAACGAAAATTGCTGTGATAGTATTTTTGAGGATTCCGTTAACAAATTTTTCCAATTTTTTTTTTTTTGTCGTTCTCTTTCTAAAAATACGCGTATTTCAGAACATGATTAATTTCGAGTAATTAATCTTCATTTAAGCCGGAGGGTGGTTGACTTCTTGTAACACAACGCGCTTTAGCTAAAAGTTTGCAGGCGACACAATTTGTTCCCGTTCAAAGTAAGATGTTGGAAGCAAGTGTGTTCAGCGATTCTCGTATCGAAAGTGATTTTTCACAATTAATTCTTTCATGTGTTTACGAATATTTGGTTTGAGTTTAATTTTTTAATTTTTTTTTTTTTAACTACTCTTTGGAATAGGCAATTGACTTGAAAAGTTTAACATGGATTGAGATTATATAAACGCCCAAGTAAACGCCCAATTTCTGATTTTCTGTTATGTGTGAAGATTTTTTCTTCCTTGTCCAAATTGAGAGTGGAGTCTCAAGTAGTGAGGGTATGACCTTTCAGTTGTCCGCATTTAATGCGTATTAGACTATCCACGCGGAATGATTATTTCTGAAAAGGAAAACTTTGGTTTTGGGTGCCACGCAGTTTTTATTGTCATACGAGGTGTCACGAAGTTTGCGAATTAAACAAAACCAAATCTTTCGATGGCAACTTATATACCAAACCAAAAAAATTAATGCGGACAAACTTACATCCATAGAGAGGTAGACAAGTTTTTGGTCTTACACTGAAAGACATTGTTCACCATTTCTCCAATGCTTCTATTTCTTGGTAAAACCAGTTTGATTCTTTGTCATCAAAATGATGAAACGGCGACATAGGGTACGTCCGCAACGAGGCTAGGCGGGGCAAGGTTATATGAAGAGTTGAGCGAGGTGAAGTGAAGATACATCGCGCGCTATCACAGTGTTGTTATGGACACTCTCTTATGACAGGTCAACAGCTGTTTAATTTGGCAGCTTACCACTACTTACATATTTCGTGTATTTATATGCAAACGATATCGTTTTGACGACATTTGGGAATTAGGGTACGTACACAACGAGGCGAAGAGAGACGATGCGCGGCGAGGCTACGCTAGGCACTTGAGCGAGGCGAGGTGAAGATACACCTCGAAGTGTAGTGTTCACAACAAGGCGTTCAGTTTCTTGGTAAATCTCGAAGTGAGAGCATAAATTAAGTCATCAGATTCTGTAGAAGAAGTTTTGTGTTTGTCACGTAATGCAACTATATTGCATTTATCACAGAAGTGTTCTTTCCGTTGTTTGCCGTTGACTTGCCATCCGATAAATACGAAACGTCTGGAATTTGCTAAATTTCATCATCTATATGATGATCTATGGACTGATCCTGATAGATTCTTCCCATATATGAGAATGAGTAAAGAGCCCTTCGATAATATCAAAGAAAAAACCTATAAGAATATGCCAGCTTTTATTTCTTCAACACTTGATACAGCCTCGCCTCACCTTGTTGTGCAAGTTCCCCTTTTGTAGACCATTTCATGAGATGAAATTCGCTTACTTTTATGCTTTCTTTTCGATTTGAAAACATGGAGTAGTCCGAACGAGCCAGATCTGACAAATGCGGGGGAGGGAGCTGGTTGAAAGGCTCGAAACTCGGATCTTGGATAGCAGCTTGAACACCATGTGCGTTGTAGATCCGTGATACCACGGATTATTAACTCTCGTCTTTTGCTTGCGCACAACTTGGAAATTTATGTTTTCGGCAGTGGCTTCATTCGGTAAATGGTCAATTAACATATTCTTTCATCATCCCACAAAAAAGTGCAAATAATCGTACTTACATTGGATTAAGCTTTCAACTTGTCACTGTATGCTATACTGTTAGGTTTCAGGATCATAATTTTGTATTATTAAGTCAAGCTCAGGGGATACCCTATAAGCCAAACCACAGCATAGCAGGAAGGAAATAGCGAAAGGATTAGGCGACATGAAGAAAGTGGCTGAGATGCTGATCTATGTCACTCTTGAATCTTCGCAGATTCAAGTTATAAAAACAGAAGATGGTAGACTATTCCACATTCGCACAGTTCGGGATAAGGAAGCATCTCGGAATTTTACTGTACAACCGAAAGTATTTTTAAGAGTGAAAAGATACACGGCTTGCAGCGCGAGTATTGCGTCCAGGAATTAATCTATCAGGGATCAGACTAGATATTTCAACGAAACATTGGCCATGTATGTAGCGATAAAAGAGCGAAAGATATCCAACATTGTGGTGCTCGAGTTTCGATATGACAAGTAATTGTCAATTCGCCAATGAGCTTGAAGACTCTCTTTTGGACAATATCCTATGGCCCAGATATGGGAATTGGATTCCATTCTAGGTTTGATTTAGGACCTGTAGAGGAGCGCTAGATTCGATGGGCTAACATATTTCTTACACCTTTTCAGAAATCCAAAACATTTCGATGCTTCTTTGGCAACAGATAAGATGTGATCTGTCCAGTTTAACTTAAGTTATGATCTTGTTTTAATGAGATGAGACAGTTTTGGGTCTTAGATGCATTGAATTCCACGCGATTCGCTTTGCCCCATGCGAGGATATTATTAAGATCGTTATTCAATAATATAATCATGCAATCTCGTTTGATAGATGTAGCATTCCCTCTGGAGTCCGTGAAAGTATCAAAGGAGTATGCGAAATCAAGGGTACTGTCATCGTCAAAACTGTGGATGGGATTGAAAGTAAGGAAAAGTAGATCAATAATGAAAATTATGAAGAGAGACGGAGAGATAAAAGAGCCCTGGGGCACACCGGCATTTATAGAGTGAGATTTAGATAAAACACCGTCTAATACAACACGAATTAGGCGACTAGAAAGAAAACTTTTAATCCATAATATCTTAAATATCTAGGGCAACGATTTTTGACTCAGTAAAATTCTGGAGACTACGGTTTCAACGTTCTGTAAAAAAAGTCAACAAGTCTCCAGATGAGCGACCAGTCCGGAAGCCATAGCGGCGATCGTTGGTGAGTTTATTGGTTTCTAGATATTTCATTAACTTGTAGTTAAAGACAGACTCAAAAAACTTGGACAGAATCGACATGATTGCAATTGGTCGATAATAGCTGGTGTTCTTTTGTGTCCGCAGAACAGGGCAGAATAAAAGCCACACAAAAGAACGTCTCATACATTTTCATAGAAGATTTATAAATGAAGCGAACAGTACGAATTGTTCGCTTCAATTGATAGAACAATTTGTTCTTTCCAGTATATGGGAGTTCTAGAACAAGGTACACAAAAGAACACAGCTATACATGTTGATAAAATACATGTTAAAATGCTGCAGAAAATATCTTCTGGATTCTCCTTGCATATGGTGAAGAAACTTCTTTCCGCCCGTTAATCTTTTGCACGCACCTAGCAGCAACTAACCTTGTTCATGCAACTGTTTCCTAGATAAAAACTTTCAACTTTTTCAACGTTATTATTAGTAGGTACCTCGATCCGAACCTTACTGTAACAGTTGTCTTCCATTGACTTTCTACTAACCTTGAACTGATATGCCCAGAACTTAACCATTTAAAAATGCAAGAGCATCAGTTCGATCTGAAGGAACCATAACTCTGCGAAACTCTTCTAGAAAGAAAAGTTTTTTTTTACGGAATTCGTATTCATGGAAGCTGGTTGAACAGTACTAAGAGTCGCGTTTCAAATAACATGACTGAATCATCCAACATTATTCCAACGTAGCAGATGGGAACGATTGCATGTTGTTAGAAGGGGCTGTATGAGGTTGCTCCTGTATCGAAAGATGCTCCTTGTTTGTTGGAAATGGCAGTTTCTTTTTCAAGAAGTGGTTGTTCTATTATCTTAATGTGGTCAAGATGTATGGTAGATCTAATCAGTGCAGGCGCGTATACAGGGGGGTCATGACGCCCCCCCCCCCCCAAGCGAAACGCGCCACCTAACCTTCGCGGTGATGTGAGTAGTAATAGTGGATTGGGTATAATAGTCATTCGCTCGTAGCACTTTTCTTCCTTTTCTTTTAAACGTGTACGAATTTTTTAGAATTTTCTTGCGTTTTTATATAGTGTCGAAAAGTCATCTATCTACCTATCACAGGATAGTAAGTAATTTTGGAATGAATATTTATTTTAGTATTTGGTTGTTTAGAAAATGGCACGTAATACTTAGCAGCGCAGTTATGAAGATGCTTTTATATTTTTGTTGCGCCCAATACTCATATATATATGAAAAAAAAAACACAATTTCGAATTTAAAAAGTGTTATTTTTTCTAAGAAATTGGTAAGCAATCATAAATTTTTTTTTACCTACCTATCTGATTTTCCGATGGTGGATGGCAGCGGGAAATTTACTGTCAAAACAGGTAGTCGAAAAGCTGCGATTGTGAAAGAAGAAGATACTGAGATTTCATTTGTTGTTATGTTTTGAGCGTTTTGAAACAGATTTTTATCGAGAATATTTTATATTATTTTGAAAGAATTGCAAGTGTGGAAAGGAAAAATTTAAAATAAGGAAATTATCTAAATTAAAATCAAACTAAATGCCAAAAATATCACAATTTTCCCAGTTGTATTTAAACGCCTCGAAATATTCATCCAAACCATGTATTTTGTGTCAACTCGTCTACACTGGATTTCTTGTATATATATCATAAATTATTTTATGATTTGACACTTCATCAATTTTTCGTCAAAATTCATTGTTTTGAAATTGACGCGCGTCTTACAATCTTGACAAAAATAAATGCCACAACAGTTTCATTCGTTTGATTTTGTGGCGACGAAGGCAAAATTAGAAATTGATCAATCCCGACGGCAATTTCGTCCACCGCTGACCGTCACATGTCAAAATTTGGGCTTTCGCATAAGACGCTGTGCTTTTAGAAGTTTGACAGCGGCATTTTTTCGTCGTTTGCCGTTGCCCGTCGCAATTGTGTTTAAGCCTTGACTTAAAAAATTTTGTTTTACGGTTCTTCCATCTTCCCAGATTCTTGCCAACGAAAATCCATCATTTTGGACATAAAAATCCCTTAAAATCCCTTAATACCATATTTCAAAGAAATCTTTTAAAATACCTTAAGAATGGGTTTGTAAAGTGACATAATCAATTTCGAACAAAATCATTTATTTCAGAACGAAATTATTACATTGAATAAATCTATGGTAAATAAAAAAGTAACAAGAATAAGTAAATAAATATTTTTCGCATTTGAGTAAAAGCCTTCACTTTTTGGGGCACTCATAATTTTAAAATTTTGTTTATGCGTTTTTCTGGTAGAATGTCTTTCTAGTTCAGATGTTCCACAAATAAGAATTCATTTGCAAGCCTATAAATTATTTGAAGATTTGAATGATAAACAATTTTCAAAACCGCAAACCTTGTATTTAGCTTGTTTCGGCCATTGTGCTTTTGAATCCAGGCTTTATATTCACTTTCGTTTTACAATCAGCAATCGGAAAATTTCTTGACATATTTTTTGTTTTCAACTTTTTTAAACTGTCTTATTTAAAAATTTTTTTTTTTGAGGGGTTGAAATTTAGAATTTGCAATTTCCTTTAATGAAGAAATATGTCATATTAATATCTAATGTTTCTGCCACTATTTACTATCTTTCTACTTTACTAATTTATTTCCAATACAAGATATTCCGCGAAATAGACCAACGGGAAACTAAGCACACGTCCACCGCAGCACATTGGGGTGGGCTTATTATTACGTAACAAATATAACATAGTATAGCATAGTGGCAGTACACAAGTCCCTCACAATCAAATAGAAACAGTCACTCGGCTCAGAAAATATTTTGTACATGTGATATTAATAAAGAAAATAATCTAAATTTGCTTCCTCAGTCAAAATACCTTAATTTGAAAGTTTTGTGTCTCAACCTAACTTTCAAGGAAAAATCCCTTAAAAAAGGGTTTAATCCCTCACATATGGGAACACTGAAAAACCCTAGTTCCATGCAATCAACGTCTAGCCACCCGTTGATTTTTCATAGCGACTCTGATTCAAGAGCTGTTCAAAATTTTAACGTTCGTGGGGAAGCATTAAATTTTTCTTAGAAATACACTTGCAAATTGTTCTTAAGAATTTTAATGAATAATTATTCACCGACAACGGTCTAAACGAATTGATGCATTGATTCTGGTGGCTCACTCTTTCGGACAGGGGCACAAGCATTCAGTTTTCTTAGAAAGATCTGAAAATTTTTCTTTAGATTTTTCATGCTCTATTAGCGGCAGACAATGATTCCAAAGAGTTATGTTGATTCAGGTGCCTTGGCTGATCTGGGTCGCTAAATATATTTATGAGCATTGGTAAGAATACATTTTGTTCTTGGAAATTTACTCGAATATTTTTCTTTCGAATTTTTATACAGTATTGTTTGCTGAAAACGATCAGTTGGATTGATGCCACTAAAATTGATTCTACAATTTTTACGGCAAGACTGTAAAAATAAAAACCATTCGCTTTCCTCTACGGTAGTTGTCGTTGCTTTGCTTGTACTTTCGTATTTAAATGAAGTAGTACTGTTTAATTTAACTTTACGTTTACTTTTAATTTATAGGAGAAGAATAAACTTGCTACACCAGTTAGCGATAGAGGTAGAAATAGTAGCGAAAGTGTAAAGCGGAAGACTGATAAGATCATTTACAACTTTTTTCAGAAGAAAGCAAGATCAGTTAAGTTCCCGTCAAAAGAAATAGTCATGACATATCATACACTTCTACTCATATTCCTCAGAATGTGAATCAAGGATGCAAGCTCTTACTCTCTGTCATTTACTTCCCCCGTGACAGAATCGGTTGCGTCACAACTATTTCTACAATCTTGGCACGAGAAAGAGAATCTGGATATGAGTCCTTAATGTCTGTCCACTCTGAGATCGACATTGATGTGGATAATATTATCGACAGGTTTTCCAAATCAAACCGAAAATTGGGTTTTGTGATATCTAACTTAAATATGACAAAAAAAATTAAAAGCGACTACTTCCGACTTTTTTCTCCCCTCGAACATTTTAGGTGTGACCCCCACCAGGCTGAAGGTCTGGATACGCGCCTGAATCATTGTAAGCTATTTTTGTATCTTTCAATATGCTAGAACAAGGAAAGAAATTGTACTTGTAATGGATGATTATAATACTGGAACCGGTCAGTTATATTGAAAATACGTCACAACTTCTAGGATACCTGGATGAAAGTTCCAAATACTTTGATTTCCTTTTCCTTTATAATAATCTTTTAAAAAAATACAGAAGTTTCCAGCAAGACAGCTTTTTAAGAGTTGGCAGAGATATTTGGTGATTCCAGAGATTATACTCATTGAGCAGTTTTACATAGGTTGAGCACTTCTGCATGGGTTTTCTCGTCCAGGCTGTATCGTAGTTGGATTTAGTTATCTGAAACATGTTTTTTATACTTCTGATATTTTAAGAGGGAATCTTTGATTTATTGTACTCAGTAATACTGTCTACACCTGAGTCCTTGCAGATGTACAACATTTTTTATTAATTTGCCTCATTGGAATTTTTCTGATTTTCTCCTGGGGCTCAGAAGGAAACAATGCAGAACTGTGGTTGTCATCATCATCGGCCACAGCTCGGTCATCACGCTCATCTAACAAAGATGAGAATTGTTGACAGCGTCTATCCTGCCTGGAAGGAGAACCTGAGACAACTGAACACTTCCTATGTGCTTGTCCAGCCTTTGCCCGGAGCAGGTTGGATACGCTTGGTTATGCCCTCCTATCGTGGATGAGCTGTAAAATTTAACTCACCACGACTTGATGCGCTTCATTAAGAGAACAGGAAGGTTTTGGTGACAGGGTTTTATAGCAGATTAGAATAATGTCCGTTCTGGCCTATGTGCTTGGAATGTCTTCCTGCCTATAAAAAAAAAAAAATAAAAAAATACTGTCTGGACAGACCTAGCTGAATTATTTCTCTTCGTTTCTATATTAAACACTTGACTTTTGTTCTCTCTCCCTTAGTACATTTCATTGGTTCTAATCTTCAAGCGTATTATGTTCATATATGAAATATTTAACTATTACATCAGCAACCAAATTATTTTTATGAATATTAATTTTATCCATTTTCTGTGGAAGAGTAAACTCGTGTGTATGTTAATACAAATAATAATCCTACAATCAGATAAATGCAATTTTACGATAAACCTATTACGAAATGCCCTAAAGTCATGACAATAAACCTCCCGTGTCGACTATTTATGATGAATGATTTGGCTACACAAAAGGTCATTTGGGACTACTACTTAGGACCGCAATAAACATTCGAAATGACTTACCAATAAATCAATAAACACAGTAAAAATAAGAGAAATAAATTAATCACTTCGACGCAGACCGTTTGTGCAAGAAGTTTGACGAGATAAGATGAGTGCGCAAGCGCCGTCATTCACATTTCTGATTTTCAGTCAGACTTACCTTATTCCCAGAGGCCATCTATTCATTCGTTTGCATTACATTCGTCAATGTATTTTTCCCTGGTATTCGCCCCCCCCCCCGTACGTATAGGTAGGTACTTATCTTACCCAAAACCAAAGTTCTCATAAATAAATGCATCCGAAATTTTATGGATTTCTTCAGCTACAACGACCTGCCATAAAATAAAATCCAATTAGTCAATTCGAAAAATCAACAATCCCCCCAAAGACTTTAGGAAGTGAAACAACAGCGCAAGCAATTAAAGTGTTTCGGGTTGTCGTTTGGACCGTCTCCTAAAGGCGTCTCACAAGTGGACAGCCAAATCAATGGAGATGACCGCATGATGATGTGATAGCCTCTATACTATAGCTTGCTTTCATGATGGAGGAGATCGATCCAGGTTCCGGTGGTCAGGCTCGGTATATACATACCTATATATCAGTTATACAACGTTACCGTTGACATTAATTCATTCATCAGTTCTCTCCATCCCCAAGTTACAACGACATGGACGATATAGAGATTCCCGAAGCTTTAAAACCGTTTTATTTATGAGTTAAGGGCTCGTAAATGTATTCGTCCCAGAGGCAATAGATTTATGCGCGCATAGGACTTTCAATTATCTCTTGGGATAACTGTTTTTATGAACATTTAGAGGGCTCTCATAAGTGTTTTGAATATTAAGAGATAACAAGCATAAATTCAATTCCTTTAAGATGTGTTGAAATTCTTCTCAGTGAATTTATTATATATTTGCAACAAGTCGAGGTCTGTTTAGAAAGTGCAGCGTTTAACTGCCACTGAATATATCTTCCACCCTTCGGGGGTATATAGATATAGTTTGAGACTAAATACAAATTTTACGAGTGTTACGCAAATATTTCCTGCATTGTCCAGTGTTTAATGGTTTTCGATGTCCGACGGTTCATGCATTGAATAAATTGAGAAGATCTATGTCTTCTTTATATTGCACAATTTGCATAGTATGTATGTCCTGTGAGAAGGTATTTGCTTGGATATGTTCATTCTACATCTTAAGCAGTACTCGATCTTCAGAATTGAAAAATTTGTTTCCGTAAGCCCAATAAATTGTCGGGCTGTAAAGAATTTTTTAATGGAGCGTGATTAAGTGTTTTATCTCTTATAAGAGTTTCCTAATTTCGTATAATTCTCTGTTGTATTTCCACATCTCAAAACTGTTAGTACAGCCCTCACATGTGTGATTTTTATATCGCTATATAACTTTGGCGGATTTCGGCCAGAACTCGAGTTATCGAATAGACCTATTGTACTGTGAGGCTATTTAGTAAAAAATTCGAAGGGCTATATGTATGTATAGGTATATTGCATATGCATGCATACATATAGTGAGTCGCAAAACTGTACATAAAAAGTTATTGAAATTGATTTTTGGCACAATCTAAATATTTATTCATAACAAACTAAAGGTTTTTACAAAATTTTACAAAATAAAATTACTTCAGAAAATACATTATATTGTAGAGAATCAAAACTTAAAAATAACAGTTATTCTGTTTTCTAACATTAAAATAAAAAAATTGTCTTTGTGCACACTTTTACATCTCTCTTGTGGTGACTAATTAAATAGTCCAGTTTTTTTGTTTTATATATATATTTATAATTATTATTTTGTTTTTTATTTATTAAATATTTAGTGTGCCCGCCTTTGGCAAGAATTATAGCCTTCACTCTTTTTGTCATAATTTCCTAACAAGTTCTCCAAACATTGAGAATCAATCTCATTCCAAGCTTGTTGAGCCCGTACCCACCCAAGAACCAATTTTTTTTATATAGTAGTAACCGTTAAGTTTCCACTACCAAATTATATAACTTGAGTTATATAAACTGGTACTCAAAACGTCTTTGTAACCACTATAAACCAGTTATAGAGCTTAAATGGAGGATTATATAAAGGTTACCGTGACTTGATTTAGGTAACGTTATATAACTAAAAGTTTTATAAAATGAGTAACCAAAATATTCTGGTTACCTTAATATAACTTCTTATATAACCCTTATATAACTCAAGGTGCTCTCGATTAATTTATTTTGGTCACAGCAGTGGTTGCGTTAATGTTTCGGTTACCTTTATAAACTTTGTTTATAATGGTGATGGTAACGTTTCCACAACGCTTGGAATTCTCAGACGGATTACTTTCAGTGATTGAAATGTTAAGGAAAATACTTTTCGTTACCTTTATAAAACAATATAATGCAAATGTTTACGAAACCTATCTTGACATACTTGACATAGAATTTCGATTTTTTTTTTTAATTGTATTTTTATAATGTAAGGGTTTAATATTTTTACATTTTAGAAGTACAATTTTTCGGCATTATATGTGGTGAAATTCAGCTGCAATTAAAATTTTACTGTGAATATCATCATATGTAGATACTTCTAAAAAATACAGACCCCTCCAAAAATAAGCAATTTTTAATAATTTTAATTAAATATGACAAAATTTATAAATTTCTCTTAGGTGATATTAATTCATAAAAATTACATAACATAATTTAGAAATGTTATGTACATAAAAAGATGAATTTTTTTCATATAAAAATAAAACGGAAGCCATATATCTGCAATTTAAAAAATTGGCTTAACCGACATTTTCTTTTTTATCTGTAATGGACAGATGAAAAAATGGCGGCTTGTACTTAAATGAACAAATTACCATTATAAAACTTCAAGTAGTTTTATATAAACTGAATGACCCTTATAAAACTTCTAGAATTATTATATAAACTAAAGGCACTACCATGCTTCGAAAATGGTCCTTATATAGTCATAATATGTAACCTTTGGTAATGTTATATATCTTAATTATAGTCACAAAAAACAGACGTTAGTGTTCTTATATGCCCTTTGGTTATATTATGTTATATAAATAAAAACAGTTTTATAATGGCTCCATTCGACACTAAAAGTAATTTGTTTTTATAACGATCACCGTATTTACTAAAGGGCCATCAAAAAATTTTACGATATTTTATAGTCGGTATATGTATTACCGAAAGTTCCCAATTTTTATTAAAGTCACCTAAATTACTGAAAATTGTCGAGTTATATAAGGGTAACCACGGATACCGCAATAAACACTTATTACCAATAAGTTTATAACGTGGTGATCAAAACAATTATAAAACTTTCTTATATACCTTCTAGTAATGATTACTCTAAGTTATATAGACCGGTGATTGAAACATTTCCATCATCAACTTATAAAACCTTTAGTAACTTACTTCCACGATAACTATTAGTAACCTAAAAAACTCTAATATAACTACATCACCAATTAGTAATATTATAAAACTCTTATACAACCACTGAAATTCTTATATAACCCAGTAACCATTATATACCCCTAATAAAACTACCCATCATCTTCAGTCACCAAAAATTGGAAAAATTGTTACTTGGGCAAAGTTCTTCGCAGTCTTTTGGAATATTATTTCTTGCTATTACTCTTCCTTTCAAATAACCCCACAAATTCTCTAAAAGCTTGAGATCCGGTGATTGTGGCGGCCAGCTTAGAGTCTCAATATTATGATCTTGAAGCCATTTGATCGTTATGCGCGATCAGTGTGTTTTGGATCGTTGTCTTGTATAAATAAGTTATCTCCAGGTTTGCAGCCAAGTCTGTCAAGACTTGGTAGATGTAAGTCCTCTTCTAAGATGTTTTTATAGTCAGTTGCTTGCATAATTCTGCTTATACTTCACGTAATTCCAACTTGGTTACCTTTGAAACCCACCTCCAAATTTGAGGGTTTTCTGAATATTACGCTCTTGTAAGACGAACTTGCTCACCCACCTCCATTGCCACCCATCTGAACATAACCTATTTATTATTGACTCGTGAGATTATGTAACCAGCTTCCATTGCTCTGCTGTCCATTTTTTTTATTTTGTGAAAAAGCCTCGCCTTTTTATGCCGATCAATTAAAAGTGGGTTTCTTATTTTTGCTTTAAAATCTGATTTAAGGCAACTTCAAGCAGTATCATTGGAAACTGTAACATTTAAAGTAGTGCGAATTACCTTGTTGGCTTGTACAATGCGTTATCTCCGGAAATAGATTATACTTGGTCGACCACCAGATTTCGTTTCGCACAAATCTTCTAGCGTTTTGCTTATTTTGCTTACGAATCCTATTCACATAGAATACCTTTCAGCAATGTTTCGAACTGAGTACTACTTTTGAGGATCACCAACAATTCCTGTTTTCACTTTCTTTTGGATAGTTTTTGGCATTTTTCCTTTAGGTTAGGTTTCGTTTCTATTAAAATGATTTAAATTATTTCCTTTTGTTATAACCAAATAATTTACTAACTCACTGAAATATCAACTCAAAAAACATTTTTTCTATTTATTTAACATATTTCGTCAATCACGCCACTGCAACAAAGCAACTGTAAATAAAATATATTAAAACAAACTTTTAAAATAAATAACTTGCACTAAAAATTAAAAAAAAAACACACAATTTTTTTTTGTCAGTGATATACACAAGAAAATTTCATTGCAAAATAAGAAATGCTAGAACTCAGATTAAATCTTAAAAGTTTGGACATCCATAATTATAATCACAATTGTATAACTGCAACTCGAGTCCAAGCTTTTAAAATTTAATCTTAGCATTTCTTATTTTACAACGAAACTTTTCTTGTGTATATCACTGAGAAAGATTTTTTTTACGTTTTAGTGCAATTTATTTATGAAAGCTATATTTTTTAAAAGTTTTTTTAATATATTTTATTTTCTACATTTTAGTTATAAATTCTATACACTCTCTCCATTCTCCACTCTCCCCCTCTTTCTCTTTCAACACATGTAAATCCATCCACGTTTACTACCCTAAATCTCTTTCGTCACGAACGGCACTCTCTGGCGCTCTGGCACAAGATTTTGTAGTCAGGACTCAGGGGTTAGTGAGTTGATAAAAGTTATTTAAAAAATAAACACTTTTCAACACTATTCGAACAAAATTACTGTGAAATATCGTGTTATATGATTTCCAAGAATTAGTGAACTTGCAGTGTCTTAGAAAACGCACTTGTTTTGCTTGTACATAAAAAACGTGGAATTTTTCATTTTTGAGAACATTTTTGCGAGTATAAGGAAGGATTCTAGGAAACATTTTGCTATAGCCTTCTTTTTGTAATTTATTTACACATGCATTACCCCGTTAATTCTTTCATACCTGTCCAATATAAATAAGAGTTGAGTTGTGCAAGTTTTTTTTTTAACTTGAAAAAAGAACATTAATTGTAAAAAAAACTTCGGAAAAATCCTAAACTTCGCTAAACAGGTAAGCAAAAATATTATAATTCGTCTAATCGACGACGATTTAAAATGTTTTGCGAATTATGGAAAAACTCTTACGGTGAATAGAAAACCAGGTTCAGGTCCGTAAACTGAGCCAATGCGGTGAAGAGCAAATTGAGCCAGGAAATATGCTGGTGGATCATTTCTATAAGAGCAGGGATCTGTTCAAGATTACTGCTTGAGCTGCTCTTTGCTGTCCAAAATTCGCAAAAGAGTTATATCCCCTTTTTGCTCTTTGACATTTTCTGTATCCAAAATTAGGCGCAGAGTTGGCCTCGGAGCTGATCCAAATTGGTCAACGGCTGGAGCTAGAACAGAAAAAGCAATTCAGAATATCCAGTGGTATTGGTAGCTGTCAATAGTTGTAAATGCTTAAACCTGGACTCCTTAGAGAAATATTTAATAGCAACCGAAATCAGTAGTAAATTTAAAAATTTCTCGCAAATGGTTCCAGGAGTAGTCCATTCAAATTAGAAAAAAATAAAACATTAATCGGTAAAGATCTCAATTTTGGTATGCATGCTTATTACGACTTCCCATTGAACATACTAAAAATCTCCGTAAAAATCTGTTGCGCTCGTGCCGCCATCTTGGAAAAAAGATACAGTTTTTCAGTTTTTTTGCCTATATTTCGGCAACTATAACTGATACGAAAAAATATTGTTCAGATAAAAATTATAGTTTATTAAATTGCCTATAAAAAAGCTTATTAAAATTTTTTGTGTATCTCCAATACTTCAGCTATAGAGAAAAAACTCTCCTCAGCTCTTGAAACTCATCATTTATTGGAAATTGTGCTACCTTGTATTTCTTAGATATATGAAAGTTCAGCTATTCTTATAAATTAGAATCGTTGCATGCCACTCATACTAGGTGTAGTGTTGTCTGAAACCCAACCGTCTGGTGGATGTGGTTTATCGAGGTTGGCATCGTCGAAGGCGTCGTACTCAATTTTGTTGTGAGGCACGTTGAAAGGTTTCTCGTAACAACTTCCTCTCAATAGAACTCTCGTCTTCAATGTCAAGATTTTTGTTCGAGTTCAAACAAGCGATACCTTGGTAATGTCCACAAATCCCTGCGCATTTTAGTCCGGCTTTCCGGCATCAACAAAATAAGGACAATTCTTTTTTACAATTGCATAAGAGTAATGAGAGCACGGAATCTGGAGCAGAAGCCTTCAGTGTCCAAACAGGGTCAAGGAAATCGTAGAATTTGATCCAACCCCACAGTTCGATAGATTTTTCATATACACGCCATTTCTGAACTTGCTGATAAACACGAAACGAGTGTTGCTGGGCGGATGCAGCCGCAACGAATAACAACGCCGAATATTCTGAAGGTGTAATAACGATGTCGGTCTAAAGGTCGCTCACTAGCAGGCGTATTAGAAGTCTGAAATGGGTCATAGCAGGCAAGCCAATTTTCCGGTCGCTTCACGTTTCGGTCTTCTCTTTCTATTCGATATTTCCTGGAATCGACGTGCTATTCTCCACTAACAAAGGCTGTACCAGAATATTGCTCCAAAGATTCGCAGATTTGATGGAGATCAAGCATTGCCAAAATCCATTTAGAGACAGAATTATCAGTGAATCCTCGAGTTGTAATACCACCGATTACCTTCATGCTCCGCATAAGATTTTTCTCTATCACCATATCCGCCCAAGTTCCCGACCAATATTTATCCGTCCTTCTTATCGTAAAGTAAGCATCATCCACGACTTTATAGTATTCGTAAGTCTCCAAGTGAGAAGGTAGAGTTAACATATGACATGTGACATGCTTTGGTGTATAGAAAGTGTCCACTCGCCTGAAAGAATGGAATCATTTTTTGTACGGTTTGAAAACTTGGGATAGATGACCTAAGCTTCGATTTTTTCGGTGAACTAACAAGGCTAAGTGGTGCTTTGTCATTTCAATTGTAATGCGGCATTAATACAGTTTTCACGAGTATACTATTTTCTGTATGAAATATGTACAGTCGCTCAGACAAAAAAACAAAAACAGCTCGGAAAGCTTCATCAACAAATTTTATTCCACCACACATGATAATATACCAAAACATTCTTCAGGACAAATTCAAGGAACTTCGCTCGGAAATTTTCATTCACCCACTCAATATTAGTCCAATTCTTGCCCCTTGGAATTTTCTTTTATTTCCCAAATTAAAGGATAACTTAAAGGGAACCCACTGGAGCCTCTTAACTAAAGTCAGGAACGCTGTTCTGATTTGATTTAGGAAAACAATTTTTGTAGTTTTTGGTTTTTACAGAGAAAATGTGTAAAGATGACAACATTGCATACAGACAAGAATGAGTGGATAAGAATCGGACAAGAAATATATATGTCAATTTTTTAAGAAAATGTCACTACATATTGCATAATGGATGGCGAAACATAGGTAGGTATCCCTGGGCAAGAAATTTCTATGTTAGAGAACTGTTTGTAAAAGTCAAAACGTCACCACTTTATTTTGACATGAGCTGACCACCTTGTGACTACAGCAACAAAATCAGTAGGACACACTTACATCAATACAGTGGCATCTAAAGAGCTGCTATCCACTTGAAGGCTGGCATACGAGGGTTGTCCGAAAAATTTCCGACCTAAAAAAAATTTAAGAAATTTTTTCTTCAATTTAATTTTCATTTTTCTACGTTGTCTCCTTGTAAGTCTATAGACTTCCCCAGGGATGCTCTCTTCAACCCATCCAAATACTACTCGGCGTACTTCCCTACAAAATAGTTGTTTCCGAAGGTGATCATGGCCTCCTCATTCGACAAAAATCTCTATCCTCTGAGTGCAACTTTTAGCTTAAGGAACAAAAAACAAAAGCGCTTCGGGCTAGATCTGGTGAGCACGGAGGGTACCATAATTCGTGGATTTTCGCCATGCCAACCACTGAGGTAAGAGACGGTGCATCGCTTTGGCGAAACAAAATTTTGTTTTTTCTTCAAATGTTGCCTTTTTCCGAAATATCTTCCTTCATCTTGTCAAGTAATGATGCGTAGTATGATCCTATAATAGTTTTTTTTTCTTTTTGAAGATAATCGATTATGATAGCAAACAGTCGCAATAACTTTCCCAGCTGCCTTTTTTCGGAGGCAATTCCCCCTGTTTTGACTGTATTTTTGTTTCTGGGGTATAATTATGTATCCAAGTTTCACTTACATTAATTAAATAAAAAATCATTCGAACACGTTTTTGGTCCAAAGTGAGCAAGTCTTGCCTAAGTCTTGATGCAATATGTGACAAACACGTTCTTTGGGCTTGTTCATAGCCTCTGCTGTCTCTCCAACTTTAATTCAACTATTGTCTAGCACCATTTGGTGAGCAGTGGTTGCAGTTTTTGAACGTACCGAAAACTTTTATCGTCATCCAAGCTGGTACGACCACGTTTAAATTCAGTTGCCCAAAATGATGGGCAGAGCCCCCGTACACAGTTCGATACTCGACTTTTTCTATTTTCACAAAAACACTCAGATCGACTCACTCAAATGATTGTCAAACAATAACTGCGCGTCCAAAATATTTGTAAGTACCTTTCAAAGCATGCGGAAACACATTTCCCAACTTTTGTTTACGAGTGCTGCCATCTTCATGTTGAGGTCGGACATTTTTCACACAACCCTCGTAATTAACACAAAATTCAGAGCAGGTAACATTCAACATCTTCGTTCCAAATGGCATAAGGAAGCATAATCTTTCTCAGAAGCCGGTATGCCCAGGTAGATACTAATGGCGGAAGTAAATTCTAAGTTTTGGACATTCTAGTTGTAAAAGTGATTCTATAATTTTTTATGCTGTTGTTGAATAATTTAATGTACATACTTAGTAATAAAATTATTTAAACTTTAATTTATCGTGCTTTTCCACTCTATTTCCGGTTTTCCACTAATTTCTTTAGGCTAGATTTGTTATTTTTTTAGTAAGTTTCACCCGCAGACACTAAGCTGTAATTCTGTGACATTCGCCACTGCGCTACCAATGTATGTCTAGACATATTTAAGTAAGGAAAATCAGCAACCATACATGATGCAATTCAACATTTCCTAACACAAATTACACAGAAAATTGATAAATTTTTTCTGTTACCGCCCTCCCTATATCATCAGTGCATGTAATAATAATAAGTAGTAGGTAGGTACCTTCTTTCTTCTGATCATTTTTCTTTTAAATTTTATCTTTTAAACATAATTTTAATGAACGATCATTTCCTTAAAGTTATTTTACACGTAATTCCACAAGAATCCCATTAAATGTGGCCAACAAATTGCTTACATCCATCACAACGCCATTTACTGTTGAAATCGCATTTTAATAGCATTAATCACTTAATATTCCATTAAAATACTAATAAGTTAAAATTGCAAACAATTTATGAATGAATTGCCGAGGCCGAAGCCGAGAGAGAGATTACAAAGAATTTTCATCATTGTTGTATAATGGGGAAGAGCATCGTGTTCGTGGTCCATCTGACCTTATGCATCATCCCATCCATCAGTCAGTTTCCTACCTACCAAAACACTATATAATATACTATCGATATCGAGGTGATGTCGGATGCTGAATTATAATGAGTGGGTCTTGTGATCGATCTATAGCGGCTGGTTGGTTAAATGTCGGCAATCTTATAGCACCTCTCTCTGTCTTTCTCTCTCTGTGATGAGCCACCTCGAAATTACGTGATCGATCCTTCATTAGAAAATCGCATGGACCAACTAATAAAATGTAAAAAGAATTGATTCTGTAAATATGTAAAGGCTTGCAGCAGCATCACGTTTATGTTAATAGCTTCCCTAAATTGAAGGTATTATAAAAATTCCCGTATCGAAATTGATCAGTTGGTTCTCTTACAATATTAACCACACCATCATCATCGACTGACCTGTGTCCTGTTCTGTTGAGAAAAATATTTTAATTAAGAAAAATTCTTTTTAAATTGAATTAGGACTCTTTTTTTTTAGAAACGAATGAAAATTAATTAACAATAATTTTTTTTTTCTTACAGGATCCTACCACGGTAAGTGAAATGTGCGCATATAATTGTCACGATCTATAAAAATAAAATTCCAACGGGTTTTTAACGTGACACGCACCTGCCCCGCATGTCAACCAGACTCTATACATGAATTCCATGCAGAAGCCAGCCGCACGTGAAAACTGGACATGTCACCTTAATCACATATCTTGCAAATATGATCGATAACGCGGCAAATTATTGCCCTTCTATTGACGCCGTAATTAATCGTCGCAAAATTCATTTTATTATCGTCACCTTGAGGCAAAACGCTAAAGAGTTTTTTTTTTTTTTTGTAGTCTGAAAGGACATCCTTGCACTTTTAAGTGGGTAAGTAAAAAGGTATATCAAAGTAGATATCTATCTGCTATGTGTTTCCTAAGGGTATATTTATTAGAGCTAACACAATCGAGTCCTTGTAAATAAAAAATGTTATTCTCTAGTTTTGGGCAAAAATATCTTAAGATCTTATCAGCCATTCTATGCGAAACCAATCAGTTTGGGCTAATTTTGAACAAGACAATCTACGATTTCGATGGAACTTTCAGAGTTTGTATGGATTACGAGGAATTCATAGAAGCTAGGATGTTTTCAGAACCTTATTTTGTTTATTTAACATCTGGCGACGCTTCTGTGTTCGTTCGATCATTTCTGAACTCTTGTGCAACACCGTGTAAACCGGGTTACGCACAGTACAAAATTCACCGCTAGTGATACCTTGTCGAACGTAGAAAGCCGTAGCTAAGCAGGCGTTGAGTTTTTAGAACAAATGTAGAAAAAAAAACTAAAATATTCTGACCTCAGATCAATATAAAAGGAGAAAATATATTTGAAAAATAATAATATATGTATATGTATATCCAGGACTATTGGGATAAAACATCAGAGGACTTTTTTCAGTTCTTTATGGTCCCATATGCCTTTTATTTTTTCAGACATGTCTCAAAATAGCACGGGACCAGCACTCAGCGGGTAACTCCCAAAAGTAAATTTAATAATCAAGAGCCGCAGCTGTTACAGTACTCTGGAGGCGCAGGCAACCACGTTCTTCCAACTATCCCTACACTGTCGTAGTGACGGTACTGGTTTATCTACGACTACTTTCAGATTGGTTTCACTCCGTGAATGGTATGCCGATATCTAAAATACCGCTGCTCACCATTCTAGTTGTGTGAGGTGTTACAGAGGCCAACAGCCTAGTGCTTACGCAGACATACTGGGTTGTGTCCTGACGGCCATAGGGATTTTAAGGATACCCCACTGCACTGCTTTCCGCTTTTAAAGCATCATCTATCATTAATCACTTCTGAGATCTAAACATTACTGCTATTTTTCAGTCGTAGTCTTTATAGCCGAGTTGGAAGCCAGCCCACAGTGGACTGAAAAGCAACAAGATTTCCCACAGCAACAGGTTATATTATCATAGGGACGATAAAATGGCACCACAGTCTTCTGGATCCGCTAAAGACAACTCGTCCGAACAGGTGCCCTCCTCTAGGACAACTTCTTTCGGGTGTCATAGAGGCGGTCCTTCACATTCATTGACGACAGGAAATCTGCGATGGTGGAAAGTAGTGGACCACCCGCTCGCACGACGTTTATCATGTTGTATGTATTTATATATACAATATGGTGATACGCTGACCACTCACTAAACAAAAATCGATAAGATTAAGACTCCTTATAAGAAGACGAACCATCACCTACTGCTGTAGATTCGATGGTTGCGGATAACGGCTCGGCGTATATACTTCGAGACCCAAATTGTAAAATAAAAGTTGTTTAAATGTACATATTTGAAAAATTTTCTTTAACGTAATAAATAGTTAAAAAGTTTAACAAATTTCTGCATTTAGATGCACCAAGTAGGTAAACTAAATCTCATTGTGTATTAGGAATACCGCTGATGAGCTCCGTGGCGAGAGCGAAAACGTTTCGGAATAGCCAAATAGTTGCCTATATGGCCCCCATTCTTACTTGATAGTTAGATCTTATCGGTTTCTCTCGAAATATTATATGTCGATGTATGAATGTTACCCGTAATAAGTCGAGCAACGAAGCTTCCCAGTATAAAATGCACCCGCGATGGTGGAAAGTAGTGTGTCACCCGCTCCCAGGACGATTATCACGTTGTATGTATTTATATATACAATATCGGGATAGACTGAGCACCCAAACTAATTTAATTACTCATACAGGACAATTATACTACTTACCTCAATCGAAGTAACGTGAAGTATCTGGCGCAAGCTCAAGATTGAAGATTCATCATACAGCTTAACCAATTGGTGACAATTGGTAGCGACAATCAACTATCCCGCGAACATGATTAGATAACGAGTAATCAACTGACTACCTAAAAACATACTGTTAAGGATCTGTGAACAAGAACCTGACGTACCCCAAATTAAAACGAATAATACCATGAAACTCGCAGCCAAAATGTTGTTGACGGCTTTAATTGTATTATCGCAATGAATACGATTCTGAAAACAGCTTTTTGATCAGAGCGGCCCTCAAATGGTGAACTTCCCTTATTCAATGTTCAGTCCAGAACAACCCCGATTGCAATAAGACATAACCTTTTGTAACCACAAATGTGTTATTTTTAGATAACGGTATAGTTTGTCAAAAAATATGGGGCACACCTGATACAAATATCAGTTTTTGGCATAAAAGTGATCAAAAATAATAAAATTTTTGAAGTGATCTTCCATTTGGCACCTATATATACTTAATTGTTCTACAAAAAATGGCGGAGATTGGAAACAGTCTCATATACAGGGTGTTTCCCCCCTAAGAGGTCAATAGAAAAGGTGGTGATAGTACTCACAAAACAAAAATATTATTGCAGGGAGGGGGCATATCAACCGTTTATGAGGTACAAGGTGATTGAGAAAAAAAGCTAGTCTTTCACAAAACACCCTATATCAAAATTGGAACAATTTATGCGTCCTTTCAGGCTATCATAACAAACTTGAACTTGACTTCTTAGAAAATGGCCGACCCAAAACTCTGTCTCTATTCTACTACAATTTCCATAGATCTGAGGCGTACTTTGCTTTGGGATTTTGAAACCGTTGATTTTAGGTAAATGATTGTTTCGGGAATTTAAAAGGTCATAAAAGGAAAGAAGTTTTTCCCATACTTTCGCACCACATTCTTATAAGAAATTTCCAAGAATTATTACTTTCAAATTGGGGTTTATTTTGTTCTAAAGGCACGACGACACATTCTAAGTCAAAAATAAAGGAAGGCATATCACCTTGGAACATTTCTAATAAACAGTTTAAAAGTTAATTTGTTGCTCTAAAAAAATTACTAGGTGCGATTTATTTCCGCAAAGTATTTACCGAGTTATAGGGTAAACTGTAAGTTACGGAGCGGATTCTAAGAAAATTCAGTTTTTACTTAATAACTCCAAAACTACGCAAGATAGGACATATGTCCTGTTCGACTTTTCTCTTCCTTTTTCTGTCAAGATTCTATGGGTGCAGTATGGCGGTACCCTTCCGGGACACCCTGTCCCTGTATATCTATAACGATATGTTCCCAACCTGCAGAACAATAATTAACTCAACATTAGCACATAATAATACCATTTTCAAATGTTCGGATGCTCTTATACTACTTATCTCCCCTCTCTCATACGTCTTTGAGGTATGTTTATTTTTGGTCTATGCTTAATGATCAAAATACATTTTTTGACATGGTTTTATATCGATATCTTGCATCAAAATTAGTTCAAATATCCTGTGCTAATTAGGCACAGCTTAATTCTAAGAAAAATAAAAAGAAGAAAACTCCAATCGGTGACCATCTCGGTGGGTCTTTAATGCCAATAGTCATAGAAAGCAGTAATCACGTGTTATCAAATCCAAACGATCTAAATGACATAAGTAGGGGGTCGAAACTGTTGAAACCCTAAATTATGCGGGATATTAATTTAACTGTCGTTAGTGTGCCCTCCCTCAATTTTATCGCCGGTTATTAGCCTGATGAATGAGAAATTCCACTAGTGTGATTCATTAAATGAGCCGAGCCAGTTTTTTTTTTTTTTTTATTGTTATATTTATGCCGCCCCGCTCCGGTTGTAGATCCGACAATACCCACATTACTACAACTTATAAAATAATAAAAGCGAGTTAGTGAAACATTTAAGTCTAGTTAGTATGAAATGAATGCAATAAAAAGCAAAAAAAAATTAATAAATTGTGGGACCCAAGCTCTATAAAATATACCTGGACATACCGTCAAACTTTGGGGTATATAGGTAGGTATGTGGTGCCGTCTCAAAACATTTTTTCTGTAAAGTATAGCGCGGTGAAATTACAAAGTTTTTGTTGTTTTTTTTTTTTTTGCTGGATCCGATCGAAGGAAGTTTTATCATTTTGTCGCCAGCATAAAAATGAATTATTGTAGTTAGACCGCGACGAAAACATGCGTCCGTAATTCTCTTTGCATGATTGCATGCAACTTCTCCCCTTTTTTTTACGCCGATTTTCCTAGTACCGTGTCCAACGTTCCGACTTCGGTTGTTGTTACTCCTGCTCCTGCTACTGCTACTGCTACCGCGACGTAATTATTGCCAACATGATTTCTTACCGTGTTTAAAATTTGCGGCCGTTTTGTTTGTTAAAATATTTTTTGTGTTGAACACGTTTATGAGATACCGTGGCTACGCGCTCTTAAGTATTTGGTTAATTTAAAGCTCGGCCAGAACAGAACAGAAGTCGGGGTGGATACTACGGTCAATAGCGTGTCTCCCGTCTAATGGCCCTTTTGATTCTGGTAGCCATGTAATATGTCATTTAATTGTTACTTTTCACAATTAACAATTTATTTCGGTAAATTAGAAGTAGGTACAAAGAAACCAAAATATAACGCCAGCTTTTATTATTATTTCGTATGATTACTTGTGATTTCTTATGGGGTTTTAGATAAATCATTTCAGAATTTCACTCACGCTATGGAGGGTGGGTGTAGATATTGGATTCGCGCTATTATAGGTATTTTACAGAAATGAGGTCGAACGCCTAGACTATGGTACACACGAAAAGAATTATGACAATTGTATACATACTCAAGTATTTAATACTTAAATGGAATTGAGTGCTAATGAAAAACAGTTATGCTATCGTTTTATAAGGTTTGCAAAAAGTCTCGGCTTTGGACCAATTTGTATATTTACTATACAATGATTAATTTTTCACCATGACGCACAGTGGTCCCAAACCCCGAAAAGCTGGCCAAAAATAGAAAAAAAAATATTTTTTCTAGGAACTTTCAATGGTTGGAATAGTTGTAATGGTACCTCTAGTATGTATTATAACCGGGGAGCGTCCCTACATGGCGTGGGAACGCGTTCCATTCGTGAGCGTTAGAGCAGCTTCATAGTTTACTCGTCGCGCGTTGAAAATAACACAAATTATTGCTGACAATGTATGAAATAGTAATTAATTAATAAAGGTAGTGGTATTTTTCTTGGTTATGTTCTGAAAAGTCGTGTTAGGAATAGCAATAAGTCAAAACCCTCATCGAATCCTTCTCTGAAACTAAATGGAATCTTTTGCTTAGACATTTTTTCAAAACATATCCAAAAATTAGCTGCATTTGGCTGCGACTTCGGTTGTGGGGATAATTTTTATTTGAAATCGATTAAGCACCATTTTTAAAAGAAAAAACAACATATCCTAAACAAGTACCACCCTAGTGTGCACTTTCTGCAGTTTTTCGTAATTCTCGTGTCTGTAACATTGTTTATAGGAAATTGGTGCTCAAATTATATCGATTAAAAATAAAATAATGAAAGAAATATATTATAAATATTCATCGTCATTGTAATAATGATTAATTACTGTATTCCAATCCTCTTCTTCCCAAATCTTCAAATGTCAACTGTCATTACATTTTCTATTCCGTTTATTCACAATCATAATTTCTAAAATTCCCGAGTGCAGACTTTTATCCGAATTGAATACGTTTTTTAAGAAATTTTCCGCCATATTGGATCCGCCATTTTGTTTTTCTACATTTTGACTTCGAATTCATAATCAGAGACCCCGAAAACCCCCGAGTACAGACTTTCACCCGAATTCAATACGTTTTTGACTTTTGGCCAGCTTTTCGGGGTTTGGGACCACTGTGTGACGTAGGGTCATAAAAGTCCTCAAATTCCCACCAGTAAGTATTATGTTCGATATCGTGCTGGGCTTTTGTCTGTTCTATCAAAAACCGTAAATATGCGACTAAAACGGCCCACAAAAAAACTTGTTAAAAAAATGCGATCAATTGAGATCGTTTGTATACATACTTGATCTAGCAACTCACTATAAGACCGCAGACGAGTAGGAGGCCTCCGATTACAGGTCCTGGAATTTTGGGCTTGTCTTCCAGTTTCTATGTCAAAAAGAGCTTGAGAGTTAGTTAGCAACTCTGCGGAAGTAGCCTCCAAACTTTCAACATGGCAAGATCTGACTTCGCTCTGTAAAGATCGGCTCGTGAGAATAACTATGACTGTAATCTTTACTGAGATTACAGGATACAATCTGACGTCGGAGCAGCTCGAAGCGCAATACACATTCTTTTTATCAGGCAACAACACTACCAATTTTGGGGCTAGCAAATCACAAGTAGATTATTGAGGTGGAACTGTTCTACGAAAAAGACCAAACCGTGGCTTGAAGTTGTCACCGTGGGAGGAGGCTAACCTATTAGCTTCGCAGGATATAAGTTTTGATTTTCTAAAACAAGGCATGTTAGTGGAGACTGATTGGCTATAAAACAAGTCCAAACCACCATGTACGTAACCTCGACAAAAGTACGGTTGAAGTTGATCAAGCAAACCTTGAATACCGTGTCCATTTAATAAAACTTACTATCTTAGGGACAATATATAACGGATAAATTCTGAAGGTCATTCTGTAGAGCGTACCGAGCACAGAGCCGGACTGGCGGTACAGGTGATCGGGCGCTAGCCCGACGGGGCCGGTCGTCTCCAGGCTAATGCGACCACACGTATTTACAATGTACTCTGGTTGAACGCTACAGCTATTGCGGTGGGAGCAGGGTTATGATTTAAAAATACTCAGAATTTCCCCGCAGCCTATTAGGTAGCTTGTGAGCGTTGCCAAATACCAAGATGACATTTGGAATTTTTTAACATCATAATAATTTTTATTTCGAAAAACCCAAGGAAAATGTTTATCAACAAGGATTTCCAAGTGTTGCTATATCTACCTATGTGTACTGTCTAAGCTTTTAGTAATTTCTTATTATGCTATATTTTTTACGAGCGCATACACTATTCAGTATTTTGCGTTACCAAGATTTACTTTTTTTATCCTTTTAAAACAAATAATAATAATAAATGGTGATGATTGTCGCATTGTGTTTCCCGCTAAATCTTCTTACTGCCATGCGATATGCGACTATTTTGAATATTTCTATAAAAGACGAGCTAAGCTGTTCTCAGTGAATTTTTATAAATTATGAAGTGTTTACCGAGGTGTTTTCAATCATTCAAAAATATTTTAAAACCAAGTAACTAACTAAGGATGTTATGTGTCACTAAAATTACATTTTTTGATCAAATAAAACCATTTTAGAATTGAACGAAACTATTTTTAAATTAAATGAAACCTTTTCCGCATGGTGTGAAACCTTCTTCGCATGGATTGAAATTTTTTCAAATGAAATGAAGCCTCAGCGAATAGTGTAATAATATTTTTAGTGCAGTGTGGGCTTAGCACAGTATTTCTCATTTCATTACCTGAAAAATGTTGAAACAAGAATCGTTTTTCAATAAATTCAAAGAATAATGGCCCAAAAAGGGCCGGTTTACTTTACCTTGCTAACGGAATGAGAGTAATTAAGTAAGAAATAGTAAAACTATACCGCACTACAAATTGCATTACATTTTAAAACTGTGACTGTCAAATTAATCGCTATGTTAAAAAAGTTAAATTAAATTGCGATTTTTATTGATTTTTTATCATTTATTTCATCCGAAAAGGGTTTCATTTAATTTACAAATGATATGTTAGAGCCCGCTGATATTGATAAACAAAATTACGACAAAAGTCAAAGCTTCAACGAGAAAATGAAAGGAAGAAACGAAAAACACTTGAAAAAAAGCGCGAAGAGTTGCCATAGAATAGCTGCGAAAACATATAGTAAAAAAGCTAGAATTGGTCTAAGTAAGACCAATTCTTATGATACCCTAGATGACTGCCAGTATGTAATTTCGTAAGATCACCCATTTGTGCAAGTTTGATTTTTGAAGTGCTTTTTTGCATATATTTCTAGAACGGTTCGTCGTACAGCAAAAATGATTATAACCAACATGGCAACACCAAGAAGGAGTTGCCCGATTTATGCCATTTTTAAAATTATATTTACTATTTCTATGAAAATACAGTGTACAAAATTTCAGTTGTCTACGTTGCCGTGTTCTCAGGCAGTTTAAAAAATATGTAGTGAAAAATGAAATTTTTGTATGGCAACCCTACGAAGGAGTTAGCCGATTTGTCCCATTTTCGAATTTAGTTTTCTTTTTTTTTTCAAAGTCCGTGTAGAAAGTTTCAGCTCTTTGTGGTAAAGTGCTCATCAGCTCTACCAGAGAAGTATACTAAAGAAGAATCTGAACAGGATAATGTTGAAGCAAAAAAGGATACCATGATCTAGGAAAACCATACAAATATTTATTAACCCTTTCTATTTCACAAGTTTCATGACTTTCCAATATTCTCAATTAATGAATGCTGTCAAAAACTTGTAAATAAATTCATATAAAAGTCATTAATTCGACAAAAATACAGCGTTAAACTTTCTTTCAACAAATTGTCATGTAAACACCACCATCATCATCATCATCATCATCGTCGAGCTCAAAGAGAGTTTAAAGAAAAAATAAACAAAATCGTTTCCCGGGACATAAGACCATATCAATTCTGTTGTTGTAAAAAATATTATCTACTGATTTTTATTCAAACAGAAGAACCTTCTCTAAACTTCTCTATTTGTGTGCTCTATAAAACAGGACAGCAGAAGAAGGATGTCGATTAGCTGCTTCACAATGACTCGAGACTTAAAGAGGCTCGTTAACTCCATTAATCATTGTTAGCACTATCATGACGTGACATCTTTATATGCACTCAGGTATAACAGAGCGCGTATATGCATTCTCATGGGCAATTTCAAGTTATTATTACCCGCAGAAATTCGATAAAACGAGTTAAAATGGGAAGATTGGTGCAGACGACTATGCACACGTGCATATATTTATCTTTTACTGTTGTAGTACAAAGGGAACTTTTCTTCGTCATTATAAACAGAAAGATAATGGAACTAATGACGGGGTTTTGTCATACAATTTCATATTTTGTCGACTTTTATAAAATAGTTTCTTTTCTTAAAACTTAGGTTGTTCTTTTGTTTTTTTTACCTATTGCTTTTTAGCAAAACTTCCATTTTTTTTTTTAGACCCATTGAATAATGTTGGTCATAGCCAAGTCAATCAAATCAATGAAACTACGTACAAAAACTATATTTAAAAATTATCCTCATATACGGATATGCACTTTAACAATCTCTCGAAAATCAGAAATATAATGTACAAATAATAAAGGTCCTAAGATAGAGCCCTGAGGTACATTACACTTCACTTAAATTCTTGTTTCTCAAAACAATCGATTCGGTAAAAAATATTGTAAAAAAATCATTTAGGAGTGTTTTTTTGTAACCTTTCATCCCAACAAAGTCAATGAAATCTGATATGACCCTTATTTCCCCGAAACCTTTACTTTTAAGCAATTTTCATAGTTTTAAGTTTTAATCTAAAAATAGCAATTAAATTTAAAAAAAAATGTTTTTTCTTTCTCTTTTCATATCGACGTTATTTCATCTGGAAAACGAATCGCTTCAATTCATTTGTTGAAACTACCTTCAAACATTTTCGATTCCTTCAAACTTAACCTAACTAATCATTTCCTGTGGAACTATGTATGTGGTGTTCACACCTGGATGACCACTTCTGATAATTTCTCGACCTGCCACAATCCACCACTTTTACACCGTGCTAATTGCTACAATCAAACCGATCAATTGATGGACTTCTTGGTTGCACCGCACTAATTGACTGACTGACTCTGACTTCTCGCTCGTACATGTTCAACTTAACAATGCTGATAACGGGATAAACGTGCTCATCAAAAACAGGGCGTAAGTATATTTCCCATTTTATAATGACTACCTATCACTAGAGATTACCTAGGCAGCAACATACTCAATTCTTATGATTGATGACACCCGTCCAGAATGCTAGGGGAATGATTTCATTTACTTAGGATCTGGTATAGTTGCCACTTTAAAAGATGAGATCACCTCACAAGGGTATCACATCATCATCATCATCATGATATCCCACCAATTATCAGGAAGAAATCAATTATTTTAATTTCGTTGGGATAATTCCCTTTTAACGATGTTCAAGTCACACAGGCTTCAGAACATTTAATTTTTTCGAGCCGTAATAGACGACCTTTGCCGAGAAATTTTCTGAGCTCGTAATGAGAAGCAGCTCTGATCTTGTGCTATGTCCCCCGGATATAATTGCCTAAGTGAATTTATAATATCTATGGACTAGGGAAATATATCAGCAGCATAAATAACAGGATAATAAAGGGCACATATGTATGTTCTACTTAACTACAACAAAAATGATATAATGCATGCTAAAGCTTTGCCTTACATACATACAAACATACCTATGCTGGAGAGACGATATCAGTGAACATCATCGACATCTGAAATGAAGTGAGGCACCAGAAAGGGTAGCCTTTAGGTGAGGAGGAGAGCTACGGACCTGGAGCGCATACGTTCACATGTCTGATTGCCATCCACGATAGTCAAAATATTGTGGCCCTCATTTGTTTCAAATAAGGTCAGAAATAAATTGGCCTGATAATCGATGTCGTCGTTCCTGAGAATATAATAATGAATCTTTTCATCTCCTCTTTAGATCCAGACTCTGAGCACGAATCCTCCGATCTGACTTTATTGTTTCCGACGACTGTTGGTTGGGGCTGCCACTGCTTCAATGGAGACTTATACAGGAAAATTAAGACATTTAACCGACGACGTACCGTATATGCTCCTTTCAGACTTTCGAGACCCGGTTGTTGCGCTTTAAATGCACCTTTGTTTCATCCAACCAATGGCTCTTAATTCTCTCGGATCTTGTGTGGATATCATCGTGGCTTTATCAATTTAACTCCTTTTTCGGATTTATAATATGTGTCTGCAGATATTTGTCGTTATATTTTTGTGGATAAGAAATTTTTCTTGAATATTAAGGGTTTAATGAATTTAGGAAAATTTGTTTGGCTTTAATGGGGTCTATGACTGCATGAACTTGATCATTAGCATAACTAAAGTACTCAAGCTATAATTTAAGCAATTTTTATGTAGAGTATATTAGGTATGATTTAAAAACACTTTTCGATTAAGGAGCAGAGAAAAGTGAACGTCATTAAAAACCTATGCATATAGTCTTCGTTTTGTTGGTCATTAAGTCTATCAAGCAAGTAGTCCTAGGTAGACGACTCGAACTTCGACACATATCTCTGTATCTTGCAAGAAAAAAATAGGCCTTCAAAGTAAAATTTATCAGAGCGACATGTTTCACATCAATTCTGTGTCATTATCAAGAAGCAGATGAAGGTCGCTTTCATTTTGTCTCCAAGTGCTTTCAAGGCTGATAACTGGAATGATGTGCTTTACTTATCTACGTACCTAACTTGTAACAACGTTTGTGTAAGTCCCAATGTGGCAAGTCTGATGCAAAAGTCTGAATTAGAGTCATTTAATAGCAGCAGGTTGACTTCAAACTTGTTGTTTTATTGCTTATATCCTTGATATAAATGTAAAATTATTAGTGTAAAACTTACAATAACTAATTTTAATTTAGAACACCACGTCCTGTTCAAGCAGGATGGTGTTGTGACCCAGGTGCCTATTGACCAGAATCACAACCAATGGTTTTCCGTTGCACACATGCCGACTAGTGGTCTCCATTGAATACAGTCACCAGATTTGCCGTCCTGTACCATATGAACTTTTGAAAATTTAAATTATGTATTTTGGTGTCTTCATAGCATTCGACATCTTGTTTATATAAGCTTGTATAGAAAAAAATCATATCGCTTGAAATTTTAGAAGAAATTGGCCTTAAAGGGTCTGGCAAAAATAACCCCGGATTTGGCGTGTCTTTGACAGGTATACAGCTTTTGAAGCTTCCACCATAATTTTTAAACATAAAAGCGAACTATGTACGATAAAATAATATAAATCAAAGTGGTTTAGTAATTGGAGAAGATTTATTAGAAAAATCAATTGGAAAAATTAAAGTATTAATGAAAATTTATGAACAAAAACAAAAATTAACCGTCATCTTCATATTTTGCTGTCTTCTTGGCAGTATCCGCTTACCCAACCATGGGAAGTGACACATTGTATCCAGTTTATGCTTCTATAACAGTTCAATTTTATTTTATACAATAAGCATAGGCAAACCCCTCGACTAATACTTCCCAAGCCGTGAAACACAAATCTATATGTGTGCGTGCTAGTCCGATTCTCCAAAATGTGTTGTATTGCTTCTTATGGAAAAGTGGCTAGAGTTTGACTTTATAAAAGGTCTCCCAAAATTAACGCAAGATTTGAATTAAATAAAAATCACAGTTTTTAGTCTTTAGATTGTTATTTTTTTATTGAATCATAAAGTACATAATAATAATAATAATATATATTTATTTTTGGAAATAGTACACAATATTGATAATCTTCTAATTGTAATTTTTAATTGGCACTAGAAATAGCTTAAAGTCAATAACAAACCACACTGAACATTTAGGCTAACTTAACTAAGGTAATATAAGAAAAAAGAAAGCAAAATTAAAGTAAAATAATATATAACGCTTAATGATAACTTACTGCGAAGACATAATAACATGCACGCATACACACACACACACACACGCACATTCCCTATCTAAACTTGGAAATATCAAACTCCCAAAAGTGAAAAGCGGAATTATTAATATCCTCACTAACATTAAGCGAGTGCCAGTAGGTAGAATGCTAGATGAAAGCTACAACCTGCGAACACCACTGTAAATTTTCCTCATCATAGCGTTTACATTGTCACAGCATTTCATTTCGCTATTCAAAACTATTCCAAGATTAGTCACTTTGTTTGAAAAGTGTATATTATAGCCATTTTGATTCACTGGTGTATATCTGCTATGCTCAGATTACTACTGTAGTAATAGATACACTGTGATTTCTTGACATTGAGTGGCGAACTATTGCATGCAGACCAGGAGGTAATTCTATCAACGTCTTTGTTAATGCGAGCCATACAATCCGCAAGAAGCCCATTGGTCTGCTCAGATCTGGACATCATTAATGAACATGCTAAATAGTAGTGGTCCGAGCACCGATCCCTGTGGAACTACACATGAAACATGGGCCAGATTGGAGAAGGTACCGTTCACATTTACTCGTTGAAGAAAGGATTTTATCAAGCCTAATGCAGTTCTGTCAAGGTTGAAGAATGTGCGGAGTTTATGCAAGAGGAGGCTTTCGAAAAATCAAGTAGTACCATTACACTAAAATAGTTCTGATCAAGAGCAATTCTTATGTCAGAAGATACTTTTAATACTGCCGATTCACATCCATGAAATTTACGAAAGCCTGACTGCCAGCACGAAAATAATTCATTTCTCTCCAAGTAGCAAACTAGTTGCTTATACATAAATTTCTCCAACAATTTGGACAGAAAACATAGAATGCTTATAGGTCTGAAATCAATAGGAGATTCAGGGAAGATTTTTTGGGTATAGCTAAGACCGTAGCCCTTCTCCATTCTCTGGGAAAGGAGGCTGACGTCAGGCATGTATTTACTATATGAAGGATATAACGTGCAGTTAAGGGAAATAATAACTTAATAAATTTAGGGGATATATTGTCTGGGCCAATAGCATTAGAGTTTATCGAATGCATTGAAGTAGTCAGTTCGAAAAGATCAGCCGCACAAAAAGAAAAACGATTTCCCGCACCATTGGACACAATATCGAAACGATTTTCATCTACTGATCTGGCGTCTCTGAGAAACTATTAGATGCTGCGAAAAAGATATTAAGCTCATCAGGAGAAATATCACATCCATTCTCAACTTTTCCATAGACGCCGACTGTCTTTAAGTTTCGCCACAAAGTTTTGGGTTGAAGATTTCAGATAGGATAGGGTTATTTATGGAGTAACAAATACATCGGTCAAATGGCCTCCACGGCTTTGCTGGCACTCTTTTGTCGAAATTTTCCATGATTATTCTTCATAAATGTGGCTAAATTTGGTTGATGCAGCGTTTAATATCCTCCTGTAATGCACGGGTGGTTATGGGCTTGTTAACATTGACCTTTGACTTCAAAAAACCCCATAAAAAGAAATCTAATGGTGTTAAATTACACGATCACAAAAACGACAGAGTGCACGAAGTCTGATCAAAATACTCGTACGCCGCACGAAGTGATTTTACTAAGGACAATACAGCGGTTCATTTGAATCGGGCACTTGCTGTGGCAAAAGTGTGGTCGTGTTGCACCAAATGCCCTTAAGCATTGAAGCACATTTCCAAAAATATTGAGAACATTGCAGGCTGAATTCTTATTGCTTTTTTTTTTTTTTGTACAGACATGAATTAGATGCCATTTCCCAACGCAATAAAGGCTTAATGCACTCTTTATTATCCGCCTATTTCACATTACCTGAACTTAGTTATAAATTATATCATTAATAATAAATTTCAAGGAATATTCAAGCGTATTATCTGCAACCAATTTATCCATATTCCATAGTTTACTCCAACCATTTCTAAGTTTTCAAAAATATACGTATGTGTGGAAAAAAAAAACCAACTAATATTATCCAAGAAAGCTACAATGATTGGAGTTTTCAATTCTATGTGGGTTATATTTTCACCATGGTTCATTTTGATTTATCATTTTCATCTACAACAAAATAAAGTAAAATAAATTTGTAACGCATAATATATATGCAAAGTTCTACAAATTAAGGTGACGACCGAGTTACGGCGATGAGTACGCAAATGCGTTGATAAGTCAGTTAAAACAAGACTTTTATATGGATCTTAACCAAAAGATAAATTCGCTGAGCACATCGTATCGAAGGCGGACACTAAAGTTGGGTATTTGTTAACTTTTCGCTACAAACGCAGAGTTTGTCATTTTTTTTTGAAATTTTAAAGGTTGTAATATTAGCCGATAAATTTTTTTTTTTTAATTTTGATCGTATACTTTGTGTTTCGATCACCAGTACAGGACGATCTCATCAGGACAGCAAAACTCTTTATATGCCCACCATCAACTTTTGGACATTTGAGTTCACTGTAGTGTAGCAGGCAGTTCAGGGTTTCATTGCTGCCCTAATGAGATCATCCTGTACTGCTGATCGAAAGACACAGTACTCTCAAAATTCATTTATGAAATTTTGATTTTCGGCCTTAAGCCAACAACTGACAATACCTCGGAACTATCGTTTAATTTCTCTGCTCATATGCAGTAGGCAGTTTTTTTTTAAATTAGATCGGGGCGTCGTTAAAATAAATGCTAATATTTATAAAACCATTTGTGGAAGAAGGTTTAATAACAGCTTTGGAAGATATTTAGAATAGAAACGAATACATATTTCAATAGACTAATGCATCATGTTATACGGCCCGGAAGACTATAATCTGGTTTCCAGAACACAACAGTTTTCAACAATTCGCCCACTCAAAGTCAATATTTGAACCCTATCGCAAATCTCTGGAACCATATCAATAGGAAGACTGGAGGACATAATAAAAACTAAATGAGGAAATATAAGAATTATTCTTGTTTTAAGTCAAAATTTTAAGTGACCCATTTCTTTATATTAAAACTTAATGTCATTTGTTACCGTAATAAAACATCTTTTGAAATATTTTTCCCTGCTCCTTTTTTTTATCAGTAGTGTAAATGAATATGTTGAAAATAAAAGTACGTCAAAATATGCGACAAAACTATACGCCCAAGGTACGACAACAGATCAAAATCAGCACCACACAGTTTTATCTATTGCGACGGATCTTCTAATCAAGCATCTAACTTGGCTATACTTTTACAAATCGCTAAGAACATGCGAATGACTTAGGTAACTTTGATCAGTCATTGTTTATATGTGACTAGAAATTTATTTAGGATTTCATTTTAATTGAGCCAACAAAAAAACCATCCGTTGCCCTACTTATGGTAAAATACCTAATAAAAAAAAAATTTTAATATCCATTTAAAATTAAATTTATCATCTAACCAAATTCAGATCTCCGCCACCGCATACACGATTCGAAAAGAAACAATAAATCAATTTCACAAAGAGGTGTTCATTCAAAAATTATTCCATTGATCCACCATAGATCACATAAGAGTTCGTCGTTTTTAAAGAAAAGACCTACATACATAAAATATATATACATATATATATACAAGTAGGTAGCCATTATATCTCTCAACACTAAGGTGCCATCATTCCAGAGCTCCCATTCACCATTCACATATCTTCGTGAAGGAGACTTTGCGAGCTACACACAAATTTCACGTTCAATCAGTTTAGCCATAAATTTTCATCGCCAGACTAACAACATGGAGCACTCTTCCTTTATGAAAGAAGAAGAATCATTAATAATCGCATAATCAGACAAGGCACACGATGCAACCACAACCATCCTCTCAGTAGATCCATTCAGCCCCAACCCATCCAGGATAGTCTCTTCTCGCCAGCCAGGTTAAACTAACCTGCTTGAAAACATGAACGCATGTAGGCAACCGCAGAGACAAGTCTAAAACATTTAAGACCTATAAATCCTAATGGAGGTGGGCGTATAAAACTGTACGCCATAATTAAAAATTTAAATCAAATGGACTTGTCATTTGTTAAAGTCGGAGCCTCTTTTCGGTGTTCTGTTTTGTTGCGTTTGTTGTGTTGACTTCTCTACCTTCTTTCTTCCCTATATATAGTATAAACCTCTAAGTTTCTTTTTAAAACATTTTGTTGCAGTTTTGTTGTTCTCCTCCGTTTGTTGCAGTGATCTCTCCTCAAGAATCACTTGGGGTCTCTTCTCAAATGCACCCCATGGCCAAGGACCCCCGCAATGATTATGACCGCACATAAGTCAAATTAATTTCGTCGATTTATTTATACATATAAATACACAGACAGACAGATAGAGAGACTGCGATTAGGTGTTGAAAAGTATATTATAGTAAATACCATTGGAGTCTTAATGGAATTTATGGTGTACACGTTGTGCCATAATTGAAGTGCTCTATAATTTCTTCTTTCATATATGGATATATGTATGTAGGTACCTACTTACAGCCTTGAGCATAATTTTGTATTATATTTACTTTGCGATTTAATTAACACGTTAATGAGAAAAGGAGTGCAGAATTTTTTGTCAGGTAGGAGGTTCGAAAATAAAACATGATGCATTCAAAAAGCACCTACCACCACGTTTGAAATTCCGCGCTAGATAAAAAACAAAACAAAAAATTGAATAATGCACTTGACCTCCATGAAGGCGAACAGACTTCCTTATACTATATACAACCGAATACATTCCGAGCAATCGTATAACTCTCACTTAAACACACAATCCAATTTGCACGTCCTGACAATCTACAAAAAGCGATCTGTAAGTTGGGGCTGCTTAATGATCACTTAAGGAATAAAATGAATTAAACCTCGCGATAATTAGGTCATTAATTAGTCATAAAACTGCCAAATGGCCATCCGAGCAGTACTGTAGATAACTTAAATTGGCAATAACAATAACAATAACTGCAAGCACCACTTGGATAGAGCGAAGAGGTATACGATTAGAGTGTATAGTGTATAATATGGATATCATGTCCAGCACAAGACCCGCATCAGACGCCTGCTCCTCATGATCGGCTCGGTTGACTAGTAGAGGACTGAAGGGCGCAAGCGTACACATATTGCTATGAGGAGGTGCAGGAGGATCATCAGTCGTGAAAATTCTTCTTCTTCAGTAAACGAACCATCAAAGCTGCGCTCTTGTTTATGAAACCTGTAATTGCGCTAATATTTTTCATCACCTGCTTGCCAAACGTGCCTTTTGGTTGAATCCCATTACTACCAGTCTATACAACAACATGGCTATATTGTCGGCCTGCGTGCCTTCCTTGCGGTGTTATCTTATATTTTGGCCCAGACCCGCAGTGTAGCCAAGAGATGGGTCTTCTTTTTTTTTGTTTGCACTTCAATAGACGTTACAGTATTTCAACGCAACCATCTCTCTCTCTCTCTCTCTCACACTATCACTCTTTTTACATGCTACTCATCCTTTTTATGGATAATTGTGGATAAGTGCTGGTCCTTCAATGTATTTAAGGAACCAATATTTTAGCTATCATTCATCAGGATCACGGTACTAATTTATGAAAGGAAATTGATCTGAATGATGGACAACGTCGACGATTATTACCTGCCGTACATTAAACAAACACTCGAAAAGTTTTCTTGTCACGTTAACGCAAAGCAATTATCATCTGTCAAGGAGCATTTTTCAACCTTCACGCAGCACACACACACACATACATATAGGTACACCACACCTTCAATGGAATGAAACGATGCAGAATAAAAAAAAAAACGTTGACCACCACTAGATCCTAATCGGGCAGGTGATCCTTTCAATCTTATGCCTGCCACATGCCCACCTTTACCGCCTATAGTATAGTATATATGGGTAATACATGTCGATCAGGGTTCGATATTTGATGATTCGCTTCCTTCATTTATTTATGCAATCTCTTCCTGTCTTCTGCTGACCATACGAGAGGAGGCCATTTATCTCAATTCTTCAGTCTTTCTTTTCGAGGTTTTTGATATATAATGACGCCAATAATGATAATGAGACATATGAGAAGGGGATCGGTGATTATATCTAACCATTTCAACAGCCACTAATGCCTGAAGGCTAGATTGAAACTTGATATACCTACATAAGTATATCTCGATAAGAAGAAGGATTATTTTGCCACCTTTCCAGATGAAAAGTGCATTCATCTTGAACCATGTGCAAAATGTGACCAACTAAGGAAGAAGTCTATATAGTGGAGCCGCCTATTAGTTCTACCTTGGTTTACTTTGTCATTATTCCTTCTCTCATGGCATGGAATGGTAAGGTAAGATATTCTATAGCAGCCAGCCAGCCCAGCCAGCCACCTTGTCAGCCTCCCAAGCATAAGAGCATATATAGCCTCGGCTATTGCTACTGCTGCTGCTGCTATCTTTTCTTCCTTCCGGCAACCTATAGTAGTAGTTAGTTTCCAGTTTTACAGTATACCGAAATAAAGTGACTCTTTCGCCGTGTTTAGGTTGGTTCGGCAGGATCTTTCGCTTTAATTAATTTCACTAATTAACACAATGCCGCGATAAGCGAAATATTTTGTCGTTTTAATTTATAATTTTCAACTTGCAGGCCCTTTAGCAGTGAGACATTTTTTTTGTTGTTTTTGTTTTAAATCGGTCTCCTTTATACTTACTTTCGGCTTCGTCACGTTCGAGGTCTGTTCAGGTTTACCCTTTTTTTTTTACGTTTCTTAATTTTGATCGAAAGAAGGAGAGCAGGTGCTATATATATGTAGTATAAGGAAGGCGTTTAGGATATACGTCAACAGTGTACCGCACCGTCTCTCGGTTGTCGGTATTTTTTGATATGTTCAAAGGAAACGATCCAGGTTGAAAAACTATTGTCAAAAAATTATTTTTTTATATATGAAGCAAAAAAAGTATAAATATATTTTAATGAGAAACGAAAGTTTTGTTTTGTTTTAGGCAATTTTAAATTTTTCGCTTATAGGTTTTTGTTTTTAATATCTTGAATTTATACTAGTATAGGAGATTGGAGATCAATTTTTCATTTTATTATAGTTACAGCTGAGGAACAAGGGAGTTATAAATACTCTTAAATATGTATCTACTCTAACTAATTAGACAAGATAAAAAATAAGTCTCTTACACTCAAAGCGAGAATATTAATTTAAGGAAGAAAATACAACTTTTTATTAAAAGAAGAGAGAGAGAAAAAAGCATAAATGTATCAGTGTTGGGCATAATCTGATTCCAGTATAATTTAATTAATAATTCCATTACAGTTTAGTCAAATTACCAAGTAATCTAATTAAATTGTATTTGATTACATTTCAATCAGATTACTTATGAGAGAATATTTAATCTATGAAATCTTTAATCTGTTACAATATAATTAGGTTATTTTGTAATCTAATTACATTGTAACAGATTACTTTGTATATTACTTAAAAGTAATTATTAATATAATGAAATGAATTGAGAGAAAATAGTATTCTTCTCGTATGAAATTAGTTTTAGGGAGTTTTATGAAGAATTAAAATACAAATATCTTAAATCTAATCACATTAATTTAATTAATATGTAGTGGAATTAACATGTAATCCATTAATGTGTAATCAAATTAACTTGTAATCACACTACACGTTAATTGATAACATGATGTAATTATGGAAATGGATTACAATAGCAATCTGTAACTAAGTAATCTGATTACAGATTACATGGTTGTAATTGTTAATCGTTAATCAGATTACATTTTGCACAACACTGATATGTATGTATAAAAAAGATTTTAGAATGCAGAAAAATATAGCTAAGTAGGTATTAATAATATTAAAGATACAGAATATAAGTACTTCAACAAAAAATCATTGTTACTCAAAAAATAATAATTAAAAAAAATTACTTAATTTGTTAAACTACAAAAATATTTAAAACAATCTGACTTGAATCTTCCAACGACTCGAATTTTACGGTTAGAGGAAGTGAGTTCCAAAGTCTGTGACACCATAGACGAAGAAAGATCGAGAACTAATCGAAAGTCTATGATGGGGAGTTTTCAACAAAAGCGTTCTTTCAGAATGCAAAAACTTAAGTCCAGAGGCGGCGTTAGGCGTGGGCGATGTGGGCTACGGCCTCGCGGTCCGAGGGGCCTCGCGCCTCCAATATGCATAACTCGGACGCAATGTAAAAATTTATGCGTTTGTTTCTTTTTTTAGGCTAGCAAAATTTGTTGGCGTTGCGTTGCTGTCGCGAGAAACGAACGGGGAAGCCCCTCTGATAAATTTTGTTTTTATTTAGTCTAGCAATGTTTGTTGGCAATTCGTTGCTATCACGGGGAACCCCTTGTGGCCACACTTGGGGATTTCTCTTTCTGTTCGGAGTTTGTCTATGTAAGGTACTTTCATACTCCAGTCGCTCCTCAAGGGCTAGAAACAGTGTTGCCGTTTTAGCGACTTTGTCGCTAGATCTAGCAGATTTTTGAGGTTTTTACCGACTTATTTTAGACCCCAAAGAATGTATTAGCTACTTTTACGGACGTTTTCATGACCATACTTTTCATGACCAATCCTGTAAATATTCTGAATAAAAGAAAAGAACATTGAAGAATGTGTCCATTATTGTGTCCACTTATTGTAGGCAATACACAACGCAACACTAAGTTGACTGGGGAATGCCCTAATGTTGAATTACTCACTTTTTCTCGAAAAACATTTATATTGCAATTAAAATCAAGGACATGTCAGGCAAGCGAGATAGAGATATCGGGAGGAAATCGGAATCAGGATCAGCAAAAAGAAAAAGAAAAGCTGAAAGGGCCGTATCAAACCAGGCTTTAAGTTCAGATTTGATGAAGTTTCTTAACCAAACTGAATCCGGTCGTATAAACTCATCTCAATCGGTTGCTTCGACTTCTAAGATGCTGGGAAGTACTTCACTGAATGCTGATATCGATAAAGAACGACAGTCGGAAAAAGAGCATGGATCAAACTCTACAATCGGAAGCAAACGCTGATATTCGTGATCATGACGAACAAATTTGAGTTAGGTTCTCGCTCAGTTAGCAACGACGTCAGTGATGAAGTTAAGCAAGCATTGGTAGTTTCTGATCGGGGAATGTGGGCGTTTCCCATAACGGACTCTCAGCGGTATGACATAGTGCAAAACGGCCCGTCACTGCAGCTCAATAACAGTGATGAAGATTATCCGAAGGATGCCGATCAATGGCAATTTTCCAATTTTCATTTTGCAAGAAAATAAATAATGGCGAGACTCAACATCTTCGCTGGCTGATATACTCCAAACGTAAAAATAAAGTTTGCTGCTTTCCATGCCGACTATTTCGCCATATGGAAAATAACTTGATAGCTTTTCAAAATTAAAACTTATAAAAAATTATTTGAGAAGTACAATGGGTCCGTAAAGACTTTCAGCTTTGGCAGTTTTATTTATTGAAGCAGACATAGCATCTAAGCTTAATTACGGTACAATCGTTAAGGATTTTAATAAGGCTAAAAGCAGGAAATTTCTGTTTCTTTAAAGTTATTCTAAGAAAATAGTTTGGATTGCACTATCTTTATTATAATTAAAAAGTAAGAAGCTATTATTCAACTGTCTTTTAATTTATAAAATTGCTTCTTGCGCCACCAGAGGGACCCGCTAAATGTACCTCGCACACATCAAATTTTGGTAATGTGGGTACTGCAAGTTAAGCATCTTAAATATCACAAAGCAAATATTTCAGATTTATCCAAAACGCAACCAAGAATTTTCCTCGAGTACTGCGATATATATTCATATCTTCTAATGCTAAAGATATACCGAGCACATGAGTTAAAGGCGATATTTAATTATTAACGACACAAGTAATCTAAGTGACAATATACAACGTCAGCATAGTTGATAATCGGTAGTAATAAACATTCGTATAGTTTGTGGCGTATATGCTGAGTGACGCCATAATGCCTTTAGTCCACCATAGATCTTACCTACAATAACATCGATGTGGTCGTTCCAAGATAATCGATTATTGAAGATCAAACGAAGATTCCGAGCCTTAGCACACCTACTTATGCATTGAAAATCTTTGTTTAACTCAGTAATTGCTCGTGGGATATTATTTATGGGAGCAGATGTATACAGTTGTACATCATCAGCCTATAACTACAGTGAACATTTATTAATGTGATTTTCCAGATTATTTAGGTGTAGACTGAAGAGAAGATGACCTAAGATAGATCCTTGTGGCACTCCTGAATAGAGAGAACAGAACTTGGAAGATTTCGAGTTACAGACAACTTATTGCTTCCTATTATTAGTTAAGTAATCATAGATGAGTTTAGCCTCAGGACCATCAAAACCAAATTCTACAACCAGCTTATTATATAATAATTTAAAATCAACATAGTCAAACGCTTTCGAAATATCAAGTAGGGTAAGGAGAGTTACTTCTTTATTTTCCATACTACATCTTATCATATCCGTGAGAAGTAGTAACGATCGAGTTGTGCTGTGTTTGGCTCTGAAATCAAACTGGATAGAACTGATAAAGTTGTTAATTATAGCATGGTCGATGATTTGTTTGTATAAGACTTTTTCAAATACTCTGGACAATATAGGAAGAATGGTAATAGGTCTATAATCTTCCGGGGACGATGCATTGGTATTTAAGCTTGGTAAGAAAGTTTCTAGGTATTTTGCTGCTTCTTATATGAAGTTCTCATCACTTTCTCTATTATTTTAAGGAGGGAATAAATTAGCCTGATTGGTGGGATGGCCGAAGTTGTCTTTATTTATTACAATTAGCGGACAGGTCAACTGCAGTGCCATCTTTACGCATAGGCCCGTTGGGCCCGCGATACATGGGCCCCCTATCTCCTACGATATTAAGTATACATACATACCGACCAATTCTTTAACAAGTAAGACAACCTATTAGACCGTGGGATTTATTCGAACTTCTATACATACATGGCAACATACTTATTTTCATACAAAGTAACATAGTGACTGTGTTTGCAGTCCCAGTATTTTTTAAATTTTCGGCATTTTTTCATGGTATACCTACCTTTAGTAGCGCACTCAATGTATTTGGTAATTAAGGAAAAAAATTATACTGTTGGTTCATGTTAGGCCCCAACGCGCACTGGAGACTATTTGTGACGCAAATTTTTGGGTTGGTGCGTTTACGCGTCCATTTAAGTAAATGTCATCCCTTCAAGTAAGGTTGAGTAGAATTTACTTAATGTCGGTGTTTAATCTTTTGTAGTAGATACAATAGTAAAATGTATATTTAGCGTTTAGTTTAAATTAAAAACTCAAAACATTTATGTTGTCGCATAATAATTGAAAATATCAGTGTATTCGGAAATCACCAATTTACGTCGAGTCTAATACCGTCGACAGACAACCAAAAATAGTTTGCAATTATGTAATTGATAACTATTTTTAATTTCCAATTAAATATATGGTGACAGACGATTTTGACATTAAATAAAATTTTGTTTGTAATAGCCAAAGACAGCAACCAACTGCAATGATTTACTAGGTGATCTAACAGTTCTTTTAAATAGACGTAAGAAGTTAAAAAGACGTATTTATAATACTGCACGAAAATTTGAAGCAAATAAAAGACCTATGTTTTGTCACCGTTTTCCTTTTCTTCAAAAAACTTGTTCTTAAACTATGCAATTTGTTATAAACGCCACGAACAGTTGCGTGTAAAAGCTGTAACTGTTAGTTTACAGAATCACTACTACGTGTTTTTAGTGGCGCTTTGGAGATAATCCTCAAAAATCAAACTCAATTATGTCAATGTCAAGATATGGCGATTATGTAATACTTTGTGGGATAAATAAAAGCTCAGGGTGACACACGACAGAGATTATCTTGTTGATGTAGGAAATTTAGAATTATGGCTATCGTCTGTCGAGGGTATACATTTCTCAGATTAAACCTAATTTAATTCAAACGATACAGTCGGAAGTTTCGAAATTTGCCAAATATTTGATGTTTGCTGATGACTTGAAATTGTTTTAAAAGTTAATATTGTGGATGATTGCGCACTCCTACAACGTGATCTTATGAGTCTATCTGATTGGTGTTCTGTGAATAATTTTCACTTAAACATTGGTAAATGTAAATCTATAACATTTCATCGTTTGCGCAATCCAATAGTTTTTGATTATCTTATAAATAGCAGTACTCTTCCTAAGGTTTTTGAAATTAATGACTTGGGGGCTAGGCATCATACGAAATTGAGTAACATTCCACATGTTGAGTTGATAGTTTGTAAAGCTCGTAAATGCCTAGGATTCATTAAGCGTAATTCTAAAGGCTTCAGAGATGTTCACATGCTTAAAGCTCTCTACTTCGCTTTGGTGAGGTCTATTTTAGAATATGCATGTGTCGTTTGGTGCCCCTACTACAAGGTTGATATTGATCGTCTTGAATCAATACAGAAAGGCTTCACTAGATTTGCGCTTTACAAATGATATGATAACTTACCTTCATATTCTGTAAGATGTTTACTGTTGGGTTTATCTCAACTGGAATTACGACGGGAGATTAACTATGCGACTTTTGTTAAAGATATTTTAGATTACAGGATTAACTGGCCCGAGTTATTATCATTGATTAGTATTACATATGCTCCGGAAAGGCAAATTCGGTCTGGATGCTTGCTGTATGTTCCTCATCACAAAACGAATTATGGTAATCACGAGCCTATGTTTAATAAATTTTCGTCAATTTTTGATATTTCTATGCCAAGAGATAATTTTAAGTCCTGTATTTTTGATAATTATATATATGTTAACTCTTCTTAGAATTAATTAATACATTAACTGCAGGTCTGTAAGATATTGTAATCTGTAGACAATTAAATAAATTATATTTTAACTCAACTCTTGGCATGTCGCTCGCTTTAAAAAAAACAAACACTTCTTAATATATAATTTTCGTACTCTACGTTTTTCTAAATCTTCTTCTTCCTTTCTTTTCTTATGGGTTGACACAAGTATAAAAAGTAGCTCTTTCCAATCCCAAGAAAGAGATCGTTTTATAATATTGATAGGGTTGTTCTAGAACAATGTAGATACACAATAGATCACTAGCTACAGAGTGGTTCCATTATCGCGGGTGCAACATTTAGACGCATCTAAAGTTTCTTAGTATAAAATAAAAAACATTTTTAATGAAATTATTCTTGGAAGGGCTACATTTTTACATCTATTCGTTTATAAGAATTTAATTGAAATATTTAAATAGACGGGAGGGAGGTGCAAAGGGCTATCGCGGGTGCAACGAAGTTGTCCCGACATTTCTAAATCATAAGACAAAAACACAAAAGTCTGCTATTTGGGAAACATTTATTATGTTATGCCTTGATATTTCGTAAGGCGTTAAACTAATCAAGTAAAGAAATAGAAAAATATCTACAAAAGAAAAATAAACAATGAATTTTTCACTTTTGAAGCAATCGCGGGTGCAACACAAAATTATCGCGGGTGCATAAGTATAAGTATAAATAAAATCCAATAGAGGAACGAAATAAGAGTTCAAACAATCTTTATTGCTAATCAGTACACTTCTATGTCACTTATGGTACTTATTTCTTTTCAAATACGTCAATATTCGCCGAAAATTCTATTAACATATTATTTCCATCAATTGTTTTCTCTGGCGCTTCCAATTTCGCGACAATGTCTTCAAATATTGCACGTCTGCTATGTCATTCACGATTTCAGTGAAACGTTTGCCATCAATCGTCGTCAGAAATTGTACTCTAATTTCTCCATCTTCATCCATATTGCTCCTGACATACCCCCACATAGCGATATTGAGTAATTTTTTTGCCGGACTTGCAGAGCAGTTGTACGAGCACGTACAAACCAACGCAAATATCTTTTGGTAAGGCAGCGGGACAGACAGTACCAGTTTCAGGACATGCTTCTGCTGGTAATTTTGAGGATTGAAGAGACGTTGTTGGAGATTCGTCGTCTGAATCACTGTAAACATCAGAAACGCACAATTTCCTTTTAAGTGACATGAAGGATTTATTCTGATCGGATACATGAAGGCGCAGATACATCAGGACACAGAGTTCTCTTCTGCACTTTGCAATATGTAAGGGGTTCCAAAACGTTATCGTCCCAATCAATTTCCTTTTGAGTGGTGGTTTTCGGAGATTTCAAAACTAATGTGCATTTGAGATGAGACAGAGAGGTTCGCGCCACGCAAATGCTATCGCCGTCCTTAGATTGGAAGAAATGTTTTGATTGAATGCCTGGTATATTTTTTAGCCCTTCCCAGTTATCACCCAATATGCCCATCTTTTCGTTAACTTCTTCTTTAGCTACAAATATAAATAAGATGTTTTTTGAGAGATTGCGTGCCAAATCATAGAATTCATGGGCACTGTTGACAATGGCTCTCCGGGACTTTACAGCAGTCCACACTGATCTTTTGACACTTCCACCGATTCCATCGACGGCACCTTTTCCATGTGAAGCAGCGAAAAAGTTCCATTCGAGATGAGTCAATCCATATTCTGCTTTGAGGGTATTCATGCTTGCCATTACATACCGATTCTTGAATTGAGCGGCGCAATTATCGCTGAAGATATACAAAAATGTAATATTATCAGTGATCGACTTGATGTACTCAAATATTTTCTGCAGAAAGCAATGTACAGTATATTTACTGTGGCTTAATTCATCACTTACTATGACCACTGAATGGATTTTGTCACTGGTCCAAATACAGCACGTGAAAAGCGTGACTTGGCCATGAGACCAATGTGCTGATTGTATTTCGTCCTGACTAATCAACGCATAATTCCCGGCAAAATCTATTTGTACAATAGCTTTCTCACTGGTCAGGTCTTGTTTTGCATTTTGAAAGTAATCGGACTGAACATTTTTAACAAAAGAATGTAGCTTGAATTTAGCAGTGCTGTCATGTAGTTCATCCAGGCTTTCATTGAAAGATTTGCTAATTACGATCTGTTTTCGTCTCTGATTCTGAAAAATCCAGGCCTTCCAATTAACACTGGGATTAGAATCTAGGGTGATATCCCAAATTTTGGATTCCTTGCATACATCGCAACTGTTGGACATGCAATCTTCATTATCCACACTACATGATATCTGCTTCAGAAGCTCTTGGTGTGTTTTCAGAAAATTTGTCGCATGTTTCGAAATAGCGTGAAGAAGATTAATGTAATTTGAGTGAGTTACACACACGCAAACATTATGAGGAGTATCGTTGATAGGCAGAATGTGAGCAGGTCTATCTTTATAAAAAAGAGTCTTGCCAACAGATGTTTCGGGATAAGTTTCTTTGAAAAGTTCGAAGGCTTCACGAATGCTCATAATCATTGTTCTCTTCTGGATTCGTAACTTCGTTCCCGTATTGGACTTGATTGATTTCACATCTTTTATCCCAGGCATTTGTCTGCTAATATCATCCCTATTATAGAAATCACAAATCTGTTTTTTTACTTCATCCGTCAGTTTACGAGGCACTGCTTTAGGGGAGTCATTTTTGTCAGATGCAGCAACTTGGAATTCAGCAGCTATTTTTTTTTAAACTTCAACTGCTTTAGTGGGACTAGCTGGTAAATTACGTTTCACTTCGCCACAGCCTTTCCCAATGTGCAAGGACTGATGTATCTAGTACCTGTTTGTTTAATTTGTTCTACATTACGACGCTTTCTAGTTGCCTGTATTCTTTCTTTTGATCTGATTCTAGCCAGTATTTTCAAATCTTCATCTGCATCTATTTTCCTTTTCATTAATTCTCTCCGTATTGAATCACGAGCCCTTTCTCGCCGGAGATGGCCTGCATGAAGCTCAGGATTTTTTTTTTAAATTTCTCCTATATTTCTGCGAAGCAGTTTCTTTTCGTTGCTCTTCTGTCATTTTTGCCGATGTTTCTATGAAAAAGACGGAATATAATATAAACACACTTATTAAATACAAATCACCATCGTACAATACATCGTATAATACAGGGTGGGCCAAAAGTCACCATGGGGTTTAAAAATGCTCTTTGCGTTAAAATAATTGATCGCTGATTTAAGTAATAAAATTCTATTATTCTGGTTCTTTTTTCAGTTGTGAATCTCTCCATTATTTATTCTCCAGATGTTATTTATATAATCTAAAAAAAAAAAACAAATAAAAAAAATATATAAACGAAAAAGTTATTAAATTTTTAAACCCCATCGTGACTTTTGGCCCCCTTGGTGACTTTTGGCCCACCCTGTACTTACAGCTTTTGGCTTTTATTCTTATGTATAAATGAATATTGTCACTAACCCGTTTAGCGGTAAAATATAACTTAAAACTGTCCGTGACAGCAGTTTCGCGCCAGTGTTGCCCGGTTTGATTTTGCAGTATATACCAATTCTTCAAATGATAATATTTCCAAGCGTGCCAAAAATTTCAATATGAAGTAAAATCCGAATTTGTTTTTTTTTTATTAAATTTTGAGCTTTTTCTTTGCACTGATATAAAAAAAAATAACAAATACTATGATTTAAAAATTAATGTCGAGAAGCGCCTATAGCGGAATCGCCCTACAGTAACCCAAAACGATTCTATACGTGTTCTGAATTTATTATACCAATTTCGCTATTTGGGACTTGCTGATGAGTCAAAACCAAGACTTGAAACTTGTCACCAAAAATATAATGGGTTGTGTGATGAAATAATAAATTTTAAAAAAAATTTTAGCTTTTGCTATCTACCAGAGCATCCAAATAAATTCCTTCTTGAATAAATATAAGTTTACCCGGTAAAAAATCTTGAAGAGTAATCTCTATTTTTGAAGGTTTAATAAAAAAACATGTTTTACTTTTTCTGTCCTATAAAAAACATATTTTATAATTGTATTAGAGAGTAAGCAGGAAACAATCTCTTTTGCAGCATACTTTCAGTGTCCGGACAGCCTGTCCGGAAACTAAACAAAATTGTTTTGGTTTTTGTTTTAGTTACCCGACATCCAAAAATTTTATGAATTTAATAACAAATATTTCAAATTTTTGATTTAATACTAATAAAATACAAAAAATACAATATTCAACAGACAGTTAAACTAAATAAAGCAATACTTAATAATTTTATCTCACTTTCTCTGATGTCCAACGCACTAATTGCATTTTACATAAAACACGTGGTGACCTTACTGACGTGAAGTACATACACAAACTGATAGGTATTTTCTCAAAAAACGACACGTGTTTTAATCAAATTTTGGATGTGCTTCTAAAAATATCAAATAAACAGAATTCTAACGGAGTTCTAAGCTAATGCGTGTATTTTGTCCAAATACTGGAGCTGTCCGGATACTAGTACAGTTACCCTATATAGTTTTATAAAAAGTTCATTTGTGTTTATTTTTAACAAAAAATGGGTAATAAATTTCTTCCAAAAAGCCTATATCCGAACACTGAAATTGTAAAAGCGAACTTTTTTTTTTCAAACCCCACAACTATACAAAATATTATTAAATGACCTAAAAATATTTACTTGCTAAATGTAAACAGCTTAACTAAAATATATTGCATATTCTTAATAGCAATAAAATGATTGAGCAACAAAGTAAGATGAAACGTTAAGTGTCCGGGTACTATAGTACATTTACCCTACTTTTTATACCCTAGATGAAATCTATAGGGCATTACTAAGTTTGTCATCCCGCTTGTAACACCTCGAAATAATGATGGTAGAGCAAAATGGATTGGACACCCACGCATAATATTAAAATTTATTTTGATTTTTGTACGTCCGTCCGTCTGTCCGCGCCTGTGCGCACGATAACTCGAGAACCCGTATACTTAGAGAGCTGAAATTTTGTACACGGACTTTAAAAAAAAAAGTAAAATTAAGTTCGAAAATGAGACAAATCGGGCAACTCCTTCGTGGGGTTGCCATACAAAACTTTCGTTTTCCACTATGTATTTGGACACTGGCTGAGAACGCATCGATATAGAGAGCTGAAATTTGGTACATAGTGTTTTCATTGTACTAGCAAATAAAACTTCAAATATGGACTAAATCGGGCAACTCCTTCTTGGTGTTGCAATATAAAAATTAAGGTGAAAACGATCAGTCCAAGACATTTTTATTGTACTAAAAGCTTCTTCAGAATATGAAATCCTATAAAATTGGTTATAATCATTTTTTCTGTCCGACAAACCGTTCTAGAAATATATGCGAAAAACCACTTGAAAAAGCAAACTTGCACAGAAGGGTGACAATACGAAATTTCATACGGGCATTCATCTAGGGCAACTTGGGCTAAACAAACAAGGTTTGACTTTACGTGGGCCACAAAAAAAAATCAATAGAAACGTAGGTTTATTTCGAATAATACATTGATACTGTTTCTAACAGGAAACTTATTTCCCTTCATAACTGAAAATAACTGCTCGCACTAAACATGGAAATAATTACATATGCGAATTTTCGAGTAACTATTTTCACCTGGCTAGTAAATATTTGTAAAATTCAGGCACACTCATTTCAATGCATTTTACCTTCAAATTTGAGTCGCACTGAATCTCGATCACCTCCATTTTCATATGGCTAGGTACTGAGTCTATATTTATAGAGAAAATAAAAGAAAACAAACAAAATTTGTCTTTCAAAGAATTAAAATCTTTAAATCTTGTTTCAAATTTGAAATTTTTTCTGCATATTTTTGATACGATGCAGTATCATCTAAACTTGATTTGTTTAAATTGCACGTGTCGGGAAGAATGGTTGGAGAATCTTGGAACAAGATAACCAACGTACCTCGGTATATGCACTTCTAACTCACTTAAGAAAGCAGTGAATTCTCGCTGATTTAAGCCACGAGATTTTATAAAATTTATAACTTTTTTTATATATGACAAAGCATTCTCCATGTTTATTACGTTCATGCATAGTACTTCTTGATGTATAATACAATGCGTATGATGAATTTTGAACCTTGAATTTCACTTATTTTTGTTTTTTGTACTTAATATTGCTACGAAGTCGTTGTTTTTTACGGTCTTTGAAGGAGCGCCATCTGTAGCTATAGAATATAATTTTGACAGAGGCAAATTGTATTTCTGTAGAAGTTCAAAAACACAATTAAATACATTTTGTCCTGTAGTAGTAGAAATCATCGATATCCGAATAAATCTTCAAAAATATAAAATCCGTGTCGCATGCACGAAGAAACACAGCTAATTAAGCTATGCCACCAATGTCCGTACTCTCGTCACAGGTAATGGAAAAATTTTCAAGGCTAGATTATTTTGGCTTTGATTTAATCACTTAAGTTGGCAACTTTTAACAACTGTGTTTCGAGGCAAGGAAATTGTTTGAAAAGCCTTCAAATTTTCCAGGCATTTCTTGGTGAAATCACCTTCAGTAAAAGGCTTCGAGTGTTTGTCTATCAACTCGGACAAGACGTAGCTTGCAGTACCGCTTCACCTTCTTGCAATATTTTACTAAACATTAACTGTTGTTTTTTTAGACCTATCTTGAGCTCTTTCAATTTTTCTTGTCACATTAATCCTTCGTAATTATCATATTTTGTTCGTGGGGACGAAAAAATTGTGGCCTTTCTTTCATCGGGTCGAGGTAACTGGAGCGAAACATTGCTTTGGTTACTTCATCAATGGCAAATCGAGGCATCGTCGTTGGTTTTATATTCCAGAAAAACGTTGCATATTTTTGTTCTACTTGTCCAATCTTTTTATGTTATTAGTTTGTCTATGACTATAGTTGGAAAACTGAGACCCGGCCATATTACGGAAGATTTAATAAATAATATAGGCGGAATAAATCTCTTATACAATCTTGTTCAAAAGTTTATTCACATGCGATTTAATTCTTTCCAAATCATTGCATATTATTGCACTCTGACTAAAATTTACACAAATCAGTTGTTTTTACAATTAAATACTGTTAATTATTTAGCAGGACATCTTATAAATAATCTATATATTCAGCTTTTCGTTCATCAATAAATTACTGTTGAGCATTTGATCAAATTTCTTAAAGTATTTTGTTTGTATTTTTTTTTTTTTTATTTCAACAATTTTCATCTGTCAACAAGTCAGTAACTTAACTTTTGACATATTTTAGATATTATTTATCCTTATATATTGTATTTACCTAATTGCGGTATATTCAAAATAAATGTACGCATTTTGTTGAATAACAGCAAAAACAAAAAGAGTATAATTAAAACAACTTTTAGCGAATACTACCTACTACGAATTACTACCTATATTTTGGGTCGGTTTTTTATTTTATTACTTATATTGTGTGCCGATATATTGGCCGGGCTGCAAAAATTTTCGTATCGGGCCGCGAGTTTGACACCCTTGATCTAGAGGGTATCATAAGAATTGGTCTTAGACCAATTCTAGCTTTTTTTACTTGTTTAATTTTATTTTATTCTATCATGGGATGGCAATATTCAAAAAGAGGTTCTTGATTTACGTGGCATGTTCAGAAAGTAAGTGTACTAGATTTTTATATTTTTTTAGAAAAAGTGTATTTGAAAAAAAATTACAGGAAATTGTTGATACACTTAATGACTATTTTTCCACATAATCACCATCCCGTTCAATGCATGTGGTGAGCCGTGGCACAAGCTTCTTTATGCCCTCCTCGAAGAACTCTCCCGCCAGCTGCTTCCCCCTATTCAGAACCTCCTTCTGCATCTGCTCATCGGTTGAAAATTTAATTCCACTCATGTGTGCTTTCAGGGAGGTGATGAAAAGATGATAATCTTAAGACGCCAAGTCAGGAGAATATGGGGGTGGTTCAAAACATCCCAACCAAATGAGTCGAAGAGCACCTTGGTGGATAAGGCTGCGTGAGGGCGGGCGTTATCGTGCAACAAGCATACTCCTCTCGTCAGCATTCCCCTTCTTTTGTTTTGAATGCTCCTTTTGAGTTTTTTTTTAGAGTCTCACAATATCGTTTTATATTGATAGTCTCCCCTTGAGGCATAAAGTCGACCAAAATTACGCCTTTTCGGTCCCAAAACACTGAAGGCATTTTTGCCCGAAATTGTGGTTTTGAATTTTTTGGCAGATGGGGAATCGGTGTGATGCCACTGTGATGACTGTCTTTTTGTCTCAGGCGTATAATGAGACACCCACGTTTCATCTCCAGTCACAATAGAACTGAGAAAATCCTCACCTTCCAATTCAAGTCGTTCAAGAAACTCGCGGGCGCTATTGACCCGGTGGGATTTCTTACCGACATCTTTCTCGCATCTGGACACTACAACGTGAGTTTACGTACTACCGTGTTTCTGCGATGCTCGCTCTAGTCAGGGGATCCCTCTCTACCGCTCAGTGTTGCCAACCCTATAAAAACAAGAAGCCACGGCCCGTTATGGACACAGTACACTTACTTTCTGAACATGCCTCGTAATTAGGAACTTAGGTATAAGAAACATTTTTGTTATAATCTGCTGAGAAAAACATGAGATAAAACTAATTCTAGATTTAAGATAACCCAAAAAGTATAACTTATAACGTTTTTTTTTATATATATTTTAATATAACAATACTTTTTTTATTTTTTTTCTTTCATATCACTTTTACGGATGACTTCTATTGGTGTAAACAATTTATGCATCAACATCATTGCAAACGGACAACCTAAACAACAACAAAAAACATGAAAATTGACTCTTTCATTTCGCACACAGTACGTAAGTAAAACCCTTTTACGTAGTATTTAAGATTTTCTTAGTTTTAAAAATGTTTTTTTTTGTTGTATTTTGTTTCTTGTTATTTTCAACTTTTTATCGATGTGCGCGCTTTATAAATTATTCTTAGCTGACTGCGTTCCCATCGAAATTCGATTTATATCTTCTCTTCTCCGGTTACGTATTGCATTCAAAATTGTGCTGCACTGTGTGTTTCAAGTAAAAGCCTCTCCTGAGTCTCAGTGCATCAGTTACGCCGATTGCATAAAAGTCAGTTTGCTAAAGAAACGTCGTACCTACACCATACACAACATACAACACACTTTCTGTTCTAAAGTAGATGAAGGACCCCAAAAAAGAAAAACATCAGCAGACTTGGGTACAAAAAAATTAAAATAAAAAAGAATGAAAAAAAAACAACGAAGAAAATCTTTGGACATAGTCTACCTTTTGCGCTGGCTCAATGATCCATACCTACCTGTCTACATACCTACCTATCTATACTATATGTATGTCCGAATACAAACCAACCTTAAGTAGGTATATATATGTAATTCCTTCTGGTATTCTTGAGATTTTACTTCTTTTTTTCTTTCTCTCTCTTTACCTGTAACGTCTTATCTGCCTGGCATGAGTATATATGCCTCTACGAGTCTGTTAGCATCGTCTTCTGATAATAAATTGCTTGTAGATACAAACATTGATAAGAATTTAAGGCGGTGTATACAGACGCGGTTGTACTCACCGTATTTTGCGTTGCGGTTTTTCTCTCAAAATAAACATAAATTTTTTCTCTTCCGCACATTATTTAATGTTTCGCTAAAACCTAGCCCAAATGTGACTAGTTTATGCTGCACAAATTATGTTTCACCTCCTACTGACTTTCTTTTTTTTTCTTTTTTTTCAGTAGTTTTATGCTACAACAAGTTACCGCGCGGCATTTCTCACGCTGTAAATTTTACAAATTATTTTTTGATTGGAATATTTTCGAATATGTTTTCGATAACTTTATGACTGATCGTAAATCTCAATTTATTAGTCGACAATTATGATGCGATTCGCATAAAATCTATCATTTTGATGAATGCTTAATTGTTTGATTACTGTGTTTATTGTAGTCGATTGAATTTCTATGTAACACATTGATTTGCTAATGAGCTGCAATTATGTTTAGGGCTTATAACCTCCCATTTTATACATATATAGCCTATAGATACGTATGAAAAAAATAAATGTGATCATACCTAGCCTAAATGAAATGAACCTGATGGAATCATTGTAGGCTTCACTTCATATTTTCGAATGCAATGTGAGTTGAATCTAAAGTAAACCACAAAACTATGGAAGAGATGATGCGGAAGTATTAGCTTCTAACCAACTTTATACGCAGGTCGAGAATTTAGGTCAGTGTATCGTCAAATTGGTGGATAATAAAAATACTGAGAAGCAGTGGTCTTAATATTGATCCTTGAGGTACATCGACATTCAAGTCACAAGCCTATAGAGGAAATAACTTCACCCCTAACCATCCTGATGCCTCTGATGACTCTGATATTTTCACTTGTTGGTATCTATTTGTGATGATCTAGACTCTGGCCCCATATCTGAACGAAAGATGCTGAGGAGCTTTGTCCTGTCCAACGAGGACTGTGTTAAGCTCTGCCATGTTAATGGCAGAAGCATTCTATCAATTGTATAGATGAAGTTAAGTATGTTTTTGCGGTTAGTACTATGAACGTAGTGATGACATCTGAGTCGTGGCTGCATAATGGTATCAGCGAAGATTATGTATGTTTGCCAAGTTTTAATTTGTATCGAAATGATCGTATTTACTCCCCCGGATGTGGTACAGCTCTATATATACATGATTGTTTTCAGTACGGAGTATTATGCACTCCTGATGGTAGTGTACCTGGTCCAGGCGCGTAGACTCCGGGAGGGTCACGGGGGTAATGACCCCCCCCCCCCCAAAGCGCCCCTAACATTCACGTGAAATGAATGTGGCACTGGACTGTGGAGTGAGTTGTTAAAGTTAAACAGGACGATTTTCGTATGGTACGGACACAATGTTTAGCTTACGCCGGCGATTAATGCTGGTGATGTAACGCACTTTTCCAATCTGAGGCGACAGCTAGCGCTAGGTTGGGCATTTGTTTGTCTTCTTTTAAGTAGTAATAGTGGAGTCTGGAATAGATATGATAGTGATTCGCTCGTAGCTCTTCGTCTTTGAAACGTGTACGATTTTTTTAGAATTTTCTCGTGTTTTATTACTCCTATAGATGAAAAAGCACACAATTTCGAGATTTGAATTATTGTTTCTAAGAAATTGATCAGTGATCTTAAATTTTTTTTTAACCTATCTGATTTTCCGACATAAAATCGATGACAGGACAACTTGGTGGGGAGCTCGCAACGGAAGCATTCAAACTGACTTAACGAATTCTGATTTAGGGTTCTTCCAGTAGAACCCTAGTTCCATCAACATATAACCACCCGTTTATTTCTCATAGCCACACTGATTCAAGTCTGACTTGTTCAAAAAATTTACGTTCGTATGGAAGCATTAAATTTTTCTTAGAAATATACTTGCAAATTGATCTTAAAGAGACCGACACTGGTCCAAACGAATTGGTGGATTAATTCTGGTGGTTCACACTTTCGAAGAAGGGCACAAGCATTCAGTTTTTTTTAGAAATATTTGACATTTTTTCTTTAGATTATTCATACACTACTGGTGGCCGACCATGGTTTTAAAGAGTTATATATGAGGTGCCTTGACTGGTTTTGGTAGCTAAAGATATTTATGAGTATTTGCAATCATACATTTTGTTCTTAGAAAATTACTTGAACATTTTTCTTTCTAATTTTTATCTATTGGGTGCTGAAAACCATGAGTTGGATTGATACAAGTGCCGCTAAAATTGATTCTACAATTTTTCTTCAGAATTTTTACGGCAAAACGTAAAACCCATTCGCTTTCCTCTGCGGTAGTTGGCGTTGCTTTTTTTTTACTTTCGTATTAATTTAATTTAACTTCACGTTAACTTTTAATTTGTAGGAGAAGAATAAACTAGCTACACTAGTTAGCGATAGAGGTAGAAATTGTAGCGAAAGTGTAAAGCGGAAGACTGATAAGACTATTGACAACTTTTTTCAGAAGAAAGCAAGATCAGTTAAGTTCTCATCAGAAGAAATATTTAGTAACAAAGCATGCACTCTTGCTTCCATTCCTTTAAATGTAACTCAAGGTGCAAGCTCACTCTGAGTCAATTACTTCACCCATGACAGAATCGCTTGGGTCAGCATCTAGTTCTACAATCTCTGCCACGAGACGGCGAATCTCATTATGAGTCCTTATTGTCCACCCTGAGATCAACATTGATGTGGATAATATTATCGATAGCTTTTTCAAATCAAACCGAACATTGGATTTTGTGATATAACGTAAATATGATTGAAATTTTTTTTTTTAAAGGGATTTCTTCCGAATTTTTCCTCCCCTTCGAACATTTTAGTTCGGCTGCATATCTGGTTACACGCCTGTCCTGGTCCTGAATATTTGTTGATGAAAATCTTTGTGTCTGGACAAAAATGGCTTATAGGATTTTTCTATAAGCCTCATAGATTTTCACACATTGATCTTTTTTTTGATGACCTAATGCAGATATGCGGGCCATATCAGCTGAGGTTTTCTCTGCTGATTTTAACATTAATATGTTATCCGATAACTCAAGTCTCAGTTGGGTGCTATGTATTAACTTACAAGTTATAAATACCAATCCAACATATTATTATGGTAGTGGCTCAAGCTTGCCGGAACTAGTTAAATCTTGTACTGAGTTTCCATTGGCTGAGATTGGTGATCACTTAGCTGTTAAAAGAGCTAACCTTAGGAAATTCAAGTCTAGAAGTCTTCGTTCAAATAATGTCGAGAGTCTGCGCTAATCAATGACATCTGTCGAATGGAACTATATTTACGCAATGAACAATTCCACTGACCAAGTAGAGTATTTTAATAACGCTATTTTAAGTCGGTATAATGAATTTGTTCCAGAACGTAATATTACAACTTGTTATTGCTCGCTATGGATAAACAATAATGTTAAATGATTAATAATTGAGCGCAATCTTGCCTATAATCTCTGAAGAAGCTTTGGTGGCTCAGAGCTAGAAAGAAACTATAAAAGATTACGAAACATTACGATAGTAGTACCATCTAGATGAACTTAATACTTACTATGTAAAAAGTTTCCGTAATTCTGGCTTATCTTATATAAACATGTTGCCTAATACTGTGAATAATATATCCGCCCAGTTCTCTTTCAGGAATGTCACTATTAATGACACTATCTTTGCAATAAAATCGATCAAATCAAAATGCAATAGGATCAGATGATATTTATATACGATTCCTTAAGTTCATCTTGCCTTTTATAATTAGACCAAGGGTACGTATTTTTAACACGGCCATTACAACATCATCATTTCTGAAGAAGTGGAAGATTGCAAGGGTTTATCCGATGAAGAAAGTAAGTAACCCTTCTGCGCCACCGGACTTCAGATCTATAAGTATTCTTCCAGTAATATCTAAAGTTCTACAGAGGTTACTGTATGAGTAGATTAGGACTTATATACTAAGGCTCATTGTCTGATCGCAAAGTAGCAATGCGGCTTTAGATTTAAGTACAGTACTGCTACTGTTTTATTACATCTTAATGAGATATTGAACTGCGAAAAGCCACAATACTATGCATGTTGGATTTTTCCAAAGCCTTCGATTCTGTAAGTTTTCATATTCTTTATCAAAAATTTGGGACTCAGTTCAAGTTTAATCAGTCTGCAGCAAACTTTATATGGTCCTATTTAACTCGCCGGCCGTAAGCAAACTACTGTCTTGCGTGCGTCCTCATCACAACTGTTACCTCTTCAATCGAGTGCCCCACAAGGCTCAATACTGGGTCCATTCTTATCTATGTTGTATATTAATGATATCCATCATATTGTATACTGATGATGATGATAAAATTATTCGTGTCATTATCTGAAACTAATGCTGCTACCGATATCTCTCACTTTAATCAAGGTCTTTCTCCTGATTACTCAGAAACAAGTTGTCATATCATATCGTACCCTAATAAAACTCAGAGCATAATTCTTTTCAATCAGCCACTTCACTTTTCATCCATTCCATATCTTTAGCTAAATGGCACTCGTATTGAATATAAGACCGTGTTTAAGAATTTAGGTATATGTTTATTGATAGATAGCGACTTGTACTAGCAAAGTCATATTAATGCTACTGTATCCAAGGTTTACTGCGGGTTTGAGAAGCTTGTGGCGACATGCAGACAATATCCCCAGACTGCTACGCGAATGACTCTTTAAGACTCTGATTGTCCCTATTATTACTTACGGAGCTTGTGTATGCTGCAATATTGATAGCTCAGGTCATAGGAAGCTAAACGTGACATTCAATGAATGTGCTATATATATATTTTTGACCTCAGGAGATATGATCACGTGTCAACTGTAACTAAGCAAATTTTTGGATTCAAGTTGCATCACTACTTGGACTATCTATTATGCGTTATGATGCGTAATATAATCAATAATAGTTCGGCCGAATTCCTTAAGGATAATATTGAATTTCTCTTATCACAACGTATGCTATTATTACAGGCTCCTCGCCAATTTTTCCTATGTTTTTCTCGCACTATCTTCATCTATAGAGTCAGAATCTGAAACGGATTCCTTAATGTTCGGGCACTTTGGTGGCCGAGGGGGTTTCAGGATGGAGGCTTGTAAGTTATTTTAAGCATAAAAAAATTTAATAAAACACTTAACGAGTTAATAGTCCTTATTTTTTCTTTGTTTTTTCTACTGTTATGTTATTAGTTTTTATTTTTCCTTGTTTCATTTTGACATTTTACATTTTATTTTAATTTTTTTTTCTTATTTTTTAACTTTTCTTTCGTTTTAGTATTGTTTTTTTGGTTTTTTTTTCTTTTTTAATTATGTCATTATACGCATTATTTTTATTAAACATTAGAGCAAAAATAATATAACATATATATGTTATATTATTTTTGTTTAGCGTATGCGCATATTAATGAGTCATATGTCTCAGTTGTGCAAATTAATGGAGGAATATTTATTTATTTATTATTTTAAATCGTTTTGAAAGATTTTCCAAAGAGCTACTGATCAATTTTAACGCCGGTAAACTAAATCGAAAGAAACTCTTTAGCTTATTAAGAAGCCTTACCTGCTACCAAAAGCTTTCGTCAAAGTCAATAATGATTAAAGAGCAGAACGCAAACATCACCTAAAGTAGTCCTAATGTCAATTGTAATAAAGTCCTCTTGAATCCATCCGGAAAAACATTTGAAACGATTCGAGCTAGTACCGCCTCTATCCATAGAAAGGAAAATTCACTGAACGTTAAGAAGTTATTTAAAACCTTTGTAATAGGACTGATAATAAAAGGTAAGATGATTTTAACAAAGCGTAGGGAGATCATATAAGACCTGAAAACATCTGACTGTCATAATTGACTAACACATTTGCTGAGCTATCACCGCCACTAACACCCAAGGTGTGTAAAGCACTCTAAAGCTTCTTAGACGGGTCATGCAATCTGTTTCAATGCTAAAGTCCAGTATAATAGAAGATGGTTAAGGTGTGTCTGTGGTTTTCTATTGGTGATATAACAACAAATAATAAAAATTAAAGGGGGCCCCCTTACAAGAAAGGTGATTTTTTCGGCGTTTTTCTCCTCATTTTATTCTCATTCATTTATTATCATAAATAGGCATTTTTTTTTCAAATGACGCCTACTCTCATTTGAAAAAATAAATAAAAAGTAAATAGTGTTAAATTTTGTACGATGGTACGAAACCCTTCGTGCGCGAGTGCGTCTTGCACTTGGCCGGTTATTTATTATATTATAATGAAATAATTATTGCTACTGAACTCTAGGATAGGACGAGAAATATCATATTTTAGGATTTCAGACATAAATTTGACAAAACAAGTTGTAGTTTCTTAGCTACGTTACAATTACCTTCGAGTTTGGATTATGCAGTATCACCAACGATATGTACTTACAGCTCCCCTGCCTTCCCCTATATACCTCTAAAAAGGCCGATTTTTAGTGAATTGTCAGAAAATACATTTCCCCTTTTCTTCCATTTTAGAGAATATCGTTTTGTTTTATTCAATTTCAAGCCTCTAATTCCGATACCGTTCGCATACCAATCGCAAACATATTCCGATATAAGTGATCAACTGGTCACACTTACACTAACTCAGGAATAAATTCAATTCAATTTATTTATTTGTTTATAAAATTGTACACAATATTCACGATCTTAAATTTAAGTAAAATTTATTATAATTTCGGTGCAGGAAAAAAAATAAACAAAACAGTAATTTACGTAGACTAACTAATTTAAAAAATATGAGAAAATAAAAATTAAAGCTTAATGAAAAGAAACCAGAGCTTATGCAAGTAAAAGGTAAAAAGTACAATGTAAAAAGTAATAGTTTTTAAATTGAAAATTCAGAAGAGCAGAATTAAAAATGAAACTAAAACCAAGCAGAAACTTACGATAAGTCATGAAAGCGGGAAATTACAATTCAGTTTTTAAATTTCTTGACAGAGCTTACGCGACGTGTATTGGTAGAAAGGCGAGCAACCTGGACAAAGTAAGATTCTTCAAAGATTGATGGATAGAAACGTGGAATTAGGGTTCTACGTCCTCTCTGAAATTGCAAGAATCTTAAACCGCTATAAAGATACTCGCAGGCACACACTTGTTCTTAATGAGATTATACAGAAATGCGAGGGCCTTTCGCATCAGATATGTGTCCAAGGAACAACCAAAAATCGGTGATATGTAAGGTTTTGAGTCGTCCTTAGGGATGATTAGGCTTCCGTAAGTAAGAAGGGCATTAGCAGCACCTTAACACCGGTCTCAGCCTGTGGTTCAAGGACAGAATATTATCAGATAGCCACATTCTTCTTAAACCACCATAGATTTTACCAACTGTGGTCTTAATGTGATCACAGCATTTCAACCTGGTGTTTAATTTCATTTCGCATTATTGATGATAATTGGAGGAAGATTATCAATATCAAGGTCCCATCTATATAAAGCAATGCATTGAGATTTACTGGCACTGAGGAGGAGCTGATTATCTCTAGACCATTTCCAAGTATCAAATAGGTCATCAATTATTCTACTATTAATACATTTCTCAATGAGTTCAAGAGGCCTGCTCAGATACAGCTGAACATCGTTTACATAGTGATGTAGGTTAACTTCATGGCCTGTATTACGAAGATCATTAATTAAGAGGTTAAACAGGAGATGTCCTAATATTAAGCCTTGCGGAACACTACAGGACAAAGGCATGAGCGAAGATGCAATCCCATCAACAATCACCTGTTGAGACCTGTTCGAGAGGAAATGAGATATAAATTTGACGACGCAGACTGCGAAATATAAAAAAATCGAAAATAGTTTACGAACCAATTTAGAATGCGCAACACTTTCAAATGCTTTAAAGAAATCCAAAAGCACCAACACACCAATATCACCGTTGACGGCAAATCTAAGGAAATCTTGAGTAGACCAGCCTGATTTGTCGTTAAGACATTATTGCAAGCTATATATTCCACAATATGAGTTTTCATAATTTTTTCCAAGACTTTGCCAAGAAAGCTAAGAATGCTAATTGGTCCAAATAAATCGGCAATGCTTTTTTGGGTATTGGTAGTACTTTAGCAATTTTCCAAATAAAAAATGAGTAATTTCGTTCAGAAGGGGATTTTTGAAAAATTGCAACTTAATTTTTGAGTCCCGAAAATCACAAAATTTTTTCCCTCTCCTCGCACGTACATATATCACTTTCTTTCCGAACGTGTGTATGTATATTCTGACAAAACTACCATTCAATTAAGCCCAATAGCTCAAAAGTTGATTTTAATAGACATTTTCGACAGTTGAGTTCGAATGGTACTTTTAAGGTCGATTTGATCATAATAACACGTGACTGCCATAAATATAGTCAAGTTCAAGAAAAAGATTAATTTTTTGATGACGAATATGTTTTGAATACATTTTGGCGAAAAATCGTCAAAATTTTAAAAACAACAATTTAACTTTCACATCCCATTACCTCACGACTAAATGCGAACGGAAAACTAGATATTTCTTTAAATGCTTAGGCGGTGAACTAACATTTTATTACCTAAAACTATCTTTATAGGATGTAAATAAAAGTACCCCCAGATAGCCAGAACCCGCTAAACGTCGCTTTTTACCACCCCCTTCCCCACTTTCACAACATAACTTTTTGTATAAAATTCGTCCTAGACTTTCAAATATTTGAATGTAGTGCCGACTTTCTGAACACCATGTATGTATGTTCTTCGTGACCCGACAGATGGCACTGCTCTAATGAATTTTAAATGTTCTTGTTAATTGCTGAAATTATGATAGTAAGATAGTAAGACCTCATCTCAATAACGTGATGGGACAACTCTCGTGAGCTGCTTTGTAAGAGTGGCCAACGTTAGAAAGTAGTCCACTTTGGAAAGCCACAATATCATTCACACTTAGTCTAAGTGAAGATTTAAAGGGTAACTATACAAAAAAAAATCATTATTTTATGTACAGAACATACATACATTTCTATGAATAATTTGTAGCAAAATACCAAAATCAAAACGTTAGAAACTATAAATTAAACAAAAATTTCCTGCATGTCGTCAACCAAAAAAAAAAAATTCCACAAAAATAATGAATCTTCATCGAGAAATGAGATAAGCAATCAAAAAAGCTTAAAGTCCTTCTCTGCAAATTTGTTCTTTTCTCACCATCTGCCAAAGAAATTTCCGATCGTTTCGTAAAGAACTACAAAATTTATAACCCATCGAGAATTTTTGGTGTCTGTTGGAAGCTGAATGCCATAAATTCTTCCAAGAATCTTTTGCTGCTGCCATCCAAATCAGGGGCCGAATAATTCAGTTTGTGGCTACGCAGCTATAGCAGCAGCAACAACAACAGCACAAACCCAAAACTCAAAGTCAGAAAGATGTGTATGGATCGAATATAGCCAGTACATGAGCAGCATCATCCTGCACCACACCACACTACAATCATCACAAGAAGATTCCCTTCAAAATGGGCACCACTTCTCTGTGAAAATTCCACTTGAATCCGTGACCATAGTCCATGAATTTCAAAGGACTGTGTTTAAAGTAAGGAAGCTCATTTGCATAAAATGGTGTTGTCATCGATAATGGAAAGATTTTGTTTTCTTCAATTTTTGGGATACCTTTCGACCGACTTCCATCGTTCGGAAGGAAATAATTTGCGATCCTCGTATCCAAAGCAATTTTACTCGGAAATTCCTTTAATGGTTGTTTATTGCCTTGCAAAGTGATGGGCTCAATGGTGCTAAGATATATATATATTTTTTTTTGTTTTTGTTTTTGCATATATGCAGGATGGAAGTGAAGTAGAAGAAAAATGCGAGACTATTCAAGAGGTGCAATTAGGAATTAGTTTATCAGTTCGGTTGCAATTAAGATTTTGAAAATTTTATTTATATCAATTTAATTTTGATGTCAGTCCAGCATATATATGCAGCTGGAGGAAAAATACACTCTCAAAAATGTTTGGAGCCATATGCCTTAGACGTCCTTTAGCGTGAGATGAAAATTTCACAGACCTTCCACAATACGAAACGTAAATCTCTAAATTAGGGTCCCCTGGTAATATACTATGCACCAGATTTGCTGCCCAAAAAGTTTTGTTTTTGTATGGTAAAAGATCTGCCGGAATATGATCTTTACCCCAATGAACTCAATAACTACTTTGCATCTGCACAACATATAATACTTGTGGTGTGTGGTACCTCACTCTTCCCATATTAACTGATCTCAAAATTACTCTGATTTTAGTTTTCATATTAACAGTGATAAAAATGGATGATTCATGTTCTGTTGCAGATTTTCAATCACATTGCTTTACAACAGCCAAGTTTTCTACACAATGGAAATCGACGGCTGCAGGAATTTATGATTTTTATCTCATTAATCTACCAAGTTTTTTTGGAAAATTTTTCGGTAACGTGCTAACAATAGATTTTCGATGATGTCTTTAAGCGCTAGCTCAAACGGATTAGTTTGGAGCATCTGTGTCACAAGACTTAAGCGTGGGAAAATAAAAAGTGCAACCTATCAGTCAGCCTGTTTTTCGTTAGTTGTTTTAAGTCATCCATTTTTGATAATAGCACTTTGTTTCACGGACCTATTACATGTATTTTCATTCATGATCTTTTGTTATATGCTGGACATAACTACAACTTTTTAAATACCTTGGGTGGCCGTTGACCGTTGTGACTTCTATACTATATACCTACTCATATAAGCATTTAGATTTTTTCATCTTTAATCAAGATGAATATCTTAAGAAGTTACATAATAGATGCCACAAGAACTAGATGTGGCATACAGTACCAAAAAAGAGTATACAAATTTTATATGTTCATTCCGAAATGGACCTCAACATTTGAAATGATGTATAGTAAATGCACCTAAAGTCGGCCTGTTCATAAAGTCGGCCACTTTTCTATTACAATGTAAAAAATAAGAAAAGCCCCAAAGTCTGACTGATGAGAAGTACACAGTTGCGATACCCTTTTTCCTGTTAAACTGGTTCCAGAATTTCAAGTGACTCTATCACTTCAAGGGTGATAATAAGCGTGTCATTAGTGTAGTGCCCACAAGAAAGTGAAAGCGTGTTCTAAAGTGGTTTATTTTTTCAAGAGATCAGTGGTAAAGAAAATAGTAAGTATCACGTGTATATGGTATTAATTTCAGTATATTATATAGTATACAGGGTGTTTCCCCTTAGGAGGTCCATAGAGCGGGAGGTGATAGTACTCACCTAGACGAACCAAAAATTGTATGGCAGGGGGGGGGGGCAATATCAACCGTTTAGGAGTTACAGGGTGATTCATAAAAAAAGGTAGGTTTTCACAAAACACCCTGTATATTAAAAACTACAGGGCGTATGGTCACAGTTAAGGGCTCACTGTATGCAGAACTTCATGGCCTTTCCAACCACAGCTCAACCAGCCCCGTACCCCTCTCCCCTAAGAAGTTATGAAGGTCTAAACTAAAAATTTCGGATTTTCTTTCCCTTTTTTTTACTTTGACCTCTATCATTTTTGTAAAATGGTCGTTAACATAACTGTTTTTTATAAAAACTGTAAGCTGTAGACTCTCCTCTTTAAGTTGACCTATTACATCCTATGTGTTAACTGTAGCCGTTAAACAGTTATTAACTCATAACCTATTCAGGTCACACCGAAAAAAGACGATATTTTTTAAAATGACGTGCTAAGGGAACAAATTATCGTTGAGAACAGGTTTGAAAAAAGGTTTGAGAATAGGTTTAGAGCTAATAACTCTTAAAGGGCTTCAGATAGCACATTGGGTGTAATAGGTCATATTGAGGAGAGTCTGCAGCTTACAGTTTTTATAAAAAAAAGTTATGTTAATGACCATTTTGCAAAAATAATAGATGTCAAAGTAAAAAAAAGGGAAAGAAAATCCAAAATTTCTAGTTTAGACCTTCATAACTTCTTAGGGGAGAGGGGTACGGGGCTGGTTGAGCTGTGGTTGGAAAGGCCATGAAGTTTTGCATACAGTGAGCCCTTAACTGTGACCATACGCCCTGCAGTTTTTAATATACAGGGTGTTTTGTGAAAACCTAGATTTTTTTATGAATCACCCTGTAACTCCTAAACGGTTGATATTGCCCCCCCCCCTGCCATACAATTTTTGGTTCGTCTAGGTCAGTACTATCACCTCCCGCTCTATGGACCTCCTAAGGGGAAACACCCTGTATAGTATTTATATAAATTGATTTAAATAAATTTCGCCATAATTGTATACTAGAAATCGCACCGATATTTGAATAAAGACCGACCGACTTAGCGTTCATTTAAATTAAAAAAACCACTTTGGCCGACTTTAGCAATGTTAAATTTGTGTTATGTCTACCGATGTTAAGTAACTACCGATTGATTTAAAATAATAGAAAAACCATTTAAAATATGTAACTGTATTGTATTATTATGTACAGCTTTATTAATGGCTGCAAAATCAAGAAAACTTTGTCTTTATGACAAAACAAATATAGCAAAAGCACTAATTGCCATAAGGAAGAATAATATAAGTACAAGAGAGGTAAATCGACAATTTGGGATCCCCAGAACAACACTTCAAGACAGACTGACCGGAAGAGTTCCAGAAAATATAGATAAAATCGGTCGTGATCCTGTACTGCCACCAACAGATGAACAAAAGCTCGTTGGCTGGTGCTGCAAAATTTCCAAATGTGGATTTCCTTTGAAGCCAGCAGATCTTCAAAACACCGTTCAAAAAATAATGGAGACAGATAAGCGGCAAACTCCTTTCAAAGATAACCGTCCAGGAAGAAGTTGGCTTGCATCTTTTATGAAAAGACACCCTGAACTTTCCTCCCGTGTTCCAAAAAATCTTTCAAAAGTTCGTGCTACAATAAAGGAACAAGACATAAGGGATTGGTTCGATAGCCTTCAAGAATATTTTATGATAAATGGCTTGGAGGAAATACATTTTAAATGGATACGAGACTAGTTTTAGTATGTGTCCTAAAACAGGAAAAGTGATTGCTCTTCGTGGTTGGAAGGATGTTTACCAAATTTCTCGTGGAAATGAAAAGGAAGCAATTACCGTACTTCTAGTATTTTCTGCCGCTGGTGAACTACTTGCTCCCATGCTAGTATTTCCATACGTTAGACCTCCAATGGACGTTGTTAATAGCTGAATTTACAGCTGATAGGTTTCCAGCTGGCCTTATGTTTTTGATCGGGTTACTTAAAATGACGGATTTTTTGGAAAGGTTATTTTCAGGAATACACCGATCGTTTTGTTGAAACGTATATAATTTATTAAAACATTGCTCGACGTTTCAGGTCCAAGTGCGGCCCTTCTTCAGGAGCTCTTATGTCTGTCTATGGCGCGTATAAATATTTCTTAAAGATAATAATAAATAACACATAAGCAACATGGAAAATAAATTAAAGTAAAAAAAGAAAAATACATTATTAATAAATTAAAATACTCTTTAGAACAGAAAAGACAATTACTGGCTACGAGGACAAATATGTATTTTTTACTTTAATTTATTTTCCATGTTGCTTATGTGTTATTTATTATTATCTTTAAGAAATATTTATACGCGCCATAGACATAAGAGCTCCTGAAGAAGGGTCTCACTTGGACCCGAAACGTCGAGCAATGTTTTAATAAATTATATACGTTTCAACAAAACGATCGGTGTATTCCTGAAAATAACCTTTCCAAAAAATCCGTTGTTAATAGCGTACCGTCAGACTGGATTCTAGGCAGGTCAGTCTCTGGATAAATGAGAACCGAGACCTTTTACGAATATCCGGCAAATGGAGTGCATGTGTGGTTAGATAAAATGAAAATTACTAGACCAGTACTTTTATTTGTTGATGGTCATAAGTCTTACCTCACATTAGGAATCAGAGAGTTTTGTGACGCGAATAAAATAATTCTTTACGATCTTCCACCGAAAACAACTCACATCATCCAACCGGCGGATGTGAGTGTTTTCAAAACCACTGAAGTCCGAATGGAAAAACACAGTAAGAGAGTGGCAAATAAGTCAAATGAATACAAATTCAATTCTCACAAAGAACACATTTTGTCCACTCCTTCACAAAACTCTTAGTGCGATGCATTTGTCTCCTGCTATTAAAAACGGCCTTAGAAAGTGCGGCTTATATCCCCTAAATCCAAATGCGGTGGATTTCACCAAGTTCTTAACAGATAGAATATCAATCTTAAAAGCTACCCGAAATCTATCTGAGACCACACAATCAAAAAAGCCGGAAGCAGAATTTTTTCATCATGCGAAAGAAGTTATTAAGTTCATCTCACCGAGTTTGCGGCAGTATAGTATTGATCCAAATATTATTCTGAGGGAGATTGAAAAAGGTAAATGTATGGAAGATATAATGCAAGAGGATTTTCCCCTACATGGTTCTTCTCTGGATTGCTTGTCAGATCTTCGTATTGAAATATATGATCTTACTTCGAATGCTGCTAAAACTCCAATGGTTTTTGAAGACTTTCTTCATGGGACATACGATCTAATTTCGGATGGAGATGTTTTGTCAGCTACTTCTAGTGTTGAAGATAATTTAAAAACCAAACATGGAGGTTTATCAGCAGATGCATCAGTTGCGGTGCTTCAACAACTTAAATGTAGTACAACTTCTGCCCAAAATTTTGTTCCCTTCTATAGACCTGCCAATGGATACAATAGGTTTTGCTTCAAAAAGTGCCAGTACCTCCCAATGTTTGGAGAAGCATCAGCAAGTGCCTGGAACTTCAACTGAATATACATATAAACAAAGCCAAGTTATCTTACCAGTGTGCACCGTTCCAAAACGCAAAAGGATCAATCCCTTATATTGTTCATCCAATTTGGAAAAACACTTGGTTTATCCGGGGGAAAACTTATTTAAAACTAATAAAAGGAATGTGCAAGGAAGCGGCGGAGCGTCTTCAAATCGATTCCTTTTGCAATATCTTCAAGCAAATATAGATAAATTTTAAAAAAGAAAGAAATCGAAAAACTCAAAAAGCAAGAAAAAATTGTAAAGAGAAAGGAAGAAAGACTGAAAAGAAAAGAAGAGAGTCGGAAAAGAAAAAAAGAGAATCTGAGAATAAAAGAAGAAAGCAAGAATAAGAAGCTTGCCGAAAGACGAAGAAAACGTAAAAAATATTATCTGTGATAAGTGTTCTGCTATTTGCTATGAACATGTGCTTCCAAAGGTTTATTTCTGAATCATGTTTATTCTAAATAAAAAAAATAGTCATTCATGCTACTACTTTAATAAATATATAACAGACTAATAATATTAAGTTTTAGTTTAATTTTTTCTAATTTTCATTATGTTCCTAAATGTTTCTATTTAATATTATTAAGAGAGTTACACGTTAAGTTAAGATGGTTTCACCCTTGTTGTAGCCTCTTTATCTCTGTATTTTATTTTTTTTATTTTTAATACATCTTTTCGATCTTATCTATTTTTTAATGCGTATTTGCGAATAAATTTTTATTTTGGTTTCTTTCATTTTTGGTTTTTCTTTTTTCCATAGTGCTCTTTAAAACTCATGGCCGTCTTTTCAAACATATGTGGCCGACTTTATATTTTAAATGGCCGACTTAAGGTGTAAACGATGTGATTCTGAATTTATATAAGTTTTTTTTTCAGCTTTTCCATTTTATGGTAGATAAGTATACTTTAGATGAACTATAACACCATGGAATAACAGAAAATGAAATCCTTGAATTCGGAAAGCTTTATGGAATGATCTGGTATCCTATATAATCATAAAATATTAGAAGATGGCCGGCTTTTGGTGCACTTACGTCGAGTGATTCATATGTTTTGTATCTGAAGTGTTGAGGAAGTCGATTAAATGTATACAAAATTGCTATTATAAAAAGATTTTGCTTTTGGCAACCTCTTAAACATGTTATGGTCCATTCCAGAATGCAGTACCCATTTCACAATCTGTATACTCTGCTCTGGTGTGCTATTCGACATCTAGTTCTTGTGCCATCTATGGTTACATGCACCGCGTTGCAGCTCTGGTTTTGGTGAACACTCTTTTGTGTTGTCCAAATTATTTGTATGAATGGAATTCTCTGCCTACTATCATTTAAGATGCGAGCTCATAACATGCTCTTCGAATGCTATGAAAAACTGTATTATTATTATTATTTAAACTGTTATTCTTGTTATTTATGTTTTCCAAACAAAATTTTATGTTGCCTCCTTTGATTAGTTTCCTCTTCTATAACTTGATTGTTCTACGCACTTGTGTATACCTGATTTGCCCAGGGAAAGGTCTAATCTTCTGGATTTGTTCCTAACGTCTTTTCCGGACATATATACTATCTCAGCAACAGCACTTTAATTATTTATTTGATTTTATGTTTTTTGAATAAAATACATTTTAAATATTATAAAAAATAATCATTACCTAAGTACTATTTTCTCTACAATTACTTTTAGTTTAATTAATTACAGAGTAATTAGGCATAACTGACTTTCAATTTCTAATACAATTAGCCCTTTGTATTTGTACAAATTTCAATAACACAACCGTTATAAAACCAGGGACCAAAAATAACTGGTATTTTGAAAATTTTATACAAAAAAAGCTGGGATAAATCATGATCGTGCAATTTAGTGGAATATACCAAAAGATGTCTCGTGAAGCCTACTTCGATTCCTGTAAGCTTTTGAAAACTTAACTTTTTAAATAAAAAAAAAAGGTAAAAAAACTAAGCTGGAAAGGCAAAAATAAAAAACCATTTTCATATTTTTTTCGAGCTGGATACTTCCAGGTTCTGGTAATAGTTTTGAAGCTAAAATAGCAACCGCAACGTCTGGATACTTTTTCTCGGTAAATATATAAAAAGCGAAGCCGGCTTTTTATTTTTGCCAGAAAAAATAAAAAAGCTTTCCAGCTTAGTTTTTTTAGCTTCAAATTATTATCGTAAATAAAGTCATAACTGGCTCGGTCCCTGGTTATAACATTTATTTCTTTTTACAACTATGGACATATTCAACAAAATTGCATAAATTCCAATTTTCATGTCTGTTCATTCCAAGTCCCTATTTCACTATAAATAGCAGTCAACGAAGAGCGCAGGGAATTAAATATTTGAATATATGAAAATATACTTAGAAAAAAAAAGTACAAATTCCGAAAACAATCCAATCCACAATATCTTGGTTACATTTTGGAAAAGTGCTGTTGGTGCATAAAGAAAGCTCGGGTCAGGAGGAAAATCAGGATCAGCAAACAAAGAAAAAAATATACAAAAATTTGGTTTCAAATTTTAAACAAAATCCTAGCATGTTGCTGAGAATATAGCTGAAAAAATTTGAGTCTCATCTGCTAAAATCCATCGAATTAAAAACAGAAAAAAAACTAAAGAGTTTCTATGCGTAGAAAACACCGAACAGAACAATCAAGAACAAAACAAAATGCAGAGCCCAACGATTATACGAAAGCTTCCTGACAAAATTCAATTGCTGCATTATATGGACCTCGAAATTTACAGGAAGTTTAGGTGACGAAACGTCTTTGAAATCAGCAAATTATTAAAACAATTGGAAAAGTCAACACAGATAGTGTTCTGCCTAATGAGAACACTCAAAAGAAAATATCAATAATGATGTGGACTGTAAATAATAACGCCGGGGAATATTTTATAGTCAGTGGTTTATTGAAGGCACGTAAAACTTAAGTACAAAATTATAACTAGAACTAAAATTAACAGAATTCAATTTCACGACACTAAGAACTAAATTTCAATAGATTTAAAAAAATCACTTACTCACTACACAATACTTATTTTAATCTCAGTACAATACTGTCAAAGTTGAGACAACTTTGACCAATGCTATTCTATATGTATATATGTATAAATATATTAATCAATATGAATCAAAAAATGTACTCACCAGAATAAAACTATGGAATCGACTTTATGGCGTTGGTAATTAAATAATTAGCGATTATCTTGTTCTAGTCGTTCCCCGGAACAAAATACTTTACTTCAGTCGAGACCCAAAGCAAAGTTGTATTAGTGGTGTTTATTCTAGTCGGTACCCAGAATAAATATCTTTATCTCAGTCGAGACCCAAGATAAAGGTTTGAGTTTGTCTATGTTATTCTAATCGCTACCCAGAATAACTATCTTTATCTCAGTCGATACCCAAGATAAAGCTATTATGTTAGTAAATTTTATTCCAGTCGAGACCCAGAATAAATATCTTTATCTCAGTCTTTAGCCAAGATAAAGTTAATTTGTTAATAATTTTATTTTATTACACTCGCCAAGTCGAATTCCAAAACGATGCACAATCTATGATAGCTGGATACTAAAAGAGAAAGATTTAAGTTGGCCTGCGACTTATATTGCCTCTGAATTGCGCACGGCACCAACAAATTATTTTACCTTGTGCATAGCAACCAAAGTACATTGACCTTAGCAGCTGTGCGTCGGTAGCAACAGAAAAGTCCGTTGACCTAAACAGCTGTGCGTAGGTCAGACGAGTGCATTGACCTTAGCAGCTGTGCTTAGTACGTACAACGTATTAACTGAAATAATAGAATATACCTATACATATATAATATGGCCATTTCCAAATTATTTTTAGTTAATACTAAAATGTTTTATGCTTTTTAAGCTAAGTAATAATTTGCTAATAATATATATTTTAATTTCCATTAAAAGCCTGATGAATTCTGTCGATCGTGTCGAGATTTTGTAATGTAGAATGTAGCGATCATGTGTCAGTTGTTGTCTCCACTAAAAAACTGCTTTATCGACGAGCTTGTAGGTAGGTAGTTTCGTTCCCAACCTGGTTTCAATAATAAGAAATACTTGGAATTAAAATCTTTTGAATGATTTAATTTTCAGGTGGCTTTTTAGCTTTTTAATGTTGGTTTCAACAGATAGATATTTGTGTTTGTGTCTTCTTCCATTCATCTAAAACCATAATAATACTTATTTATTTAGTAGAGTCAACAGGACGAAATTCCACCTGACTATTACAAAAGAAAAGAAAACTATATATAAAATAATAAAAAAGCAAGAAAAAAAAACAAAAATTTCAGTAAAAAATTTCATTTCTTCGATGTTGTCAATGAAACAGTTTCGCAAAAAGGTATTTTTGTAGTACAAGGTGGGCCAGCTTGGATATAACTTTCGTATTTTTAAAATTATTTGTTTTTTTTTTTATAAAAAAATCTACTTAAAACTTTTTTAATCTAAGTGTGAAAACTAATATTCCTTATTATGACTTCCGTAATCTTCTTGGCAGTTAATGGCTCTTTTTAAGGCATTTGTAATTTCTGTTCGAATATTCCACTTTAGTTTCCGAATATTTTATGGTTTGTCCACGTAAAACCGTTCTTTCAACAAACCCTTCAAAAACCAATGAGGGCCGTCAAATCTAGGGGATCAGGAGACCAAGCAAAATTTGCATTTTTTTTTTTAAATTATTCGGTCATCGAAAAGTTCTCGAAGAATCTACATTGTCGCTCTCACGGTATGAGATGTAGCTCCATCTTGCTGGAACCATATGCCAGGATTATTCACAATAGACCGATGTAAAAAAATTTATAACATGGTTCAGTATACCGCTCAGAGATGGTTTGTGGATGCTAACTTTCATCTGCGAAAAACTATGGGTCTATAACTCTATGTGCATCTAAGAGGATGTAATTGACGATGGTGCAGCGCTTCTCCTTAACCCAAATTCAAGAGTTCTCTTTATTCATCGCTCATATGAAATTCTTCAAAAACTTCTGTCGCAAGCTGAATGAAACTATTGGCATATTTTAGTGTTACATCCTTCGGTATATGGAAACATCCTTAGATCATGTTTCAGAATGTGTCGTAGCGATTTTATGGAGATGCTCAATTGAGTAGCACTTCGACGACTAGACACAGATATATCATTGTTGACACTCTCCGGTGGTGCCTCCACACAATTGGAATAGAAGAATTTTTTTATTATTTTGTTTTATTTTTTCGATTCTAAATTAAATTATTAAATACAAGAGAAAAAAAATCAACCGCATCATCCGGTTTTTAAACTCGTGACCAGGCGAGGATTCACAAGGGGGGGGGGGGGGGGGGGGTTATAACCCCTTAAATATTAAAGAATTATTCAAAAATATTTAATTTATTGAGTTATTTGAAGAAATATATATAATTCAACTTCAAAAAATTATAAAAAATATTTTTATACCAAAACTTAAAAACAAAGAAAAATGTAATGCAAGCAAATGGGACAAATTTTGTATATGGTTTCAGATTAAAACATAATGAAATAGGTGGTAATTTATGAACTATTGTTAATTCCTGGGCTCGCCATGTTAGCAATGCAAAATCGCTCGTTACTTAAAAAAACCGTTAGGCTCTTTTCCACCTAGTTCTAGTCGGTTCAAGGACATTCATATTGATGTTGTCGGTCCCCTTCCACCTTCCAATGGTTTCAGATATTGTCTCATCATTATTGATAGATTCACGCGTTGACCTGAGGCAGTCCCACTAGTTGACATCAATACTGAATCTCTAGCAGCTGCGCTTTGTAGTTCGTGGATATCCCAATTCAGTTTACTTAGGATTATCTTCCCGGCCGAGAGCCTTTAATTTGAGTCAGCAATTTTTGCTGAGCTCTCTAAATTGTTAGACTTTGCTCATAGCGGAACTACCGCATGTCATCCTCAAACAAACTGGTTCTTAGAACGATGACATCGGACGCTGAAAGCTACTTTTATGACCTACAGAAAGAAGACTTGGTCAAAGATTTTACAATTTGTATTGTTAGGCAACAGGACAGTGTTCAGGGAGGAATTTTCAAGAATTCCAGGGGATTTAGTTTACCGAGAAAGTTTACGCAGGCCTAGAGACTTTCTTCAAAACTTCCAGTTTAATTCCCAGTCTATTGTTTGTTGTCTCTTTACGACTTGGTAATTGTACACACGTTTTCTTATGAAGTCATACAGTACGAGCTTCTTTGCATGCAAGCCTCTTACAATGGCTCTCTTAAGTTATGAAAAGGACAGACCAGTTTTTCACTCTGAAAGTCAAGAACGGCTAGATGAACATTTCGGTTAATAGGGCGAAGCCCTACTTCACTGAAATGGAGGACTCAAGCCAGTTCCAAAACAACAACACGTATCTCGCTCAGAACTTACATCCAACTCACTGTTCCGAATGAGTTTTGAAAGTACATCTTCGGAGGCAGCTGTAAAACCTAATGTCGAGTTTCCTCAACCAGTTATTCAGCATTCAAGCGATTACACCAGTACGCGTACAGTCGCCGACTATATGATGATTCACCTTCCTCCGGCTCAAGTCCACGAAGAATCAGATTCCTTGCGGATAGTAACACCTTCATACCACAGCGAGTCACTCGAGCTGGACGAACCAGCAGACCACCCACGACACCTTTCATATCGCCAAACATTTGGTTTCGATCGCCGTAGGGCGGGGGGGGGGGGTTACTGTGGCGGCATGATGTAAATTTTGGTATTTCGCCGCTGCTTTCTATCAGGTATTTGTAGGGTTTCGAAAATGCAATAGCGAAAATACCTTGCCGGATATCCGAAGATATTTTAAGTAGGGGATTATTTTATTAACCTCTTTTTTTCGGTTCCCGTAAACAAAAAAAAGGAAATCAAAGGAAATATGTGTTGATGAACCATGGTATAGTTTATTGAAGCGATTTGTAGTTGATTGCCCCCTTTAACTAACAAAGTACCCAAAATATAAACGTTGAAATACGTAATCGTTTTTGGTAAATTAAAACACCTTACTTACAATTGTATTTTTATTTTTCAGTAAGATGACCCCACTCTATTTGTAATGCTAAATCTCCGCCTGGCCCGGGACATTCCGCTTTTCGAGCAAAGGCTCTTACCACTGAGCTACTTACTAATGCCTTTTGCTCTTGTATTTCTTAATTTTTAGCGCTCCGTACCCAAAGGGTACAAACGGGAACCCTATTACTAAGCATCCGATGTCCGTCCGTCTGTCTGTCACCGGGCTGCATGTCATGAACCGTAATAAGTAGAGAGTTGAAATTTTCACAGAGTGTGTATTTCTGTTGCCGCTATAACAACAAATAATAAAAATAAAATTTAAAATTTAAGGGGGCCCTAATACAAGAAACGTGATTTTTTCGGTATTCCCATATGACGGATTCTAAAAATTGTGAGTCCGAGTCCCGTATGGGGACAAATATTTACTACCAATTATTGAGTTTTCGTAGTTTTATATACGAAATATAGTTTTAAAAAAAAAGACTTCGGCTTCATTAACGGGGGGCATTCTAGTCTAGAAATTCGAAAAAATTGATTTTTTTTTTGTTTTTATATTTTCAAAGTTTAACTATTCAAGAATATGCCTACAAGAGGATTTTTCAAATTTGTATCTTTTATATTTAGTGTTCACTTGCATCCAGCTGCTAACAGTTGAATTCTAACCTCCAAACCACGTGGACGTATGGACTTTAAGAGGTAACGCCACTGTAACGGCTAAAAAAAAAGGTTTTTTCATGAATTTTTTTCTCGCGAAATTAGAGGTGTTTGAAAAAAGTCTTTTAAGGGTATTATCGGGCATACATTGAACTTTATTGATAAATTTTTGAGAGCGAAAAAAACAAAATCGCGGCTCCACAGCCATCTTCCCGGGACATGTTTCGGAGCAAGTTTGACGCGCTTGGTGGCGACCTCCATTTTCAAAGGAAAATTTCAAGCACGGGACCTTTTTTTTCTTATTCTAGAGGGTTTAAACTATTTTTTAAGCCAATAAAAAAAAACGATTTTTCAAAAAATTTACAGTGGCGATGCCCACGATTTCTCAAGTTCTACTGGATTCGAAAAAGTCAAAAAAAGTGGTACAAAAATTGTTTTTTTTTCAGGCAGCGGCCATTTTGTGAAAAAAAAATTTCAACTTTTCCCTAGTTCCGGACATAGCGACATTACTCTAGAGTCTAGACTAATAATCTTTTTTATTTTTTTTTTTCGGATTGCTAGGCGGGTTGGAATCGTGGGCATGATCACGCGCCAATTTTTTGGGGCCCCCCCACTTCATCAGCTGCTAATTTTTTGAATTTTCAACTTTTTTAATTTTTTTCTGTATTCTTGTAATGTTAATAAATAACTCATAAAGAAATGGATAGAAAAATATTGATTGCCTTTTTTTTTACGGCACTTCAAAAATCACCTTAAATTCGGGCCTCTAGACTAGAATACCCCCTTAATTTGATCCTAACTGTCTTCAAAGTAATCATCTTCTTTTTTTTCTGTTGGGGTAACAGCACAGCACGAGTTATATTCCCGGCGAACTCAGTATTTTTCTAAGCATATTCACAAAATATGCATTATGTAATTATTTCCGTTTTTATTAAAAATAAGCTTCCCACGATTTCATTCGCGAAATCGTGAAAAACAAATATCTCGAGTTACAAACTTAACGTCGGAACGTTTAGCTGAATTAGCGTAAAATAAAAATTTCTAAATTAAAAGTTAACACAGATATTTTTTAAGTTTTTTAGTTCTTAATCGTGTTCTAATCGAATTAGTCGAAGTTAAATAAAGTTCCTGAAATTAAATTAAGATTCCTTTTATTTTTTCGATTCCCTGAAAAATAAAGTGAAAAGTCACGTAGTTATCAGGAATTAGTCTTCCATCTGATCCATGGCCTACGAAGGATTAAGTGCAGTTGAAGAAGAAGGAGAAGGCAATCTGTATAACATTTCATTTTGATTTTAAAATTGTTCTATAGGGGGGACAGGGTCTCTTTTACCTGCCATGTAACTTTTGCAGTAATATAGAGAAAATTGAATTAATAATTTAATAATAAGCCGCAAATTCAACCATTTTACAGA